>JACEFZ010006112.1:692500-695000 GCA_014155875.1 Cepaea nemoralis | reverse complement strand
CTATGGAAATCCTGGTTTGATGAAAATTCCGAAGACATCAACCAATTGCTGGCCGAGAAACATCTTCTCCTCAAGGTACATTTGAATGACCCAAAGTCAACATCAAAAAAAAAGATGCTTTCAAGAACATTCAGAGAGTAGTGCAGCAGAAACTTCGGCACATGCGGGACTCCTGGCTGAGCAGCTAAGCTGATGAAATTCAGGGCTTTGCTGACAGACATGATATGAAAAACTTCTACGACTCACTGAAAGCGGTCTATGGTCCCACATCACCAGGCATAGTTCCCCTCCTCTGTGCAGATGGGGGAACATTGGTCACCGATAAGAAAGAAATCCTTCAACGGTGGGCAGAGCATTTCAGCAAAATCTTAAATGCAACTTCCTTCTTCGATGATGAAACCATCAACTGCCTTCCTCAAGTTCCCACCAATGAGATACTTGATGACCTGCCAACCATAGTGGAAGTAAACAAAGCCATCCAGCAACTCTCCAGCGGCAAGGCACCTGGTCCTGACTCCATCCCAGCAGAGATATACAAGGCAGGTGGGCCGGTCCTAACAGAGCAGCTTCACCAAGTCTTTACAAACATATGGGTGAACGAGACCATGCCACAAGATTTCAAGGACGCGTCAATAGTCCACCTTTACAAACGTAAAGGAAACCGCCAATCCTGTGACAACCACCGAGGCATCTCCTTGCTTTCAATTGCAGGGAAGATACTCGCCAGAATTCTTCTCAATCGCCTCACAGCCCATCTCGATCAAGGTCTTCTTCCTGAGAGTCAATGTGGCTTCAGACAAGAACGTGGAACTGTTGACATGATTTTTGCTGCAAGGCAGCTGCAAGAGAAATGTCAGGAACAGAACTGCGAAATGTTCTCCACTTTCATTGACCTTACCAAGGCTTTTGATACAGTCAGCAGAGAAGGACTGTGGAAGATTATGGCAAAATATGGCTGTCCACGAAAGTTTGTCCAAATAGTGCGGCTATTTCATGACGGCATGCAGGCAAGAGTACAGGAAAATGGTGAACTGTCTGAACCCTTTCCTGTCACCAATGGAGTGAAGCAAGGATGTGTCCTGGCACCAACACTGTTCAGCCTCATGTTTTCAGCCATGTTGATGAATGCCTTCGAGAACGACAACATTGGAATAGACATCAACTACCGTATGGGTGGACAGTTATTCAATCTCAGAAGGCTGAAAGCTAAAACCAAAATTGACAGCGACACCGTCAGAGAGCTCCTGTTTGCTGATGATTGCGCTCTATACGCCAACTCAGAGGCGGACATGCAACATAATGTTTCAGCTTTCTCACATGCCTGTGCCAACTTTGGGCTCAATATCAACTTGGAGAAGACTGTAGTTATGTACCAGCCAGCTCCAGGGAATAATCACACTGTGCCGAATATCAAAGTGAATGATCATAGACTAAGTGTTGTGGACAAATTCACCTATCTTGGCAGCACTGTGTCACAAGCTGCCACAATTGATGACGAAGTGAATGCAAGAATCTCCAAGGCCAGTGCGGCCTTTGGCAGACTGTACAAGAATGTATGGGACAGAACTGGAATAAGCCTGCAAACAAAGCTAAAAGTCTACAAAGCAGTTGTATTATCCACACTGCTATATGCTTGTGAAACCTGGACTGTTTATCAGCGACACGCTAGGAAATTAAACCACTTCCACACAGTCTGCCTTAGGAAGCTATTGAAGATTAAATGGCAAGACAAGATCTCAGACACCGAAGTCCTAGAAAGAGCATCCATGCCCAGTATCCACACTATACTGATGAAGAATAAGATTCGTTGGGCTGGTCACTTGACTCACATGCCAGATCACAGGCTCCCTAAACGCATTTTTTTTACAGCGAACTGCGTTGTGGTAAACGCTCCCAAGGTGGCCAGAGGAAACGCTTTAAAGACACTCTGAAAATTTCACTGAATGCTTTTGGAATTCATCATGACACCTGGGAGGCTGCAGCCAGAGACCGAAATTCGTGGCGTGCATCATTACGCAAAGGTGCAGTCATATGCGAGGCAACCAGGACTGCAAGAGCTGTGAAGAAAAGGCAGGACAGAAAAACCACTGCAGGAAATCCTCCTCCAGAGACGTCAAGCATTCTTTGCCCACAATGTCAAAGAACATTTCGAGCCAAAATAGGCCTTATCAGCCATCTTAGAACCCACGGCTCCATACCTTCAACCCCACGGGATGAAATGAATGGTCATCATCATTCTTGATGGACAAACAACAACAACAACACATAATGAGAGCAGAGAGATGAGAAGGGCAGAATGTCAGGCGGGCCTGTGCACCCAATTCTTAACCCTTTGAAAATAAGATTCGTTCATTCTTTCGAAAGGGGTCAGGTCACAAAGGGCCCAGGTATGTCTGACTTAGGAAGATGCGCGTTTGGTCCCCGAGGGGAGCACGAGGGAGGCTGTGAACAGTATGTGAGAGATGGTTGTTGTTGTTCACGAGAGCGAGTAAAATGGCGG
>JACEFZ010006112.1:687500-690000 GCA_014155875.1 Cepaea nemoralis | reverse complement strand
CACACACACACACACACAGTACACACCCAGTTGTTACAGTTGGAAGCTACATAATGATCCCCTCAACACACTCTAACCTACGAATAAAACACAGCATGGGAGACAACTCACATGGGACTTGCAGCGAAAAGGGAGACAACCTGGTACGCTTTGTGCTGGAAGGAGAGAGAATATTTTTGCGCTGGTTTGATAAACTAATGCTTCGCATGAATAAAAGACGAACATGTCAGGCCAGGCAACTACTGGGTTCTCCAGAACCTGGTCGTTTGTGGTGGTTTGGTTGTGTTTGCTTCTACCAAATGTTAGTTGTTGTTAACTAATTCTACGGTTTAACGATTATTGTCATTGCCCTCCTTGGACACCATTCACTTCTAAATTAATATCCTTTTTGTGGTTGACTCGCCCACAGGATTATTATTAATCTGCAGGGATTATCCAAATGTAACTTCTCTTCTGAGGCTGAAAAGATTATGATCAAATAATAAGAGACATACTCATATATCCATGCGGACTTTCCACTTAGAGAGATGGAGCATCAAAAGGCCGGACTCAAAAACTGTGGGCCTCATAGCCAAGATTCAGCTGTGGATCGAGTTTTCGGCAGTGATCCAGAAGGGGCGTAGCAAGTCAGCACCAGGCCCCAATGGTGTACAGTACACCGGATACAAGCAAAGCCCGAACGTCATAAATAGACCACGGACGGAATTCTGTGATCCACGTGGAAGAAAAAACACGTAAACTCGGAGTAGAAGACAGTCAATGGAATCTACATTGTCAAAGAACACAATTCGACCAGCATTACCTAGATAAGGCCGATCTACCGTCTGAACGTCGAGGGCAACATATTCTTCTCAATCATGGCCAGTCGCATCACGACATGCTTAATTCCATAGAAGAAAATCTGGACCAGCATTACCCAGTTCAGGTCGATCTGTCTCCTGAACGGAGGGCGAACCTATTCTTTTCAATCATGGCCAGCATAATCAAACGTACTAAATGGGGAATAAGTTCGACGACACAAGACTACAACAAGAGGTGTGTTTCCGGACGCGTAGAGCATGGTGCCATGATCCGGGAAGCTATCCAGAGAGCGAAGATAAAGAAGGAAGATTTTCATGTGAAATGGTTGGACCTGGCCAGCGCATACGTGTCAGTGCCCCACCAGATGCCGTGGCGGTCTCTTAAGACATATGACGTAATAACGGCAATGCTCACGCAGTACTTCTCAGGATTCTCTCTCCGTTTCTCGACCGCAGCGTTCATGACTGTAAGGGTCGACCTACAGGTGGATATCGCAATGGGATGTACGGTCCCGCAGATATGATTTCCTCGTGGCCATGCAGGTCATCCTGGATGCGGCGTCCGACTACTCACAAGGTCGGAGACTCGGGCGTGGAAAATGTCGTCAATGAAGTTTAGGTAACTCAGAGACACGGCGGTTCAGGTTATCTGTAAAGAAGAGACATAAGCTGGTGGTATCATGACCCAAGGAGAATCTCAGGACATCATTACACAAGAGCATTATGGCATCATCACATAAGAAAATCAAAACAGCCTGACACAAGGAGAACCTTAGGGCATCAGCGGGCATATACCATCCCCGCCCCTCCGGTTGCAGATGTGTGTAAAACAGTCGTCCACAGTGGACTTGTACCGGGTACAACCCAAATTGCTGGAGAACAAATATAAATCAGCAGACGATCGGGTTAGACTCACGATATTCCTGGTAATTTATTTCTCTCGCGTCGCCCATGTTCTTTCTAGCTCCCCAGTGACCGCCATTTTCAGAATTGAATTTCGTTTTCTCGCTCTTTGTGGTGTTTCTAACCAAAACGTTCTGTCATCATCTTCGAGCTGTCAACCTCTTGGCTGGCAGGACAGTTGCCTGATAGCTGTCTCCCCAGGGTTGTCTTTTTTCGGTTGCTTTCTGCTGTATTTTTCTTTAGCTCTCCACTATGTTTTCGGTAGAATTTGCTGTGTTTTGGGTTGCTGTTTACTGTGTTTTCGGTTGCTGTTTACTGTGTTTTAGGTTGCTGTTTACTGTGTTTTCGGTTGCTCTTTACTGTATTTTCGGTTGTTGTTTACTATGTTTCTCTTTGGATTTTACTGTGTTTTCGGCTGGTCTTTACTATTTCCTGTTGCTTTTTTTTTTTTTTTAAATTGTTTTCTGTTGCTATTTACTGTGTTTTTGGTTGTCCTTTACTGTACTTCTGGTTGTTCTACGGAGAGAGAAATCCGAGAAGTACTGCGTGAGCATTGTCGTTTTTTCCTCGGCACGTGATATGTCTTGAGTGACTGCCACAGCATCAGGTGGGTCTCTGACCCATATGCGTTTGGCCAGGTCTGACCATTTCACGCGAAAATCTTCCTTCTTCATCTTCGCTCTCTGGATAGCTTGCCAGATCATCGCACCATGCTCTACCCCCACCCCTCCTTTTTGTTCTTGTACTGTTGTGTCGACGAACCTATTCCTCATTTAGTTCGTCGGATTCTGCTGGCC
>JACEFZ010006112.1:672500-680000 GCA_014155875.1 Cepaea nemoralis | reverse complement strand
TCGGTCTTGATCATTTGTAAGATTTCTTCGTTCTCCTTCTTCAACTCGGCCATGCGCTCCATCTCTTGTTTGATGTTTTGCTGTACCTCCTTCATTTCCGCCAGTAGTTTTTCGTTGTCGTTGTTCGGGGTCGGCGTTAGTAGTGCTTTGACTTGTCTCTTCAACTCGTCTATCTGTTTTTGAAGTTGATCACTTTCGGCTTGTGCTATACCCGTGGCTGTCTCGCCCCTCTGCATTGCTTCCTTGAATGGAGTCTTTGTGATAATGGCGATCTTTAAGACGTCTCTGTGTCTCTGCAGGTACGGACAGCCCAAGTATCTTGCTCCATGCTTGCCCTGACAGTTGGCGCACTTTCTTCTGTTGTTAGGAGCTCGGAAGTCCGTGTCCAGCTTGGCCAGCGGACACTCCTTGAAGGCGTGGTGATCAGCGCAGTATCGACAGATTTCCGTCTTACTGCGACATGTTGCTCTGCTGTGGCCGGCCCTCTGGCATCTTGAACATTGATTGACTCTTGGGATGAATCTCTCTGGCTGTTGAGTTTTCTTGCTGAATGATACTGTGATCGGCATTTCGCTGCCCTCCGACGTCACTTACTGCCAATGTTGTAGGTATCTTGGAGTAGGTGAGAAGCCGCTCCGCCTTCAAGAATCGGATGTGAAGATTCTCTTCACGTAGCTGCTTCAGGATTTCTTCATCTGTCAGCTCCACAGGAATCCGCTTGACAACCCATCGGACTGTTTTTGAGTCGGTGTTTCCGACTTTGGTGTCTTTCTCCTCCTTCACTGCTGTCTTGGTTCTTGACTGTGTTGGGCTGTCAATCTTCTCCCTCGTAGTAGCTTCAGTGATGGCTGGAGTATCAGGCTATTTGATGTAGCTAGCAGGTGGGCTCTCGACGTTCTTCTTCTTGTTGTCGGCTCCCACGCTGCACATCTTGGCAACAGCGTGTTTCTTGTTGTTGGACTTACAACGTGACATTTTCCCGCGTATCAGGCTTCTTGACAGAATAATGCGACTTGACTTGTTAGCGCTCGCAGTGCGAATCTCCGCCAGTACGACTACTGAACCCACTATATATGCGAGTTCATCTAGTCGTCTTCTTGATTACTCACATCACACACACACACAACACACACACACACACACACACACACACACACACAAACACACACACACATACACACACATACATACATACATACACACACAGACTCACTCGCACAAACACACATTCTCACTTGCAAAAACACATGAATATCCTACTTGATCCACTCCCTGGCTCGACGTACATATAACAGACATACTGAAACACACACAACCAACACACAACTCACTCAAACACCCACAACTCAATCACACAACCAACAAGCAACTCACTCAACCACACAATAACTCAGTCATTCACTCAAAAACTCACACATTCATGCATCACCTCATGCATTCACCCAACCAAAAATCAAATTACTCAATCAACAAACAACGCATCCGTTAACTCAACACCCCAACAACTAACTCATCCACACAACCATTCAACAACTCACTGATTCACTCAAGCGATAAACAACTCACTTACTCCTTCAACCCTCAAATAACTCACTCACTCAACCAAGCAACAATTCACTCATTCGCTCAACCACACAATAACGCACACGGCCACACACACACACACACACACACACACACACACACACACACACACACACACACACACACACACACACACTCTTGCTGATCACCCCACACAGTCACTGATTTACACATTCCTCCAATCGCACTAACTCACACACAACAACAAAACACTCACACACACAACACATACTCACACCTTACTTTCTTTCCCACATATGGTACGCATACTTACTATCCTATCACTGATAGAATCCCACACATATACTTAAACAGGTTAGTTGCATATCCTTTACAGGACATCACAGTCAACATCAGCCTCTTTTGCTGTTGTGATCTCTTGGCAAGTTTACGTTCAGTAGTTTGCCGTTGCTTTCTGAACAACCCGCACCCATACCATTTAGTAAAAAATCAACACAAGGAGGTCTCCTTTCAAATCTCGCGCAGCTGTGTTTCGAGCGCGGGTATGCGGGATCACGAAATGCGTCCGTAACCCATTCGCCACAGAGCTGCACACATTTACTAAACCATGACAAATACAATCACACACATTTACTGTCCCATCACTGATTCAATCTCACACATTTACTGTTCCATCACTGATACAATCTCACACATTTACTGTCCCATCACTGATACAATCTCACACATTTACAGTCCCTCACTGATACAGTCTCACACATTTACTGTCCCATCACTAATAAACATCACACACATTTACTGTCCCATCACTGATACAATCTCACACATTTACTGTCCCATCACTGATACAATCTCACACATTTACTGTCCCATCACTGATACAATCACACACATTTACTGTCCCATCACTGATACAATCTCACACATTTACTGTCCCATCACTGATACAATCTCACACATTTACTGTCCCATCACTGATACAATCTCACACATTTACTGTCCCATCACTGATACAATCTCACACATTTACTGTCCCATCACTGATACAATCTCACACATTTACTGTCCCATCACTGATACAATCTCACACATTTACTGTCCCATCACTGATACAATCTCACACATTTACTGTCCCATCACTGATACAATCTCACACATTTACTGTCCCATCACTGATACAATCACACACATTTACTGTCCCATCACTGACACAACCTCACACATTTACTGTCCCATGACTGATACAATCACACACATTTACTGTCCCATGGCTGATACAATCTCACACATTTACTGTCCCATCACTGATACAATCTCACACATTTACTGTCCCATCACTGATACAATCACACACATTTACTGTCCCATCACTGATACAATCTTACACATTTACTGTCCCATCACTGATACAATCTCACACATTTACTGTCCCATCACTGATACAATCTCACACATTTACTGTCCCATCACTGATACAATCTCATACATTTACTGTCCCAACACTGATACAGTCTCCTCCCTGATACAATCACACACCTTTACTGTCCCATCACTGATACAATCTCACACATTTACTGTCCCATCACTGATATAGTCTCACACATTTACTGTTCCATCACTGATACAATCACACACATTTACTGTCCCATCACTGATACAATCCCATCACTGATACAATCTCACACATTTACTGTCCCATCACTGATACAATCACACACATTTACTGTCCCATCACTGATACAATCTCATCACTGATACATTCACACAGATTTACAATCGCATCACTGATACAATCAGACACATTTACTGTGCCATTTCTAATACAATTACAGACATTTACAATACCATCACTGATACTATCCCACACACCTACTGTCTTATAACTAATACAATAACGCACATTTACAATCCCATCAATAATACAATCACACACATTTACAATCCCACCACTGATCTAATCACATATTTACAATCCCATAACTGACACAATCACACACATTTACAAACTCATCACTCATACAATGACACATTTTTACAATCCCATCACTGATACAATCACACACATTTACAATCCCATCACTGATACAATCAGACACATTTACAATCCCATCACTAATACAATCACACACATTTACAACCCATCACTGATACATTTACACACATTTACAATCCCCTCACTAATACAATCACAGACATTTACAATCCCATCATTGCTACAATCCCACACACTTACTGCCCCATCACTAATACAAGCACGCACATTTACAATCCCATCAGTTATACAATCAAACACATTTACAATCCAATCACCGATACAATCACACACATTTACAATCCCATCACTGATACAAACTCATCAATGATACAATCCCACACACTTACTGTCCCATCACTAATGCAATCACACACATTTACAATTATATCGCTGGTACAATCCCCCACATTTACAGTCCCATCCTTGGTTCAATCTCACATATTTACTTTCCCTTCCCTGGTTCAATCTCAGCCATTTACAGTCCCATCCCTAGTACAATCCTACACACTTACTGTCCCATCCCTTGTACAATCCCACACATTTACAGTCCCACCCCTTGTACAATCCCACAAATTTACAATCCTATCCCTGGTACAATCCCCCACATTTACAGTCCCATGCCTGGTACAATCCCCAATATTTACAGGCCCATCCCTGATACAATCCCACACATTTACAGTCTCATTCCTGGTACAATCCCCCACATTTACAGTCCCATGCCTGGTACAATCCCCCATATTTACAGGCCCATCCCTGATACAATCCCACACATTTACAGTCTCATTCCTGGTACAATCCTTCACATTTACAGTCCCAACCCTGGTACAATCTCACATATTTACTCTCCCGTCCCTGGTACAATCCCACAGACTTACTGTCCCATCTCTGGTACAATCCCACACACTTACTGTCCCATCCCTGGTACAATCCCACACATTTACAGTCCCATCCCTGGTACAATTCCACCAATTTACTAAGCCATCACGTCCCAAGTGAACACAAGGCTACACATTCCAGTATGTAACATTGATGAGTACACATGTGTGGTTTCACGCCATCGTAAGTCTGCTGTAGTATTCCAGCGCATTTCAACTCCCGGCCCATAATCACAATTGTGTCCCCCAATCAATATACATCGCCGTCATTCCAGTTCCCTGTTGCACGTTCTCTATCTCTCTCTCTCTCTCTCTCTCTTCTCTCTCTCTCTCTCTCTCTCTCTCTCTCTCTCTCTCTCTCTCTGTGCATGTCTGCCTGTCTCTCTCCCCCCTCTCGTCTCCTAACTTTGTACTTTGTATATCTTTCTCTTTCTATGTCTGTCTCTTTTTGTCTGTCTCTCTGTATGTCTCTCTGTGTATTTTCTCTGTCTGTCTGTCTGTCTGACTGTCTGTCTGTCTGTCTGTCTGTCTCTCTCTCCTCTCTCTCTCTCTCTCTCTCTCTCTCTCTCTCTCTCTCTCTCTCTCTCTCTCACTCTCTCGTCTCCCCAATTTGTATATTTCTCACTTTCTCTGTCTGTCTGTCTGTCTGTCTGTCTGTCTGTCTGTCTGTCTGTCTGTCTGTCTGTCTGTCTGTCTGATCCCTTTCTCTCGCTCTGTCTTTTTATTCCTCTGTTCCTACTTGTTTGTTTACTTTTCTTTCTATCCATAAGTAAGCATGGATGGATATGTATCTAGCCAGAGTCTCCATGGCGAAGTGGTCAAGCCGTTTGACTCGGGTTCCGAAGGTTGTGGGTTCGATTCCAGGCCGCGTCCTTCGGCCCACGAGTGAATTTTTTCGGAGACTTCTGTGGGTTGTCGCTAGAGCTACGGAGTTCGTGCTTTGTGCGACTCTTTCTGCGCTGCAGAAAGAGACCGAGTCATGTGGGATAAAACCCGGTGCAATGAAGTCGACCCTGTCGACTTTTAAGCGACTTTTTTTCTTTCTATCCGTTTGGCTTTATTTCTCATTCTCTATCTTTCTCACTCTGTCTCTTGCGGTCTGTCTGTATCTTCATTTCTCAATGTTTGTCTGTGTGTCTGTTACACTGTCTCCCTTTGTCAGTCTGAATATGTGTCTGTCTAAAAGATAGACGGATGATACAGTATTGACGGCAGACTATGAAGTATTGATGTCAGACAATGAAGTATTGATGGCAGACAATGAAGTATTAATGACAGACAATGAAGTAATAATGACAGACAATGAAGTATTAATGACAGACAATGAAGTATTAATGACAGACAATGAACAAGATCTGTATCATTTAGTGATTGTACACAGTGGGCAGGTGCGAGTAATTGTGCAGTAAGAGGAACATTGTTGAAGGGTTATATAGAACCTATATTGTTGAATGGATGTGAAACATGGACAATAAAGAGACAAGATGAGAAACGTCTAATCGCCGTAGAAATGCGGTTCCTGCGGGAAATACAAAGAATTTCCAGGACGGGTAGGAAAACGAATGAGAAAATTACAAGAAAACAATGAAAACTAAACTGATCAGAGAAGTTAGATGTAAGCATTCAAGACTTTGTGGCCACGTTATGAGAAGAGGAAAATGGAGTAAACTGAAGCAGTGTTCTGCTTTAGTTCTGTGGCGTGACAGAGGCAACACAGTTGGTAGGCATGAGAGCTAGGAGGAATATGTGTCTAATCTTGCTCTCACTTTGACAAGCGACGAGTCCACATCAATACCATCGCAGATCGATATCCATTTCGCTAGTGCGCACGCCCACATAGTGGTACAGTTGTAGTAAATACACACATCAACACAACACGAGTGGGTCAACGACCCTTGTACACACATCCACACAACACCAGTCGGGCAACAACCCTTGTACACACATCCACACAACACCAGTCGGATAACGACCTTTGTACACACATCCACACAACACCAGTCGGGCAACGACCCTTGTACACACATCCACACAACACCAGTCGGGCAACGACCCTTGTACACACATCCACACAACACCAGTCGGGCAACGACCCTTGTACACACACCCACACAACACCAGTCGGGCAACGACCCTTGTCCACACTGGACTCTCTGGCAGACTGGAGAATAGACACTCGCCTGTCGATTCTGTGGCCAAGGGTTTGATCGCCAGCTGGGCACATTATGATTGTAAAGAATTGATCTGGTCTACCAGGCCGACTCAGCCTAAAATGGGTCAACGAATGGTGTGGGAAGTAAAGGCGGTGGGAACGTGACCCACCATGTCACTCACCGAGCGCTGATTGGTCTATAAATATGTTTATAACACCATACGGCCGATGCGCTTTAAGGCTCGTACAAAGGACCTTTGCTTATACACACATGCACACACATACATACACACATATACACACATACACACTAACACACACAAACACACAAACACTCATACAGGTACAAATACGAAACTGACCGTACATGCGAGTACATCATCATCATCATCATCATCATCATCATCATCATCATCATCATCATCATTAAGGCGTAGGCGTTCATGGCTCTCCACAGATCTTGGTCTTTGGTTTTCTGGGTCTACTCTGCCGATGATATTCCTCCATGCTACCGTCTCAATCCGTAGAGCATTATTTCTCTTGGTCATGCGAGTAAAGGCAATGTGCAAAGACACAGACACTCAAAAGTACAAACATAACCATAAATACAAACAAACACGCAAACACAGACCCGCACACAAACACACAGAATGAGCACACACATACAATGAGATCAGCTGACTTCCCACACGCACCCTCAGCTCGCTGGACGCCAGAGGCGGGGGTGAGGCGGGCGGAAACCAGCATCGATCCAGAATATGAGACCTGGGCGGTCAAGGACACGAGGTCCCAGACACACGCAGGACGCGGTTTATGGTAAACCGTACGGGCTTTTGTGAATGAAAATTCCGAATGGCGTTGTTTATTATCGGCGATTTTAACTCTTGCGATCC
>JACEFZ010006112.1:280000-667500 GCA_014155875.1 Cepaea nemoralis | reverse complement strand
TCTTCTTCTTCTTCTTCTTCTTCTTCTTCTTCTTCTTCTTCTTCTTCTTCTTCTTCTTCTTCTTCTTCTTCTTCTTCTTCTTCTTCTTCTTCTTCTTTGGTCAGAGTGAAGACGTGTTTTTCTGAGTTCTTTCTTCTCGGATTTTTATTACTGACAGCTGAATTAAATTAACATTTTGAAAAAAAAAATATAGTTGTGCTCGTTGTGATTCTATGGATGTGGTTAAATAGTTCTTAGATTAATACAAGTGGTGATGTTTGCAAAAATGTGTATTAGATATAATATTCATTTCAGGTGATAGCTGAACACTAACAAATTTAGACCAATTAAGTGCATGAGGAGTCACAAAACCAATCAACCACAACACGATACTTCGAATTGCCCGTGGCGTGTCTAGAGCTACAATGCGATCGCTGCATTCTTCAAGCGGGTTTGATAACATTATGCAATAATGTCACCGATATGAGAGGGCTCTTTTGAGGTGACTGGTGGGAAAACAAGATCCGGTTTACGATCGGCCGTGAATAAAACTTACATACTAAACAAAGAGAAGGCGGTCAAGACCAAGCTCGCCAGATATGTGAACCCAGTAGGCCGAGTCGCCCAACACACCAACTCTGGCCAATGCGTTACGGTATCCGTTAAAAATACACTCCTTTATGAGGCATTTCGAACTTGCCTCCTCAAATATTACAAGACTGAACTAATTCAACACAGACAAGATAGGCGCGGGGCCCACGTGGAAGACCTGATTACGACGCCAATACTTGCGATCCATTTATATCACACGAAAAATAAATTGTTAGCCCAAGGGAGTGTTGGAAACATTAATTCTTGGCTAAAATTAGACTTTGTCGAGCTGAAACACTCAGTACATATATTCACGAGTAGAGACATCTCAAAGACACAAGATATCAGCATGCTCATCTCGAGTGAGGAAACAGAATCTACACAGCCCACAACTACAGCTGTGGACATCACAGCAGGCAATGTTTCTCAACTAATACACACGACGACAAGTGAACAGGACAATACCATCAACACAGGGTCAGCTACCTCATCAGTGCTCTTGGCCATTGAATATCCAATCGAGCACCTCCAAAACAACGTAGAGACCAACGTAAGATTGGTAGAAGTATTACCAGCATTAGATAACACCCCAACTATCAATAGAAAATCGTGCGATTGTCATCGGCGCATTGAAGTAATAGAACAATCCTTAAAGGTGCTTAGTGTTCCTGTTACAGCGAACATTAAAGCGAACAGCAAGACCAGCAGTAATTACACTGCTCTCAACGCAGAAGTCACGCTCCTGTGAGATGAATATCTGTTGCTAAGAAAAACAATAGAAACTTTACAGCATGAGTCCACCACCGACCCTACAGAACATGCGGGTAATTCCCAAGCAACTGTATCAACCTCGGAAAATAACTAAACAAAACACGAATAATCCCCACCGTGCAGAGGAAGATAAAACACTACAGGTAGTCTAAGCAAGAGATTCGAAGTGCTTTAAGAAATTCGTCAGAAAACGTACAGTGCTATTGTACACTGCCAACAGACAACACGCGCCTGCAGGAAACACAGGGAGAGTCACATGGAGACAAACAGACTGCTGCTGAATGGAAGAAACAAAGGGCGAGGCGTACTGACAACCAACATGTACAGACAGCACGACCTGACTGTACACATTATAGTAAGCGATTCTTTGATGAAAGGCCTATACAGCGACCAGATGGCTACTTCAGAAAAAGACATTGTTTCCATAATCCTATTGTCTGGGGCTGGTGTTGACCGGCTAACAGACAAGATTAGCAGGTTGGCTGTAAATCATAACGTTAGAAAGCAAGCGTGCATATCGGTATTAACGACACCACGAACAACCAATAAAACACAGTATCTCTACTGCTGGCATTCTTGAACGAGTTACGTCACACTTTTCCTTACTCGTCTATTTTCTTCTCCACCATCATATCACCGAGTTATGGATTCCAGCGTCGTCTAGCGGACATAAATAACAACATATTGCAGAAGTATTGTTCTCGCAACAACATATAGTTCATCAACAATACATCGTTCTTCACTTCTCAGGCTGGTGCATCAAAAAAATCGTCTTTATAAAGGTCAAATACATTTGTTTACATTGGGCACCAGCCTGCTCGCCAAAATTATCAAATACCCAGAACGTACACAGCTTACATCCAATACAGCATCGCGTAGGTCACTTTTAATTACTCCACCTAAAACTCAAGACAGACGACATACTCCCGTCACATCGAGTACCAATAGGTCAGAAGTGCGCAGACCACCCATAGCCACTGCACCTGATATACAAACCAGACCGAACACCTTCCACCACATCAAGCCCGTACAATGCGCCCTCTTTCACACATGAGTGTGATAATTATGAAGATAGGTTCCCTCTTCTTCCCAGCAAGGAACGAGCTATCAGCAACAAAAACGTGCAACTACAGCCTCCTGTTAGCCTTGAATAAGAGCCTGTAGTTGGTAGTCGTTACATATCCGTGAGACATCAACTGTATCCACGTCATTGCAACCCAGAATGGTTACAACTCACACGTTTTAGCCCAGCTACACTTTGTCAAGCTATTATGATGTCGCTATACCAACGACAAATACAACCTGATATTTACTAGCAATTCAGCACAAAGCTACACTGGATCTCGGTACAAGAAAGAGACTCTCCTAGAACGTTTATCTGCATATTTGGTTATTGTTTTATCTAGTAACGTACAAGGTTATAAGTGACTATAAACATTGAATTGTATTGACTTTACATTAATTGATAGCATTTAGTTGTATATCTTTTAAACTTTTTATTGTGTTTTTACTGTGAGTGAGTGGGTCTTTGCTGCTCTTCCCTACAGATCCGTGAACGTATTTTTATATATTGACAGAGATATTACTGTTTCTTTGTACTTTAGAGTGTGTAACAATGGACGTACGTTATATTCATTTTGGGATTTTTTTTTTAATTCATGATTACGCATTGTTGAAATGTTTAATAAGTATGAACACTGGCTCGGCAAAGATGGGCTCAGATTTGGCCATTTAAATATCTACCATCTATTAGAGAAGCTGCTCGAACTATCACTTATACTTAATCAAAATTTTCACATGTTCGGCCTTAGTCAAAGTCGATTAAATGGTAACATTTCAGATGATGGCATCGCTATCAGAGGTTTTAAAGTTATTAGAAGAGATCCTTGTCAGAAACAAGAGACGGGTATTGCAATTTATATTCCTAATTCGCTTAACTTCCACCGCAAGACAGATTTTGAAACCTGTGAGACTGAGTGTAAATGGCTTGAAGCTAAATTTAAAAATCGCATATCCCTAGTAGTTGGCTATATTTATCGAAACCCCAGTGAAGGAAACATTTGGTATGAAAAATTCACCACTATGATGGATGTAGTCTTTAGTAATGCGAGAGAAATAATACTGCTAGGAGACTTCAACACAGAGACTAACAAATCAAATACAACATGGGAAAACATAATAAAGTCATATAACTTCCAACAGTTAGTCAAGCATGCTACTAGTGTAACAAAAACATCTGCAACACTTATAGATCACATTTTAACAAATGTGCTGGCAACATCACAGAATGCATTGTAACTATTAATTCAATGAGCGATCACTACCCAGTATGTTGCACTTTGTCGAAGCGAGGTACCAAAACTCCGAAACACAAACACATAGGTATAAGATATTGAAATTATAAAAACTTCAATCAAGATTTGTTTTTACAAGACTAGTTCAACTCATCTCTGGACTATATTTACCAGCTTCCTGACCCAGATGATGCTCTGGACCACTGGGTAAAGACCGTTCTGTGTGCATTTTATAAGCATGTTCCATTTAAGGAATTTCGAGTTAAACATTACACTAAACCCCCGTGGATCACCCAGGAGGTAGATGAAATTATGAGACCTGGACAGGGCACATAAAAATAGAGATCTAACCACGTACCGTAGTCTGAGAAACAAAGTTCAATATGTTATTCGAAAGGAAAAGAAAAACTAGTTTAAGAACTTATTAATAGATACAACTAACACTAAAGATATATTGTAAGCAACTTATACATTGACAAACAAACACAAATCATAACAAACGTTACCATCAAATCAGCTTACATGTGATCATTTCATTAATTTCTTTCAATCCGACATAATCCAATTGAAGGCTGCAATACCAGATTTTCCTCATGCCATATTTTTTATTGTCATCATTTTGTGAGAACAAATGCTGTAGAGACATTCCCTCCAACATACCCAAAAAAGCAATAACTCATCAGGACTAGATGGAATCAGTGATTCACTAAATTTTATATATAATCAATGTCTCATCAAAGGTCATTTCCCATCAGCCTTTAAAATAGCTAAAGTGTATCCTCATTGAAAAGCTTGTTCATTAGACGATCGTCTCAAGAGTAACTATAGGCCAGCTTCCATATTATCCTCCCTATCCAGACCGCTAGAAAAGCACATTCAGAAAACAAAACTAAAATACTTAGTTCGCCACAGACTATTAGTTGACAGTCAGTCAGGTTTTCGGCCAAAATATTCTTGGTATACGGCCTTAACGAACATGATAGAAAACTGGTATCAAAATATTAACAACAATACTCTATGTGGAGCCGTGTTTACAGACTTTTGATAAAAACATTCGGTATGATAGATCATACTATTCTAATTTTTTTTTTAAAGCTAGAAACAATAAAAGTAAGCTTTAATATAAAATCTTTTTTATTAGACAGAAAACAAGTAGTATCTCACAATAAATCTTTATCTCAAGCCATTACAATTATTATTGGAGTATCTCAGGAGTCTATACTTGGCCCTCTATTATTTGCCATTTATATAAATGATCTTCCCTTATATCTTTCGTCGTCCTGCAATCTATTTGCAGACAACTGTACAGTATATATAAACGCTATAGATTGTAATGTGCTAGAATCATCCCTGCAACAGGAAATAAACAGTTTAGTTAACTGGAGTCATGCAAACCGCATGCAAATTAATATTTCTAAAACAATATCTATGCTAATAGCATCCAGACAAAGACTTCACATTCTAAACTTGCAGAGAACATTTCAGCTGAACATTGGTAGCACGCTTGTAGAAAGTGTAACTGAGCTCAAGACACTGGGTTTTATCATTGATGAAAATCTAACATTTAATTCCCAAGTTCACGCTCTTGGTAAACAAATAGCCAAAAAAGTATACCAACTTGCCAAAATTAAAAATTTCTTTGACGAAACCACAAGGACATTCTATAATTCCCACAAATAAACTCATATTTATTATTCTCCACAATCTGGGTTGGATGCTCCAAATCAATAACAAAATGCCTTTATTCACTCCAGAAAAGGGCAGTGAGTTTAATTAATGGTAAAAATCTTACGAATAATTCTAACCTACATGAACGTCTTCAGTTACTGCCACTCCACAAGTGCCTACTTTTTAATAAGAATAAACTAATTCACAAAATCCTATTTCAAAATGCTCCAAGCTACATTTGGCCATTGTTCAAATATAACGCAAAACATAGTGAACGACTAATTATACTTCATGTCCCTAAACCTAGGATAGACTTATATAAAACAAGCTTAGCATACTCTGCCGCTCAGTTGCGGAACAATCTTTCAAAAGAAATCAAGGACACCACCAATCACTATACATACAGTCACAACCTGTTTAAACACTACCTCAGTACAGACTACATGCCCCCCCCCCCCCCCCCCCCCCCCCTTAAAAAAAAAACCTTCACAATAATAATGGACAATTGTCTTAAACGACAACTAGCCAATAAACATTCCCATTTGTATGGTACTTTACGCCTTCCTTGGGTATTTATAATGCCCATGTTAAACACTGCCTCAGTGAGTCATGCATTATTGATTGATTTTTTTCCATGCGTTTTAATGCTTATTGTGCATTTGTTGTCTAAGATTAGCTTCATAAGTGATGTTGAATGAAATAATGTATGAGAGGAAATAGGTATTTATAATGCCCATGTTAAACATTGCCTCAGTGAGTCATGTATTACTGATTATTTTTCATGCGTTTTAATGCTTATTGTTCATTTGTTGTCTAAGATTTGCTTTATAAGTGATGGCTTTTATGTTGCATATCACTTGCAGGACGTTGCAGTCAACACCAGCATTTTTCAGCTGCTGTTGATGTACTAGGCAAATTTTACGTTCAGTAGTTTGCCATTGCATTCTGAACGACCAACACGTTATAACCCAAAGCGACACGGTCTGCTGCACAAATCGGTCGCAGCTGCGTTTCGAACACCTGGTAAATGGCTCACGAACCGCCTTTGACCACGGAAACCGGCTATAAGTGATGAACAATGAAATAATGTATGAGAGGAAATGGAGAAGAAGGGCAGAATGTCAGACGGGCATGCGTGCCCAATTCTTAACCCTTTGAAAATAAAGTTTGTTCGTTCGTTCGTTTGTTCTGTTTGTCTCTTTCTGTCTCTGTCTCTCACACCGCGTTTGTCTCTCTTCTCTCTCTCTCTCTCTCTCTCTCTCTCTCTCTCTCTCTCTCTCTCTCTCTCTCTCTCTCTCTCTCTCTCTCTTACACAACTATATTCCAATATGTCTGTCACTCTGTGTGTGTGCCACTCTCTGTGTCTCGGTGTGGGTACATGTCTTTCTCTGTATGTCTGTGCATGTGTGTATGCGGGTCTCTCTCTCTCTCTCTCTCTCTCTCTCTCTCTCTCTCGTGTATATAAGCCATCTCTCCGTGTCACCACCTCTCACACACTCTCTCTCTCTAGCTCTCTCTCTCTCTCTCTCTCTCTCTCTCTCTGTCGCGTGTATATAGGCCAATATGCCATCTCTCCGTGTCATCATCTCCCCTCTATCTCTGTCTCTTTAGCTCTGTCTATCCCTATCTCTATCTATCTCTATCTCTCTCGCTCTATCTCTCGTGTGCTCTCTCTCTCTCTCTCTCGCTCTATCTCGCCGTTTCACCACCCCCCTCTCTGTCTGTCTAGCTCTCTCTATCTCTCTCTGTCTCTCTAGCTGTCTCTCATTCGCTCTCTCTCTCTCTCTCTCTCTCTCTCTCCCTCTCTCTGTTGCGTGTATATTCGCCAATATGCCATTTCTCCGTGTCACCATCCATATCTCTCTCTGTCTCTCTAGCTGTCTCTCATTCGCTCTCTCTCTCTCTCTCTCTCTCTCTCTCTCTCTCTCTCTGTTGCGTGTATATTCGCCAATATGCCATTTTCCCGTGTCACCATCTCTCCCTTTCTCTAGCTCTCTCTCTCTCTCTCGCTCTCTCTCGCCCTATCTCTCCCCGTCGCGTGTATATTCGCCAACATGCCATCTCTCTGTGTCACCATCTCTCTCTGTATCTCTAGCTCTCTCTCTCTCTCTCTCTCTCTCTCTCTCTCTCTCTCTCTCTGTCTCTCTCTCTCTCTGTCGCGTGTATATTCGCCAACATGCCATCTATCCGTTTCACCATCTCTTTCTTCTTCTTCTTCTTCTTCTTCTTCTTCTTCTTCTTCTTCTTCTTCTTCTTCTTCTTCTTCTTCTTCTTCTTCTGTTTCTATCTTCTTCTTCTTCTTCTTCTTCTCTTCTTCTTCTTCTTCTTCTTCTTCTTCTTCTTCTTCTTTCTTCTATCTTCTTCTTCTTCTTCTTCTTCTGCATTCTTCCGTAGTTTTTTTTTCGGAAGTGATCGCGTAGTGCCTGTTTACAGCAGAGCGGTGTTCTTACGCTGTTAGGCCGACACATCCGAATTCTGCGGGAATTTGTTGACCGGGTTACCTTCCTGGCACCATCTCTTTCTGTCTCTCTAGCTCTCTCTCTCTCTCTCTATCGCTCTGCTTCCCCCCTCTCTCTCTCATCTCTATCGCTCTGGGCCCCCCCCCCCCCATCTCTCTCTCTCTCTCTCGCTCTATCTCTCTCTGTCGTGTGTATATTCGCCAATGTGACATCTCTCCGTGTCACCATCCCTATCTCACTCTGTGTCTCTAGCACTCTCTCTCTCTCTCTCGCCCCCTCTCTCTCTCACTCTATTTCTCTTTGTCGTGTGTATATTCACCATATGCCATCTCTCCGTGTCACCATATCTCTCACTAGCTCTCTCTCTGTCTCTCTACCTCTCTCTCTATCTCGCTCTATCTTTCTCTCTCTGTCGCGAGTATATTAGCCATTATGCCATCTCTCCGTGTTACCATCTCTCCCTCTCTCTAGCTGTCTCTCTGTTTCTCTAGCTCTCTCTCTCTCTCTCTCTCTCTCTCTCTCTCTCTCTCTGTTGCGTGTATATTCGCCAATATGCCATTTTCCCGTGTCACCATCTCTCCCTTTCTCTAGCTCTCTCTCTCTCTCTCGCTCTCTCTCGCCCTATCTCTCCCCGTCGCGTGTATATCCGCCAACATGCCATCTCTCTGTGTCACCATCTCTCTCTGTATCTCTAGCTCTCTCTCTCTCTCTCTCTCTCTCTCTCTCTCTCTCTCTGTCTCTCTCTCTCTCTGTCGCGTGTATATTCGTCAACATGCCATCTCTACGTGTCACCATCTCTCGTTCATTATGTCACCAGAGGACGAGGAGCTCTCGAGGGCTTAGACCCGGAGCAGGAAAAGAAACGCTTAACCGGCCATCAAATATTTAACGAGTTTTCCCCACGTCGTTTCCGGATGTGCAGCAAAGCGAAAATCGAATCCAGAAATATAGGTCGTGGGGACTGGCTGCTGCTGGGAATATACGAACTGTTAGCGAATTCGACTCCGTGAAGACTCCATTTGTCGCATCAAAGGTAATGGCGGGAATCAATAATCAAAGGGCAATGAGTACCAGGTCTGTAGGATTGTTGAGCGCAGACTTTTACTGGAAACGTCGGGGATTCAACACTTATCGTGATCCAGTGCCATCTCCACAGAAAAGGTTGGCGCTAATATACCTTGAATTAAGAGGTCAGTAAGGTCGAACGGATAAGATCGCTTGCTTTTAAACTTCCGGTGTGCTGATACCAAGTTATCCCCTTGACTTGGGGACGTAAATTACAAGTCCCTCAGAAGTTGGAGTAGGTTCGCCCGATGGCATGAGACACTGGTAATATTAAAAGATAGCCCACACGTAACAATCAGTCCCAGTGCACTAGAAGCAGAAGCACGTGTGTGGACTACGCCAGGGTTCAAAGAGAGCCATCACCAACAAGTCTCCGGTAAATACTTTGCGTAGTTTTTATTCTCAATGTATTAACAGAGTTGAGTTGAGCTAAGAAACGACATCAGCGCAGTCATGACATTCCCACATGCGCTCCGTCCTCCCGCTCAACGACAAGCGAAGAGTCATACTGCTAATCGTTCCAACTGCCATCTGATTGAAAGTTCTCCAGGTCTTCCATCTCAGTTTTGAGATTCGTCCAGAACCCGTGCCGATCCCCCGCCATATCATTCTCTCCACATACGGGTTCTCAGTCTGTTCCACCACTTTCTCCACCTGGTCCCACAGGCTCCCGACCTTCTGTCCCTTGTCCATAAGTAATCTAATCCCGAGATGCGCATTCCTCTCCAGCCTATCAGCCTATTCATTCTCCCGCACTCCCACTTGACTAAGTCAGAAAACCCATACAATTCTAACAATCTGTGACTTCTGAAGCGAGGCAAACTATTCTACCCGAAATATTCCTGTCTCCACATCAATAAGCATATCCCGCGAGTCCGTACTGAATACAGTGTGGGCTGCAGCAATCTCCTCTAACCAACGTAATGTCGCTGTAACCGCCTCCACCGCCATTCTCATGCTGGAGATTGTTAACATCGTTGATGTCCTCTAACAGTTTTGGCCTCAGTTGTTGCCTCCATAACCTTTTTCAGTGGATGTTGTTGGATGTAACCTAAGCACTTTGTCCTTTTGTGTTGTTCTTTATGTCGTTCCAAATAGCCGACTAACACGATGCCGTCTTGACAGACGATAGTTTGTAAATTGAAGTTATACCTCTCCATAACACAAAGCCTGGGCTGAATTTAGAGACCATGTGTTGCCCATGCAGCATGATCCCTCTCTCGGCCTGTCTAGTTTACTCCAGAGGAAAGGTAACATTAATACGCCTGAAACAAGACATGTTGCAGAAACTGTCGGCTCAGCAAAGCAATGCTCTAACTGTCCGCTTGTCGAATGTTCCATCCTAGACCAGTTGGCCACCAACGCTTAGAGCCTGGTATGCCCTGCCATGACATTTAGTCTTTAGGTCGCATATCCTCGGATGCGACATATTGTGACAACCGAAAATTTTGTAGGAAGAGAAATGGAGGAAGACAGCGTGAGGAAATTGTTGAGAGTCTTGTGTCATGGCACGGAAGATAGTCAACACACGAACTGATCCTTGCCGTCGGAGATCGTAATTTGTGGAGGGGCATGATCGCCCACGCTAGCCGCCAAGGCTCTGGATGAATGAATGAGGGTAAGACCTGTACCTCCCAATTAAGCCATTGGTACAATGTGGGGTGTTGGGTGTAGTGAGAGCCGCCGTTCCACATACCCACACTACTTATATTCTGATGTTTGTTTGCTTGTGCTGTTACTCCACTGAGTGTAAAGACGCCGCGGTAGTGTAGTAGCTAGAGTCTTGCTTACCCACCCGATGGTCATCTCATCCACATCCTGGGATTTTGAAACCTGGCCCTAGATCGGGGGTAGACAGCCTCATGTAGGCATCAGGAAGATATTGGGAAGTAAAGGAGCTGGCTACTTGCATATTCTTTACAGGGCGTCGCAGTGAACCCTAGCATGTTTATCTTTGGCTGTTTGTGATTTCTTGGCAAGTTTATGATCAATAGTTTGCCATGGCTTTCTAAACGGCCGGCACTTATACCATTTTATGAAAACCAGCCCAAGACGGTTTGCTGCCAAATCGCCCGCAGCTGTGTTCCGAAAGAGAATCACATTCGTAACCCCTAGGCCACCGTGCAGGCTTCTTCTATCGCAGTACAGAAGGCTGGCGTGGTGTTGACCAGACCAATTCAGGACGGCCCATTTGTCTATACAGATATGGAGCTGGCACCATTTGCCAGGTGTGTCTTAAGGCATGAATCATCATGATCCAGGTCCTTTACTGAACGACGCTCTCATTACGGCGCTCTCATCACGTCGCTGTGATCACGGCGCTCTCATCACGGCGCTCTCATCACGTCGCTCTCATCACGTCGCTCTCATCACGGCGCTCTCATCTTCCCTTTAGTTTTCATCTTACTTACATGGACTCTACGTCTTACACTAACTCTAACTCTGACACACACTCTGTTTCTTACACTAACTCTGACACTGACTCTATTACTTACACTGACTCTATTACTTACACTAGCTTTAACTCTGACACTGACTCTATTACTTACACTGACTCTATTACTTACAATGACTCTAACTCTGACACTGACTCTATTACTTACACTGACTCTATTACTTACAATGACTCTAACTCTGACACTGACTCTATTACTTACACTGACTCTATTACTTACAGTGACTCTAATTCTGACACTGACTCTATTACTTACACTGACTCTATTACTTACAGTAACTTTAACTCTGACACTGACTCTATTACTTACACTGACTCTAATACTTACACTGACTTTATTACTTACACTAACTTTAACTCTGACTCTATTACTTACACTGACTCTATTACTTACACTGACTCTAACTCTGACACTGACTCTATTACTTACACTAACTTTAACTCTGACATTGACTCTATTATTTACACTGACTCTATTACTTACACTGACTATGTTACTTACACTGACTCTATTACTTACACTAACTTTAACTCTGACACTGACTCTATTACTTACACTAACTTTAACTCTAAACACTAACTCTATTACTTACACTGACTCTATTACTAACACTGACTCTATTACTTACACTGACTCTATTACTAACACTGACTCTATTACTTACACTGACTCTATTACTTACACTGACTCTATTACTTACACTGACTCTATTACTTACACTGACTAACTCTGACATTGACTCTATTACTTACACTAACTTTAACTCTGACACTGACTCTATTACTTACACTGACTCTAACTCTGACATTGACTCTATTACTTACACTGACTCTAACTCTGACATTGACTCTATTACTTACACTAACTTTAACTCTGACACTGACTCTATTACTTACACTGACTCTAACTCTAACATTGACTATATTACTTACACTGACTCTAACTCTGACATTGACTCTATTACTTACACTAACTTTAACTCTGACACTGACTCTATTACTTACACCGACTCTAACTCTGACACTGACTCTATTACTTACACTGACTCTAACTCTGACATTGATTATATTACTTACACTGACTCTAACTCTGACATTGACTCTATTACTTACAATGACTCTAACTCTGACATTGACTCTATTACTTACACTGACTCTATTACTTACACTAACTTTATTACTTACACTGACTCTATTACTTACACTGACTCTATTACTTACACTGACTCTATTACTAACACTGACTCTATTACTTACACTGACTCTAACTCTGACATTGACTCTGCATTTGAGTTCTAATGTCTGCCCAAGTCTGCGGTTTGTGGCATTGTCTTCCCATGTATGTGGTTGTCGTAATTCTTCCAATGTCTGTGGTTTCCCGTAATGCATTCCCACGTCTGTGTTTGCCGTAATGTCTGCCAATGTGTGTGGTTTGTCGTAATGTCTTCCCATGCTGTGGTTTGTCGCAATGTCGTCTCATGTCTGTGATTTGCTATAAGTCTTTCCCATGTTTGTGGATTGCCGTAATGTCATCCCAGATCTGTTGTTTGTCGTAATGTCTTCCCATGTCTGTGATTCGCTATAATTATTTCCCATGTCTGTAGATTGCCGTAATGTCTTCCCATGTCTGTTGTTTGTCGTAATGTCTTCCCACATCTGTGGTTTACCGTAATGTCTTCCAGTGTCTGAGGTTTTTCGGAAGTCTTTTCATGACTATGGTTTGTCGTAATATCTTCCATGTTTGTGGTTTGCTGCAATGTCTTCTCATGTCTTGGTTTGATGTAATTCTGTCCCATGTCTGTGGATTGTCGCAATGTCTTCCCCTGTATTTGGTTTGTCATGATGTCTTCCCAAGTCAGTGATTTGTCGTAATGTCTTCCCATATTTGTTGTATGCTATTATTCTTCCCTATGTGTGTAGTTTGCTGTAATGTTTTTCCATGTATGTGGGTGATTATAATATTTTCCCATGTTTGTGGTTGACTGTAATATCTTCCCATGTTTATGGTTTACTGTAATGTCTCCCCATGTTTGTGGTTTACTGTAATATCTTCCCATGTCTGCTGTTTGCTGTAATGTCTTCCCATGTCTGCTGTTTACTGTAATGTCTTCCCATGTTTGTGGTTTACTGTAAAGTCTCCACATGTTTGTGGTTTACTGTAATGTCTTCCCATGTCTGCTGTTTGCTGTAATGTCGTCCCATGTCTGCTGTTTGCTGTAATATCTTTCCATGTTTGTGCTTTACTGTAATATCTTCCCATGTTTGTGCTTTACTGTAATATCTTCCCATGTTTGTGGTTTACTGTAATGTCTTACCATGTTTGTGCTTTACTGTAATGTCTTACCATGTTTGTGGTTGACTGTAATGTCTTATCATGTTTGTGGTTGACTGTAATGTCTTACCTGTTTGTGGTTAACTGTAATGTCTTACCATGTTTGTAGTTTACTGTAATGTCTTACCATGTTTGTGGTTTACTGTAATGTCTTACCATGTTTGTGG
Source organism: Cepaea nemoralis (assembly GCA_014155875.1). Lineage (NCBI taxonomy): Eukaryota > Metazoa > Mollusca > Gastropoda > Stylommatophora > Helicidae > Cepaea > Cepaea nemoralis. The sequence goes on along the minus strand of JACEFZ010006112.1, from coordinate 653,719 downwards.
TTTACTGTAATGTCTTACCATGTTTGTGGTTGACTGTAATGTCTTACCATGTTTGTGGTTTACTGTAATGTCTTACCATGTTTGTAGTTTACTGTAATGTCTTACCATGTTTGTGGTTTACTGTAATGTCTTACCATGTTTGTGGTTGACTGTAATATCTTACCATGTTTGTGATTGACTGTAATGTCTTACCATGTTTGTGGTTGACTGTAATGTCTTACCATGTTTGTGGTTGACTGTAATGTCTTACCATGTTTGTGGTTTACTGTAATATCTTCCCATGTTTGTTGTTTACTGTAATGTCTTACCATGTCTGATGTTTGCTATCGTCTCTCTAAATCTCCGTGGGTGTCTGCGATAGCTATTTAAATATTTCCCGACCCAGAAATCCCCGGCATGACTTCCTGGTCAAGGACAGATCCACCACGTCTCCTCCAGGACTTGTTTCTCCCCGTACGATTTTTGTGTTTTCCCTTGTCTGTCTGTCTGTATGTATGTATGTCTGTCTGTCCCTACCTGATAGATTAATCTCTCTGGGTTTCAAGTTACAAACGTCTTACATCTACGTTTAAACAATGATGTATGTCAAGGGACACAATCAGACTAATCACACGGATCAAAGAAGACTTGAGTTATCTGTGCACAGATTGAGGACAGTTGTCAGGATTGAAATACTACAATTCTCTTTGTTCTTGAGTCACGGCCGATTTGGCTTAACATCCAGTACCTGCTTAGACATCCAGCCCTGACTCTCCAACTCATGCACTGACTCCCAACTCATGCACTGACTCAGAACTCATGCACTGACTCTAACTCTACACTGACTCTAACTCTACACTGACTCTAACTCTAACATTGACACTAACTCTACACTGACTCTAACTCTAACATTGACTCTAACTCTAACATTGACTCTAACTCTACACTGACTCTAACTTTAATGTTGACACTAACTCTACACTGACTCTAACTCTAACATTGACTCTAACTCTAATATTGACTCTAACTCTACACTGACTCTAACTCTACACTGACTCTAACTCTAACATTGACACTAACTCTACACTGACTCTAACTCTAGCATTGACTCTAACTCTACACTGACTCTAACTCTAACATTGACACTAACTCTACACTGACTCCAACTCTAACATTGACTCTAACTCTAACATTGACTCTAACTCTACACTGACTCTAACTCTAATATTGACACTAACTCTACACTGACTCTAACTCTAACATTGACTCTAACTCTACACTGACTCTAACTCTACACCGACTCTGAACTGTACACTGACTCTAACCCTTACACTGACTTTATTTCTTATTTTCCTAACTCTAACCCTTACACTATCTCTTACACTGATTCTATACCTTACACTTACTCTAACTCTTACACTGAGTCTGTTTCTTACACTGACTGGTGACATTTTCTTTCTGCTCATTTCTTCTATTTATGTGGTTGTTTGTAACTTGTGTTTAATTTCTCTCTACTGCCTTGCCCAGTCTATTCCTACCCTAAAGATATATTTCTGACGAACTTCAGGAAATATTACGTCAATATTCCCCTTCTCTGTATATTACGGCATTATTCCAGGTTTCTATATAGCTAGTCAGTTTTGCACCTCTCTATATAGTAGTAAGTATTCCACACACACACACACACACACACACACACACACACACGCACGCACGCACGTACGTACGCACGTACGTACGCACGCACGCAATGGCACACGCACACACACACATACACACACGACGCACGCATATATATATATATATATATATATATATATATATATATATATATATATATATATATATATATATATATATATATATACGAAGGGTAGTCAATAAGAAAGCCAGAAATGGTTGTAGAAAAATAACTAAATATAACAACTTGAAACCAGTTTATTTTTATACATACATTGTCCCTTTATTTCTCAACATAATTTCCACCAACATTAATGCACTTATCCCATCGTTTTAACAGTCCTCCCAAACCGGCTGCATAGAACTGCGTGCTCTGTTTTCTAAACCACGTTTTCACTTCACATTCAACTTCGTAGTCATTCGCGAAATGTCTCCCGCCAAGGTGGGTTTTCAGTGGACTGAAATGGTGGAAATCACTAGGGGCTAAGTCGGGGCTGTAAGGTGGATGTTACTCACCTGCCACCTCTAATAATCTCCTCCACCCGCTACACGGGTGCTTCTGTTGCAATCTCAACAGGACGACCAGATCGGATTTCATCAACAATTTTAGAGAGTACTTGAGAACATTTTTCTACCCAGCTATGTACCGCTTTGCGGGACAAAAATTTGTCACCATGAACAGGAAGCATTTCCTTATGAATGTCCTTTGCAGACAGTCCTTTTGCCCACACAAAAAAGAAACAACAAAAAAACCGCACAACAGCACGTTGCGCTTTGGTTGTATACTCCGTAAGTATAGTCGCCTTTTTGTTAATGCGCTGCGCATGCGCATAAGACACCTAGCGCCACCTGACAAAAGGAATATTCGATGTTGCTGTCATCAAATGACACCTGTAGAAAACACCAACTACATTTATCTGCCATCCCACAGAAATGTGGTTTCTGAGGAAAATGCAAAGAAAACCACGGGCAGACAGAAAAACCAATGACCAGGTGCTACATGAGACAAATGAAAATTGTAAATTGATTAGAGAAATTAGACGTAGACAGTCAACATTTTTTTGGACATGTTATGAGAAGAAATGGATTGGAGAACCTAGTGACAACTGGCAAGATCGAGGGGAACAGACCAAGAGGAAGACCGAGAGGAAAATACCTAGATGGCTTGGCCACATGGCATGGACGAGACAGGAACACTGAACTGATCCACGACTCTGGTGATCGAGTGAAATGGCGAGTCATGACAGCCCACGCTTTCCGGCATTTGTATATATATATATATATATATATATATATATATATATATATATATATATATATATATATATATATATATATATATATCAACAATCATCATCATACTGTGCTATTCTGAGCAGCGCGAGCGGTCATGTCCCACCATCTCACACGATTACCAGAGTCGTGGATCAGCTAAAATGTCCCTGTCCCAATCACACCACGTGGCCAAGTCATCTCTCTGCCTTCCCCTTCTCTTCCTCTTCTTCTTTTCCCCTCAATCTTGCCAGTTGTCACCAAGTTCTCTAGTTTATTTCTTCTCATAGCGTGTCCAAAAAAGCAAAAACGACAAAAATGGTGATTGACTACGTATAGCTTCTCTAACCAGTTGACGATTTGCATCTGCTTCTTGTAGGACTTGCTCATGAATGTTTCTACCTGTCCATGGTATTCTTTGCATTTTCCTCAGGAACCACATTTCTACTACCATCAGATGTTTTTCAGCTTGTCTGCTCATTGTCCACGCTTCACACCCATACAAAAGCACAGGTTGTATATAGCACGTCAATGCTCTTATTCTCATTGCAGTTGTCATCTTTTTATTAGTCTAAGGCGATGAGAGATGCATGACATGATAGAAATTAATTATCTCATCCCATCTTGTTCCTCTTGTACCGTGAGGTGTCGAGGTGAAGCATAAACAGCAGGGGAGTACCCGTTCATGGGCTTCATGTATCGAGATTACCATGGACTCTGTTATTTCCTTCTGTACATGGTGGACCTCTTCTTATGGTTTCATTTGGTCTGTACATCATCGCTTGTTGTGGTATACTGTCTAGTTATGTGGGCCAACCAACCCAAACATTTGCTGTTTTCTAATGAAATCTAACGCTGCTATAACCCCCCACTTTAGTCCTGACTTCATCATTTCTGATTTTCTATCTTCTTGATACGCTGAGTATTCTTTTCAAGGATCTCATTTCCGGGACTGTAACTTTTATTTTCTCTGTTTCTGTCAATGTCCCGATTTGGCATTAGGTAGCATAGAAACGCCGGTCTCCGTGGCGAAGGTTTTCGAACGCGGTTCTTAATCCCGTATACCCGCGTTCGAAACATAGCTGCGCGATTTGGCAGCAGACCGCGTTGCGTTGGTTTTGCGCTGGTATCGGTGCCGGTCGTTCAGAAAGCAATAGCGGACTACTGATGTATAATAAATAATATAAAGTTGCAGAGGATCGACTTCATTGCACCGGGTTTTATCCCATATGGCCAAGCCTCTTTCCGTTGGGTGACCTGCCTAAGGCGTCGCACAAAGCACGAACTCCGTAGCTCTAGCGACGACCCCCAGGAGTCTCCGAGAAAAAATGCACTCGTGAACCGAAAGAGGTAACCCGGAATCGATCCCGCAACGTTCGGAGCGCGAGGCAGACAGCTTGACCACTTTCGGTGCCCGTGGTTCAGAAAGCAATGGCAAACTAATGAACGTAAACTTGCCCAGTGACCACAGCGGTAGAAATGCTGATCTTCACTACCATGTCCTGTAAAAGGATATGGGGGAAAAAGTATAGAATTGGTGGGAAGATTGTGTTGTATAGTGTTTTTTGTTTTATGTATCTTTCAATACGCGTTTGTTCTTTAGTATTGATGCCATTTGTCCAAGGAGTTGATTTGCCTTACTGCATCTTTCTCTATCTCCTTTTCTGACGAGTAATAAATTTATCACAGATATTATTAATTTATTATCGCATATAATTATTTATTTGATATCCATCCACAGATTATCTTCTCCTCGTCGCTGGGCTATGGATGTTGAGAGGTTGTGGTCAGTCTCTCGTGCATAATATCTCAACACTGCATCTGGTCGTCAGACGGCGAGAGCTTGTGGCTATTCGTTTGTTTATGGCATCTGAAAATTGCGTCAAATTGCCCTGAAGGTTGGCAGCAATCTACCCAACTGCACGTAATCAAGTCTCCCCTTCACGATGATTTAGAATCTCCTCTAAACTGTGATGCCACATCGACGACATGAGGACTCTCTGTTAAGTGCTACTAGTGTCTAGACAGTGAAGTCAGGTCTCCACTAAACCACGATATCAAGTTTGCTCAGTGCAATGACATCAAGTGCACTATTAACGAAGACATCAAGTCTCCCGAAATGGAAAAATCAAGTCTCCCCTAAGCACTGACGGCATATCGTACTTAAATTATGTCACTACATCTCCTCTGAAGATGACGTCACATTTCTTCACCGCCTTCATCAACTCTCCCCCAAATAATTTATCCGCGCCGACAAACACCTATTTAATCAATTTCACCCACAACAAACGCCGTACAAAACCTGTGTCTGTGGTGACTGATGTGAGAAAACAGTCGCCTAACGCTAACAAGCCTGTATATGGTGCTACAGGTGTGAGCAGCTAGTTCTCAAGTATGACTTCTGTCGCCTGCTCATACCCCCCTGTACCAGGGATTACGTTGAAAACATCTGCAGCCGGCGGCGTCAAACTCGGTCAATCAATATTGTAGTTCCCAGGCACTTCTCCCTGTCGCACACATGTCTCGTTTATTTGGAAATCGAATAAACGGCACTGGATCTTAACAGCCGTGTTCAGTTGTTCACAAACAATCCATTGTACGGTAAATTGCAGTGTTTATGTTAAATATATCAGGACCCTGTGATTATGATGTGGTTTTTTAACATAGTTATTCACATGTTTCTGTGGAAGTGTTAAAAACGATCGTCCGTGTATTGTGAACGGTTAGGTGATGTCAGGCTAGCCTGTGTGTTTATTCTCAGTTGTGTTAGAGTTCATAAGGTGAGGAGAGAGATATAGATTCTGTGGATACAATAATCGATATATCATGTTACAGCCGTTAAGGTTACTCCTGATCTGTTGTGGGTTATGAATTGGTTAAAGGAACGTGTTCGTTTTATCACTTGCTTGGCACTTATTCCACACACTTGACATTACATCGTGTGATGACGTATGGCACACGCCAGCCCGCTCGGAAATTGAAGGGTAGGTCCCTATGTGAGTACAGCACATGCTTCGTGGTCTGTACTACCCAAAGAGCGAGGCAGGGAGCGAGGGCGGGAGAGAGAGCGCGCGAGAGCGAGAGAGAGAGAGTGGTTGGGGCAACAAGAGGCAACTAGACCTGCCGGGACCCACCCCTCGCTGAGTGAGTGATATATAATTAAAGCGTAAAAATGTCCAGGAGACTTGCCGAGGAAACCACCGAGCGGCAGAGGCCAGGAAAACCCCATGAAGGGAGTCAGACGAGTCTGGTTCCAACTCACGTTAGAAGCTCGGTGAGTTTTCTCAATCCGGATATTTCTATTGGTGGTACAAATTTGGAACGTGCGCCCAGTTTGAACCGACTTCACGCTCAGAGCTCTACGGAAACAAGTGGTTTAGGAGAGACTGTAACTTCTGGATTTTCTAGCCAGGAAAGTGTTCTTAGTTACCTTGGGGATGACAAGGACCGCGGTGGAGGTGGGGTGTCTTATGTGGAACGCTCCCGGCGGCGACCAGGTGGTAGTCCTGGCAGCGGGCGCGCTATCACTGAACCAGAAGCGGTGGTACACAGGGACGATGGCTACCGGACTCACTCGGGTCTAGCCAAACAACATATATCAAAACAACAAAGGCAGCAGCAGAACCGCCTGGTCATTCCACAGCCGGGACAACGTCCCACTGGAGGCGATATCAAGTCGTTTCACGACAGTGACCAGAGAGAGGAGTATGATTCACAGTTCCTAGATCACCACCAAACCAGTTCTCGTCGTCAGAAGCCAACTCGGGACACAGGTGGAAGAAGCTTAACTCCGCAGCAGGCGAAGGAGGAGTTGGAGGGCAGACAGCGCAAGGTGAAGCAGGCCCAGCAAGAACGCGAGGCGGCGCTTTACTTAAGTCCCAGAAGTTCGCAAGCGGACGTCAGACCTGGAGCTGTTTCAAATAGTTCAGAGAAATCACGGAAACCCAGCAATCCGGGGCAGAAGCAGCGGGAAAGAGACTCATTTGAGCTGTCCAGCATCAAAGAGCAACATCCGGGCGATGCTAAAGTGAGACTACATTCGTCTGGAAGTGCTTCTAGCAAGACCGATTCCAAACTTAGTGACAACCGTCCAGTTTTTAAGAGCGACAGATCTGACCGAAGTCATCCAGGAGCAGAAGCATCTAAGCCCACCAAGAAGGCACCGTCGTCTCAGGCAGCCTCTTCGCGACCAAGTGCTACCACCGCCAGCCGGGACAGCATTGACCTACACTCCAGTCTTATTACGTCCTCAGAAGGTCAAGGAAGTTCGGACTGGACAGAAGCCGCCTCGACCAGCCGCGGCAGAAGCGCCTCTCAGATTGTTTCCAGAGAGCGCGAAAAGAGGGCAGCCTCCAAGTCCAGAGATCAGTTAAAGTCGCAGTCCAGCAGCCCCAAGACAAACTCCGATGAGTACAACGAGTCGAGCGGCTCTAAGAAGAGCTACGAGACGCAGATCCTGAACAGACAATCTCCCCACAGCCAAGTCCAGCTCCAGCGGTGAGCTCACCGAAGGCGGGTTCAAACCCCCAGAGGGTGAGTATATCGAAAGCCAAAGAAGCGCTGATAAAAAGAAACGTCGAGATCAAGGTTCTGCTGACGTGAAGAAAGCTGCGCTGAAGGCATCAGGCAGTCAATCAGATGATGCTGACATTTCTGCAAAACTTTCGCAAGCTAGAGGGAGCAGAGGAGAGGATGGCAACACCAGGAAACAGCAGCATCAAGAAGTCCACACGCCGAGGAGAAGAAACAACGATAGAGACGATACTGACGCTCAGACTGCTTACTACAGACACAGAAACGAGCCAGGAGAAACAACGCGCAGTATAAAAGCACCTAAAGAACTTGAACAAAGTAAGAGCTTGGAGAAACATAAAGGCGTTGAACAACTGGGCAGAAATCACACACGGCAAGTGCGTCAGAATGAACCAGGATACCCAGAAGACACAAATGTTAGGGATCCCAGGCGCGATGAGGCTAGAAGAAATAGCCGGAAAGATATTCGTGAGTCTTCAGACAAAGTGGACGTCGGTGACCTTAGAGACATTGATTTAGGGCCGATTCTAATAAGAGGAGCTACTATTTCTAGAATACACGAAACGAGGTCGAGAGACCAAAGGGTGAAGGAGACATCACCCCAAGAAGACAGCCTTCAGGATCGCGGTCGGGATACACGGTTAGTTGCTGCAGACAGAAGCTCCACTAGCGGCAGGTCTCGCGATAGCTCCAGATCCAGAACTCCTCACACAAAACACACATCACCAGATGAACTTTCTGCCAAAGGAAAGTCCGACAGGGGTTCAGCTCCGGTGTTACGTGCTGGCACCTCACAAGATGAGAGAGTCGCTGGGCATCCTATAGCCAACATTCAGGCCGCGGGTGTAGAGAGGATGAATTACGAACGCTTGTTCCACCAAGCCAGTCGGGACATGAATGGGCCAGGAGGTGGTAGTGGCAGTCGAACATACCCTGCCTCCTTCACTGCAAGCCAACCATCTTCCTCGTCGGGCAGGGCTTCAGTTGGCGTGCACGGACAAAGCCATAACAATGTGCCCAGAAACGGCCAAATCCAACCACCAGAGCCTGTAATTGGAGGCAACAGTTCTAGTCCCACTCGCCAAGACCAACCTGTCCAGGTGAAATCAAGTGCTTCTTACACCACCGCACAGTCATCTTCCAAGACGCCACAAGCCGTCCCTACAGTACAGCTGACATCTCCAGAAGACCCAGCCACCCTCAACACAGAAAACGTAGACCGCGAATGGGAACGGCGAGACAGTCGCAACTCAAACCGCAGCGGGACATCCAGTCGCTTCTTGGGAGTCAACACAGGATCTGCATGGACCAAATGGTCCCGGGAACGGCGGGCCAGCTACAGACGCCGGCTGGAGAAAATGGAACAAGAAAACCCCAAAACAACCGCGGATGCTGCCAGAATCTCAACCCCAATCAAAAAGGCTCGCCAAGAAGGCCTGAAGTTCGTGCATCCTGACCTGGAAGCCAGGTATTTGTCCGAGGATGACATCAATGAGCTGCGTCGCCACAAGCAACAACAGGTCCAGGCCATGAGGGTGATCGAACGAAACAGGCGACACAAATTCCGCTTGAAAAACGAGTTGAAGTTGACGCCAGAACAATGGCACCTGCTGCAGGAATTCTGGAATCATACTTTCTTTGTGCGGGCCCGGTTCCTGGGGATACTGGTTAGTCTGATCACACTCATCTTCATGATCGTCAGCATTACACACCACTCCTGGCTGAAGCACAGTAAGTGTTGCCTGTGTTGTGGTCACGTGTGGCCAACTTTCTCTGATATATCAATCTGTCTGTCTATCTTTCCTATGTTCATACTTCCGTTCTTCTGTCTGTCTATCTGAATGCTTGTCTGTTTTTCCATCTCACTTTCTCTCAGCCTCTCCGTCTGTCTGTGTGTCTGTATGTCTCTCTATCTGTCTTACATTTATATGTCTTTCCTTCTGTTTGCCTGCCTGTTTGTATGTGCATAAATGTCTGTATAATCGTCCCATTGTCTGTATGTCTTCCATTTATGTTTCTGTCTATAAGTCTGTCTGTATGTGCTAAATGACATGTGGTCTATACTAGCGGAAACATTAGTTGAAGAATTGTATCTGTGTCACCTGGGATCAGTGGAATGTGTGTCTATCTGACAGAATCTGCCACTATCTTGAATAGAATCCGTCTGTGTCTAATAGTGTCTATCTGTGTGTGATATTGTCTGACTTTGTGTGATATAGTCTGTCTTTGTGTGTATTGTCTGACTTTGTGTGATATAGTCTGTCTTTGTGTGTATTGTCTGACTTTGTGTGATATAGTCTGTCTTTGTGTGATATTGTCTGACTTTGTGTGATATAGTCTGTCTTTGTGTGTATTGTCTGACTTTGTGTGATATAGTCTGTCTTTGTGTGATATTGTCTGACTTTGTGTGATATAGTCTGTCTTTGTGTGTATTGTCTGACTTTGTGTGATATAGTCTGTCTTTGTGTGTAATGTATGACTTTATGTGATATAGTCTGTCTTTGTGTGTAATGTATGACTTTATGTGATATAGTCTGTCTTTGCATGTATTGTCTGACTTCATGTGATATTGTCTGTCTTTGTGTAATAGAGTCTATCTTTGCACGCCTATTGTTATACTTTGTGTGATAAAGTCTGTCTTTGTCTGATAGAGTCTGACTGTGTGTAGAATATGTCTTTGTGTGATAGAGTCTGTCTCTGTGTGTATTGTCTGCCTTAGTTCGATAAGGTCAGTCTTTGTATGATAGAGTCTGTCTTTGTGTGGTAGAGTCTGTCTTTGTGTGATATAGTCTGTCTTTGTGTGATATAGTCTGTCTTTGTGTGTATTGTCTGACTTTGTGTATTAGAGTCTGTCTTTGTATGATATAGTCTCCCTATGCGTGTATTGTCAGACTTTGTGTGATAGCCTGTCTTTGTGTGATAGAGTCTGTCTTTGCGTTATATTGTCTGACATTGTGTGGTAGTGTCTGTCTTTGTGTCGTATATTATTGTTTGCGTGATAGAGTCTGTCTTTGTGTGTATTATCAGACTTTGTGTGATAGAGTATGTGTAATAGAGTCTGTCTTTGCGTATATTGTCTGACTTTGTGTGATATAGTCTGACTGGGTGTGATAGTCTGCTTTTGCTCAGTATCGTCTGTCTTTGTGAGATATTGTCTTCTTTGCGAGATAGAGTCTGTCTTTGTTTGATAGAGTCTGTCTGTGCGCGATAGAGTCTGTCTTTGCGTGATATTGTCTGACTTTGAATGATGGAATATGTCGTTGTGCGATACAATAATTTTTATATATGTGTGGTATAATCTGGCGTTTCATAATTAAAACAAATTCTGTCAGAAAAGACAAATTCTGTCAGAAACGACAAATTCTGTCAGACAAAGACAAATTATAATTTGTCTTTGTCTGATAGACGTTTGTCTTTGTCGGATAGAATGTGTCTTTGTCTGACACAATTTGTTTGTTCATAATATTATATGTCTTTGCCGGATAGAACCTGTCTTTCACTGATAGCATTTGTCTTTGTCTGATAAAATTTGTGCTTTTTTTCATGATACTATCTGTCTTTGTCTGATAAAATATGTTTTGGTCTGATAGAACCTGTATTTGTCTGATATTACCTGTCTTTGTCTGATAGAATATGTCTTTGTCTGATAGAATCTGTCTTTGTCGGAGAGAATGTGTCTTTTTCTGATAGATTTTGTACTTTTATTTAATGATATTATCTGTCTTTGTCTGATAGGATCTGTCTTTGTCTGATAGACTCTGTCTTTGTCTGATAGAATATGCTCTTGTGTAATGGAATCTGCCTATACCTGGTATCATCTGTATTTGTGCGATAGAATTTGTGTTCCAGCTCTTATTTTTTCTCTGGACACCCTGGTTCCATGTAGCCACTCAGCGGTAGTAGAGATTGGGCGTCAGTCTTACCATCTGTGACATTAAACAATTGGATGTGCAGTGTTCTTAAGAGGCGCGGAGAAGGCTTTCGGTTGGCGAGTAATTCATCTACCATTACATACATACATACGTTGGCACCTTGCTGTCTTGATAGACGATAGTTTTTTACATTGTGCTTCAAACAGGCATAATAATAACTACAACCCATGGCGGGAGCGAATGTGACTGATCAGACCTTTTCGCTCTGTAAATGTTCGTCCACAGTGGATGCATGTGAACACATGGTCATTTCCACCATCATGCACCATCTGACGTCTCACACGCTCGGTGTGTCACTCATCTGCAATCATTTTCTCCTTTGTCTTGATTCCATTTCTGATAGTTGCCCTCCATGCAACACGTTCAGCGGCGGTTCAGCTGTTTAAACGTTTCTCTTGGTGTAAGTAAATGGGCCAGGCTTCACTGCCATAAAGTAGAGTACTAAGGACACAGGCTTGATAGACAAGGACTTTTGTTTTGGCAGTAAGCTTCCTGTTCTCCCAGACTGTTTTCGTTAACCTGTTCATTGTTGTTGCTGACTTACCAGTCCTAATTCATCTAACAAGCTGGAGGTAAACATCATTCTAATTCACATAGCAAGTCGGCAGTAAACATTCTAATTCACATAGCAAGCCGGCGGTAAACATTCTAATTCACATAGCAAGTCGGCAGTAAACATTCTAATTCACATGGCAAGTCAAAAAACCACCGCAGGAGATTCTCTTCCTGGAACGTCAAGCATTCTTTGTCCACATTGTCAAAGAACATTTCGAGCCAAAACAGGCCTTGTCAGCCATTGTAGAACTCATGGCTCAAACCTTTCAACCCGACTGTGTGAAATGAATGATCATCATCATTCTTAACGCACAAACACCAATCATCTCAAATATATTTTTGATGGCACCGTTCTGAATGAGTGACCAGAGTTTAGAATTGGCAACAACAGTTAATTACAGAGCAGATGGAAAAGAGGAAGAGACCGACTACGTAAACGTTGGACGGAGGGAATAACAGAGTCCATGGGAATATCGATACATGAAGCCCATAATCGGGCACTCTCCCGCTGTTTATACTTCACCTCGACACCGCAAGGTACAAGAGGAACATGATGAAATGAAATGAGATGATGAGTTAATTACTTGCTTGTTGACATATTCCCACATATGACAGTGTTGAATTATTTGATTGTTAATTTTCCCTTCAGGACAGTGTTTGATTGTTGAGTATTCCACACTGGACAGTGTTTGATTGTTGAGTTTTCTACACTGGACAGTTTGATTGTTGAGTTTTTTACACTGGACAATGTTTGATTGTTGAGTTTTCCACATTGGATAGTATTTTATTGTTGAGTTTTCCAGAAAGGATAGTGTTTGATTGTTGAGTTTTCAAGGCAGGACGGCGTTTGATCCTTGTCAGTTTTTAAGAGATGACAGACTTGATTGTTGTCAGTTTTCACAGACAGGCCACTTCTTGATTGTCGTCCGTCCTCCAGGCATGATAATTTTGTATTGTTGTGTTTCACAGACAGCAGTTCTCGCTTGTTGTCAATTTTCACAGACATGACAGTTCTCGATTATTGCCAGCCTGCAGGCAGGACCAGCAATTTGATACAGAATCAGCCTAGCTTGAGTACGCATGCACCTTAACACACAGTCAAACACACTCTCGCACACACTGGAGAGAATCGATGCGCTGCTAGTGATCGACACGATACTACAGTATGCCCGGGCTTGACTAATTACTTCCTAATTATTGATGAATTCGACTCCCTAGAGGGCGGTTCCGATTACTTCTACGTGGGTTTTCGGCTAATCCCTACGGCGCACACACTTGTACGAATGTGAACGTAAATTTGAAATGCACAGCTGTCATACTTTCAGGATGTTAACAACTCGTTTCATATCTGGTTACATCCTAATATGTTTCTCCGTGGATGTGAAGTTTCAATACCAGTCCTGCACACCCCTTTCATTTCTGAGTTTGGGGAGGAGGAGGTAAGTACAGGTGGCAGATGTTAATACAGATCCCAGCAGACACACGCAGGTCCTGTACACGGCCTCAGCCACTTTGTCGCACTTAAGGGTTACACCTCAATAGCCCAGTGCATTCACCACCCACCCACCCACCCAACAAGCCAACGAGGGAAGACAACATCAAGAGATTGACTGGAAGATAAAGTTACATGTGGATGGCAACATCAAAAAACGGACCGGAAGGCAACATCAAGAGATGGACTGGAAGACAACATCCAGAGATGGACTAGAAGACAACATCCAGAGATGGACTGAAAAACAACATCAAGATATATACTGGAAGATAACATCAAGAGATGGACAGGAAGACATCATCAAGAGTTGGACTGGAAGACAACATCAAGAGCTGGACTGGAAGACAACATCCAGAGATGGACTGGAAGACAACATCAAGAGTTGGACTGGAAGACAACATCAAGAGTTGGACTGGAAGACAACATCAAGAGTTGGACTGGAAGATAAAATGAAGAGATGGACTGGAAGATAAAATGAAGAGATGGACTGGAAGATAAAATCAAGAGATGGACGGGAAGATAAAATCAAGAGATGGACTAGAAGACAACATCAAGAGTTGGACTGGAAGACAACATCAAGAGCTGGACTGGAAGATAAAATCAAGAGATGGACTGGAAGATAAAATCAAGAGATGGACTGGAAGATAAAATCAAGAGATGGACTGGAAGACATCATCAAGAGTTGGACTGGAAGACATCATCAAGAGTTGGACTGGAAGACAACATCCAGAGATGGACTGGAAGACAAAATCAAGAGTTTGACTGGAAGACAACATCAAGAGCTGGACTGGAAGATAAAATCAAGAGATGAACTGGAAGATAAAATCAAGAGATGGACTGGAAGATAAAATCAAGAGATGGACTGGAAGATAAAATCAAGAGATGGACTGGAAGACATAATCAAGAGTTGGACTGGAAGACATCATCAAGAGTTGGACTGGAAGACAACATCCAGAGATGGACTGGAAGACAACATCAAGAGTTTGACTGGAAGACAACATCAAGAGCTGGACTGGAAGATAAAATCAAGAGATGGACTGGAAGATAAAATCAAGAGATGGACTGGAAGATAAAATCAAGAGATGGACTGGAAGATAAAATCAAGAGATGGACTGGAAGATAAAATCAAGAGATGGACTGGAAGACAACATCAAGAGTTGGACTGGAAGACATCATCAAGAGTTGGACTGGAAGATAAAATCAAGAGATGGACTGGAAGACAACATCCAGAGCTGGACTGGAAGACAACATCAAGAGACGGACTGACAGACAGAAGTACATGTGGGTGGATATTTAGAAACTTAAGAACTATAATCTTAGAAACTTAACAACTATAACCTTAGCAAATTAAAAGTTGTAATCTTAGCAACTTAGCAACACGAAACTAGCAACTTAACTATAATCTTAGCAACTTGACAATATTCTTAGTAACTAATCTTAGCAACTTGACAATATTCTTAGTAACTTAACTATAATCTTAGCAACTTAACTATAGTCGTAGCAACTTAACTATAATTTCAGCAACATAACTATAATCTTAGCAAATTAACTATATTTTAAAGAAAAATAACAATTAATAAATTAACTAAACTAACTAACGAAATTAACTATAATCCTAGCAACTTAGTTATACTCTTAGCAACTTAAGAACTTAGAAACTGGGCAACTCAACAACCAGAAAGCCTGCAACCATTTAGTCACGCATCATCGCACACACCACCGCCACAAGTCGACAAGTGGTAACACCTGTCCGCTTACCTCCACCTGGCACATCCCCCACGTCCCGGCTTGTCGACTCTCCCCGTCGCGCTGTGCGGCAGTTAGGCACAACCAAATGGTGTATGAGGCGTCTATTACTGCAACTGACACAGCAGCTGTTTGCTGCTCATTGTTTGCTGGTTGACATGAACAGCCCGGCTGTTGGACGTTAGTCATTGCTGTCGTATTAGTGGTTGCTGTCATTGAGGCTTACTGGAAGTCTGCCAGATGCTGCCTATCTTGTTGTTGGTTACACATTTCCACCTACCTACCCACCCACATACGTGTCTACCTACCCACCCACATACGTGTCTACCTACCCACCCACATACGTGTCTACCTACCCACCCACATACGTGTCTACCCACCCACATACGTGTCTACTTACCCACCCACATACGTGTCTACCTACCCACCCACAAACGTGTCTACTTACCCACCCACATACGTGCCTACCCACCCACCCACATACGTGTCTACCTACCCACCCACATACGTGTCTACCTACCCACCCACATACGTGTCTACCTACCCACCCACATACGTGTCTACTTACCCACACACATACGTGTCTACCCACCTACCCACATTCGTGTCTACCTACCCACCCACATACGTGTCTACTTACCCACCCACATACGTGTCTACTTACCCACCCACATACGTGTCTACCTACCCACCCACATACGTGTCTACTTACCCACCCACATACGTGTCTACCTACCCACCCACATACGTGTCTACCCACCCACCCACATACGTGTCTACCTACTCACCCACATACGTGTCTACCCACCCACCCTCATACCTATCTACCCAACCACCTACCTATCTACCTGTGCTCTCTATCTTGTTGTTGGTTACACCTCCCCATCTACCTCCCCACTCACATACCTACCCACTCACATACCTACCAACCCATCTACCTACCCACCCACATACCTACCCACCCACATACCTACCCACCCACATACCTACCCACCCACATACCTACCCACCCATCTACCTACCCACCCACATACCTACCCACCGACCACCCACCTACCTACATACCCACCTACCTACATACCTACCCATCCGCCTAACTACCTAATTGCCCATCAACCTACCTACCTAATTACTTACATACCTACCTATCTACTCACCTATCTACCCACCCACATACCTACCTACCGACCACCCACCTACCTAGATACCCACCTACCTACATACCTACCCATTCGTCTAACTACCTACCTGCCCATCTACCTACCTACCTAATTACTTACACGCCTACATACCTACCTATCTACTCACCTACCTACCTACCCACATACCTACCCATCTACCCATCTATTCCTACCTACCCACCTACCACCCACATACCTACCCATCTACCCGCCTATTCCTACCTACCCACCGACTTCCCTACTTAACTGGCTACATAAAGTTAGTTGCATATCCTTCATAGGACGTAGCAGTTAACCCCAGCATGTTTTGACTGTTTTTGATTTCTTGGCAAATTTACTTTCAGTAGTTTGCCATTGCTTTCTGAACGATCCTTTTTTTTTTTAATAGTATAGAGTGAAAACCAGCGCAAAGCGGTCTGCTGTCAAATCGTAAAAATTGTGTTTCCAACGCGGTATGCGGGATTGCGAATTGTGCTCTCGTCGCAGCCGTTACTACCTACATACCAATCTACCTACATACCTATCTACCTACATACATATCTACCTACCTACCTACCTACCTACCTATCTACCTACACACCTATCTACCTACATACCTATCTACCTACACAACTATCTACCTAATACCTATCTACCTACAAACCTATCTACCTAAAACCTATCTACCTGCATACGTATCTATCCACATTGGCAACTTGCCGTCTTGACAGACGATAGTTTGTGCTTTAAAAAGGCATAATAACTTTTAACTATGGCGGTAGCGAGTGTGACTGATAAGGCCAATTTGCGCTGTAAATGTCCGTTCACAGTGGGTGCATGTGAACACGTGGTCATTTCCACCATCATCCACCATCTTACGTCTCAAACGCTTGGTGTGTGACTTTTCTGCAATAATTTTCTCCTTTGACTTTATTCCATTTCTGATATTTGCCCTCCATGCAACACGTTCAGCGGCGACTTGCTCCCAATGTGCATTATCAATGCCTGTATCAATCATGTCCCGCTTACACACATCTTTGTATCGTAGTAGAGGCCGACCCTGAGATCTCTTACCCATCTGTAATTCACCAAAAAAGATATCCTTTGGTATTCTACCATCATCCATCCTCCTAAGATGTCCTATCCATCTAAGTCTACGAAGACTGAGCATGGAATAAACTGTCACACAACCTGATCTTTCCAATACTTCAGTATTTGTGATTTTGTCTTGCCACTTAATACCAAGAATTCTTCGCAGACACCGCATATGAAAGCTGTTTAAATTGTTCTCTTGGTGTGAGTAAGTTGTCCAGGTTTCACTGCCATAGAGAAGAGTACTAAGGACACAGGCTTGATAGACAAGGACTTTTGTTTTGGCAGTAAGCTTCCTGTTCTCCCAGACTCTTTTTCTTAACCTGTTCATTGTTGTTGCTGCCTTACCAATCCGGATGTTGATTTCCTGATCTAGGGATAATTTGCTATTTACCACTGATCCTAGATATGTAAAATGGTCTACTATCTCTAGTTCGGCGTCGTCAATAAAGATTGATGGTACCTCATGTGCACCTTGTGGCATAATCTGTGTCTTATACGTATCTAGCTACATGCCTATCTACGTAATACTTATCTACCTACATACCTGTCTAACTACATATCTATCTACTTCCATACCGGTCTACTTTCAAGCCTATCTACCTTCATGCCTATCTGCCTTCATACATATCTACATTCATAAGTTTCTACCTTCGTACCTACGTTTGTTCCTACCTACCTACCTACCTACCTACCTATCTATTTAAGCAATCTACCTGCCTTCCTGTCTATCTACCTACCTGTCTCCCTACCTACTTGCCTACCTACATAACTAACAACATCGTCCATTCTTTCATTCATCCACCCATCCATTTACCCGAAACTCATGCAAAAACACACACATAACCACGCATACTAACATTCATGTATGCTTTCTTCTATACACACACTCACAACAACCATAACATGCAGCAGAGAACAACATATCACACCACAAGACAATAAATCACAACATATCATATCATATCACAACACATCATACCACAACACAACAGAATGCATTACAGTACATCACATCACAATACATCACATCACAATACATCACACCACAACACATCACATCACAACACATCACAAGACAACACATCACATCACAACACAATACAACACATCAGAACACATCACAACACATCACATCACAACACACCAGAATGCATTACAATACATCACAACACACCACAACACAACACATCACAACACAAGACAACACATCACATCACATCACAACACACCAGAATGCATCACAATCAATCAATCAATCATGTGCCATGCCGGAAAGCGTGGGCGGTCATGACTCGCCATTTCACTCGATCACCAGTGTCGTGGATCAGCTCAGTGTTCCTGTCTCGTCCATGCCATGTGGCCAAGCCATCCAGGTATTTTCCTCTCGGTCTTCCTCTTGGTCTGTTCCCCTCGATCTTGCCAGTTGTCACTAAGTTCTCCAATCCATTTCTTCTCATAACATGTCCAAAAAATTTTGACTGTCTACGTCTAATTTCTCTAATCAGTTTACGATGTTCATTTGTCTCCTGTAGTACTTGGTCATTGGTTTTTCTGTCTGTCCATGGTATTCTTTGCATTTTCCTCAGAAACCACATTTCTGCAGCCATCAGATGTTTTTCAGCTTGACTGCTTATTGTCCAAGTTTCACATCCATACAAAAGAACAGGCTCTATGTATCCCCTCAATACTCTTTTTCTCGTTTCAATTGACATCTTCTTATTGGTCAGAATGTTTTTCATCTTGCTAAAGGCTACTTTCGCCATGGCGATTCTTGTTCTAATCTCTTCAAGGCATCTCCCATCAGATGTTATAACTGTTCCAAGATAATTGTACCGATTCACTTGTTGAAGAATATTTCCATTTACTTGTATATTACATTGTGGCACTTCTTCCTTCCTATTGACGACCATAACCTGAGTCTTTTTACAATTTAATTCTAACCCCAGTTGCTCACTGTGTACAACAACCGCATCTACTAATTGTTGCAGGTCCTGCTTATTGTCTGCAATTAATACTGTATCATCTGCATATCTAATGTTATTGATGTTTCGTCCTCCAACGCTGATTCCATTTATATCCTCTACATTTCTGAAAATATTTTCACAGACAGACAGACAGACAGACAGGCAGACAGACAGACAGACAGACAGACAGACAGACAGACAATAGATCACAATAGATCACATCAAAAGATCACATCAAAATGCATCACAATAGATCACATCAAAAAGCCAGCTGCGCCATTTCTCTATCTGTTATGATTTCGACTGATCTATGAACATAGAAACCAGTGTCTACCCACATGCCAACATTAAAGTAATGGAACCAGTCTGAAACAAATCAATGTATGCAATTATCTGGGCACTTTAATAACTGCAGATGGAAGATGCATTGAGGGAGTTCAATGTAGAAAAGCCCAAAGGCAGCAGTTCACAACATGAAGAATATTCTCTACAATAAACCTTTGGTCGGGAAAGGGATACTTGATCTAATTTGGCAATTGTAACGTACAGAAGCGAATCAAGGACAGTTAGCAGACTCGTGCGATCCTGGATCATCGATATTAAGAATGATTGGCAGTACGTGAGACAAGGCTGTGGACAAATATGATTACCAACTCCACACGGCATAGACTATAAGAAGATTGGCAGTACACGAGACAGAAGGTTGTGGACAGACATGATCACCAAAGCCACACGGCATGGACTATAAGAAGATTGGCAGTACACGAGACAGAAGGTTGTGGACAGACATGATCACCAGCGCCACACGGCATGGACTATAAGAAGATTGGCAGTACACGAGACAGAAGGTTGTGGACAGACATGATCACCAAAGCCACACGGCATGCACTATAAGAAGAAATTAACGTTATCCTGTCAAGTCCCCAATGAGAATCGTAAAACAAATCATTTCTTGAAGTAATAAGGCCTTTTCTGTGATTAATTTATTCACGCCAACAAACAAGCATTGACACAGAGATATGAGTAGGGAAGAGCTGGAAATTCTGCCGCGGACCTAAGTATGAGATCTCTTAATTCTGGTCGTCCCTCATTTCTATTCCAAGAATTATGCTTATTGTAAATATTGCTATTTTGTTATTTGTGTGTGTCCCTTTTGTGTCCTATTTTGACCTGTGCAGGTTGTATTTGACTATTTCTCTGTTTGTTCCTTTCCTTCTGTCCTTCGTTCGTTTGATGCTTGTCTTGTGTCTATTTTTTTTTCCTTGTGAATTCCTTGTCTGTCTGTCTGTCTGTCTATATGTCTGTCTGTCTGTCTGTCTGTCTGTCTGTCTGTCTGTCTGTCATTATTTTTCTTTCTTTTCGTCTGTCCTTCCCTCTTCCTGTCATTTTAGTCTTCCTGTCTGTCTGTTTTATTACTTATGAGAGTCAACTGTGAGAGTCAACTGTGAGAGACAACTGTAAGAGTCAAATGCGAGAGCCATCTGTGAGATGAAATTGTTTTAGCAAACGATAAGAGTCAACTGTGAGAATCAAGACTTGAGAGTCAAGTGTAAGAGTCAATTATGAGAGTCAGCTATGAGAGTTTGCTGTGACAGTTGACTATCAGGAAACACACATTTAGTACAAGAGTTAACTGTGGGTGGTTACTTTAGAACGTTAACTATTTAGAGTCATCAATGAGAATTACATTTACGAATCTGCTCGAAGCTCTCAAAACGTAGATTTAAAAACGAACTTAAGACAGAGCTAGGGACATTTGAGGCATGCAGAATTTCCAGATGACCTTTCCTTGAACAGAATGGAACTTTTCTCGATCGATATCTGTAGCTGACGCCATGAATGTCTTTCCGTTTTTGTCAACGTCTTCCTTGTCTCTTCTCCAGGCTTTTATTTAATGATGTTTTCGTTTATAGTGTTTTCTTTTATAGCATTGCCTTTTATAGTGTTGTATTTTATAATGTTGTCTTTTATAGAGTTGTTTTTATAATAGTGTTTTCTTTTATACGGTTTTATTGTATAGTGTTGTCTTTTATAGTGCTTTCTTTCTTTTAAAATGTTTTCTTTTATAATGTGTTATTTTATAGTGTTTTCTTTTATAGTGTTTTATTTTATGCTGTTGTCTTTTAAGGTGTTTTGTTTTCTTTTATAGTGTTTCTTTTATAGTGTTTTTTTTATAGTGTTTTCTTTTATAGTGTTTTACTAGTTCTTGTATAGAGTCCTACTAGTTAAATTGAGTGGCAGACCTTTTAGCATAAATGTTATTCAAGTATATGCCCCAACAGGAGAATCCAGTGAAGATAGTGTAGAAGAATTTTATAATGACATAGAGGCTGCCTTAAAGAAATGTAAAAATTCAGAAATAAACATCATATTAGGAGACTTCAATGCAAAAGTAGGAAATCAAGGTGATAGATATACAGTAGGAAACTATAGTTTAGGAGAGAGAAATGAAAGAGGATACAGACTCGTAGAGTGGGCAAAAGAACAGGAAATGATTGTAGGAAACACCTGGTTTAAGCAACACCCTAGAAGATTATGGACATGGAGGAGTCCTGATAGCAGGATCAGAAACCAGATTGACTACATTCTGATTAGCAGAAGATTTAGAAACGCATTAACAATAACAAAAACAGTTCCTAGTGCTGATTGTTATAGTGACCACAGATTACTCACAGGAACATTGAGGATAAAGTTGAAGAAAGTCAAGTATATAACAGGAAACACTAAATGTGATTTGTGTACATTGAGTAATGACAAGGAAATACAAAATAAATTCAACATAGAAGTACAGAACAGATTTGATATATTGTCTTATCTAGAGATATTATTCCAGGATGTGGATGATCAATGGGAAATGTTGAAGAATTCAATCAGTTTGGCTGCAGAAACAACTATTCCAAAATTAATTAAGGTGGGTCGTAAGAAATGGATGACAGAAGACATTTTACACTTAATGGAAACAAGAAGACTCAACAAAAATAATCCTGCCAAATATGAAGAAATTCACAGACAAGTCAGAATATTATATAAGGAGGCAAAAGAAGCATGGCTTGAGAAAAAGTGATTAGACATTGAAAAACAACACAACAGTCAAAATACTAAATTAGTGCACAAAAGAATTCAGGAACTTACTAATAAAAGAACAAGTACATCAACAGGCTGTCTAAAAACTAAAGATGGCAAAATCATAATAGAAAAAGATCAGATTCTACATGTATGGACAGATTATGTGAAAAACCTTTATAATGATAACAGAGAGGAACAGTATGATATTAGATTTAATAATGAAGGACCGCCAATTTTGAAGATGGAGGTTCGAAATGTTCTTAAGCATATGAAAGCTGGCAAGGCCCCCGGTGCAGATAACATCACAACAGAAATGATTAAAGCTTTAGAAGAATATGGAATAGATCAAGTCACCAGACTGCTGAACACATTATATGATACTGGAGATATACCTTCCGAATTATGTAACTCTGTATTTATTGCAATCCCAAAGAAATCAGGAAGCCTTGGAATGTGATCAACATAGAACAATTAGTATAATGAGTCACATCACAAAGATTTTGCTACGAATTATCATGCAAAGAGTGAGGAAGAAAATACAACCTGAAATAGGGGAAGAACAATGTGGGTTTGTAGAAGGAAAGGGTACAGTAAATGTTGTGTATATGCTGCGAACAGTTATTGAACGTGCTATAGAAGTAAACAAGGATATGCATCTTTGCTTTATTGACTACACAAAGGCTTTTGATAGAGTTAGACATGTCAACATGGTGGATATGCTTGCAGATCTACAAATTGATGGGAAAGACATTAGACTTATAAAAAACATATATTGGAAACAACAAGCTGCCATAAGGATTGATAATGAAGTGGGACAATATCAACCTATTAAGAGAGGTGTTAGCAGGGATGTGTAATGTCTCCAGATCTTTTTTTTCTATACAGTGAAACTATTTTCAGGAATGTAGAAGATATAAATGGAATCAGCAATGGATGACGAAACATCAATAACATTAGATATGCAGATGATACAGTATTGATTGCAGACAATGCACAAGATCTACAACAATTAGTAGACGCAGTTGTTGTACACAGTGAGCAGCTGGGGTTGGAATTAAATTGTAAGAAGACACAGGTTATGGTCGTCACTAGGAAGAACGAAGTACCACAATGTAATATACAAGTAAATGGGAATATTCTTCAACAAGTGAATCGGTACAATTATCTCGGAACAGTCATAAAATCTGATGGGAGATGCCTTGAAGAGATTAGAACAAGAATCGCCATGGCGAAAGTAGCCTTTAGCAAGATGAAAAACATTCTGACCAATAAAAAGATGTCAATTGAAACGAGAAAAAGAGTGTTGAGGGGATACATAGAGCCTGTTCTTTTGTATGGATGTGAAACTTGGACAATGAGCAGTCAAGCTGAAAAACATCTGATGGCTGCAGAAATGTGGTTTCTGAGGAAAATGCAAAGAATACCATGGACAGACAGAAAAACCAATGACCAAGTACTACAGGAGACAAATGAAAATCGTAAATTGATTAGAGAAATTAGACGTAGACAGTCAACATTTTTTGGACATGTTATGAGAAGAAATGGATTGGAGAACTTAGTGATTACTGGCAAGATGGAAGGGAACAGACCAAGAGGAAGACCGAGAGGAAAATACCTGGATGGCTTGGCCACATGGCATGGACGAGACAGGAACACTGAGCTGATCCACGAAGCTGGTGATCGAGTGAAATGGCGTGTCATGACCGCCCACGCTTTCCGGCATGGCACATGATTGATTGATTATTTTATTTTATAGTGTTTTATGTTATAGTGTTTTCTGTTGTAGTGTTTTCTTGTGTAGTTTACCATCACATTTTTCTAACTTGCTAGTGTCGGTGCCTCTAGCTCTTTCTATCCCAGAAAAGTGCCTCTATAATTCTGTCTATTGTGAGTAAATGTCTCTTTAACTCGTTATATTGTAAATAAATGCCACTTTAATTTGTTCTGTTGTGAGTAAATGTCTCTTCAACTCGTTCTATTGTGAGTAAATATCTATATATGTAACCCGTTCTACTGCCAGTAAATATGTATATAACTCGTTTTATTTTTAATAAATATCAATATAACATACATATCTGTATAACTCGTTCTATTGATGGTAAAAGTCTCTGTAACTCCTTCTGTCGCCTGTAAATGTTTCCTTAAATCGTTCTATGTCCGGAGCATGTCTCTTTAAATCACTCTATTACGGGTAATGGTCTCGTTAAGTGGTTCCTTCTATTGTATGTGAATGTAACATGCACAATAGATAATTGATGTACGAAAGATGAGCGGTTGAAAGGGCCGAATGTAAGACGGGCCTGCGTGCTCAGTTTGTGACCTTTTGAAATTCGTTCGTTCGTTCTGTTGCGAGTATTTTTGTCTCTTTAGATCTTTCTATTATTTGTGTCAGGTCTAAGTCAGATATGACTGAGCTACCGTATGACAGTAGACGGTACTGCCTGCTTTCTGTTACCGCTGAATGTTGGGCAGCGCTAAACATAACCGACACCCCACATTGTGCCAACGGTTTTGGGCGGAGGAGTGCAAATGGGAGGGCACAAACCTTACCCTAGTGCGAGGAAATGCAACCTAAAGACTAAATATCATGGCAGTGCAGGCCAGGCTCTAAGCCTTGGTAGGCAGCTGTTCTAGGATGGAAGCTCCGACAGGCGGAAAGTTAGAGCATTGCTTTGCTGATCCGGCAGCTTCTGCAGCTTGTTTTGTTCCAGACGTATTGGTGTTACCTTTCCTCTGGATTAAATTAGGCCGGCCGAGAGAGGGATCATGCTGCATAGGCAACACATGGTCTCTAAATTCAGCCCAGGCTTTGTGTTTTGGAAAGGTACAACTCCATTTTACAAACTATCGCCTGTCAAGACGGCAAGGTGCCAGTCAGTCAGTCAGGTCGTTCTATTGCAGGTAAGTGTCTCTTTATATCGCTCTATTGCGGGTACTTGTCTCTTTAGATCGCTCTATTGCGGGTACTTGTCTCTTTAGATCGTTCTATTGCGGGTACTTGTCTCTTTAGATCGTTCTATTGCGGGTACTTGTCTCTTTAGATCGCTCTATTGCGGGTACTTGTCTCTTTAGATCGTTCTATTGCGGGTACTTGTCTCTTTAGATCGTTCTATTGCGGGTACTTGTCTCTTTAGATCGCTCTATTGCGGGTACTTGTCTCTTTAGATCGTTCTGTTGCGGGTACATGTCTCTTTAGGTCGTTCTATTGCGGGTACTTGTCTCTTTAGATCGTTCTATTGCGGGTACTTGTCTCTTTATATCGTTCTATTGCGGGTAATTGTCTCTTTAGATCGCTCTATTGCCGGTAATTGTCTCTATCTCGCTCTATTACCGGTATGTCTCTATCTCGTTCTATTGGGAATAATGTCTCTATCTCGTTCTATTGGGGGTAATGTCTCTATCTCGTTCTATTGCTGTTAATGTCTTTATCTCGTTCTGTTGCTGGTAATGTCTCTATCTCGCTCTATTACCGGTAATGTCTCTATCTCTTTCTATTGCAGGTAATGTCTCTATCTCATTCTACTGCTGGTAATGTCTCTACCTCGTTCTACTGCGGGTAATGTCTCTATCTCGTTCTATTGCTGGTAATGTCTTTATCTCGTTCTATTGCTGGTAATGTCTCTATCTCGTTCTATTGCTGGTAATGTCTTTATCTCGTTCTATTGCTGGTAATGTCTCTATCTCGTTCTATTGCTGGTAATGTCTCTATCTCGTTCTATTGGGGGTAATGTCTCTATCTCGTTCTATTGTTGGTAATGTCTCTATCTCGTTCTATTGGGGGTAATGTCTCTATCTCGTTCTATTGCTGGTAATGTCCCTATCTCGTTCTAATGCAGGTAATGTCTCTATCTCGTTCTATTGGGGGTACTGTCTCTATCTCGTTCTATTACAGGTAATGCCTCTATCTCATTCTATTGGGGGTAATGTCTCTATCTCGTTCTATTGGGGGTAATATCTCTATCTCGTTCTATTGGTGGTAATGTCTCTATCTCAATCTATTGGGGGTAATGTCTCTATCTCGTTCTAATGCAGGTAATGTCTCTATCTCGTTCTATTTCTGGTAATGTCTTTATCTCGTTCTATTGTTGGTAATGTCTCTATCTCGTTCTATTGCGGGCAATGTCTCTATCTCATTCTATTGCTGGTAATGTCTTTATCTCGTTCTATTACGGGTAATGTCTCTATCTCATTCTATTGGGGGTAATGTCTCTATCTCGTTCTATTGGGGGTAATGTACCTATCTCGTTCTATTGGGGGTAATGTCTCTATCTTGTTCTATTGCGAGTAATATCTCTATCTTGTTCTATTGAGGGTAATTGTCTCTAATGCGGAGGTTTGAGGGAGTGAAGGGAAGGGAATAGGAAGATGGGGGAAGGCGATGGTAGGTAGAGGAAGGAATAAAGAAGAAGAAACGCCAGGAGAAGGGAAGAAAGAAGGATGAAGAAAAGGAGGGGAGATGTGATGGAAGATGGAAGATATGAAAACAGGAGGACATGAGAGAGTAAATGGAGAGAGGCTGAAAAGAAGTAGGAAGGAAAGGGAGAGAAAGGGAGAGCGGAGAGGAAAATAAGGAAAAGGAAGAAGGGTGAGAGAAAGATTTAATGTAAAGACAAACGTTTGTCGGATGAATTTCAGGAAGAAAATAGAATCTGAACCTGAAAGCCATGTTAGTTTCCAGTGTGGCACACTAGTCAACCTTTAGCTGGTTCAGGGAAAGGATCACATCCAGGTCTTATTATTGTGTTCCGCTGTCCTACCTGAGCGCTGGCTCACCCCCCCCCCCCCAAATCCAGGTCTTATTGTTGTGTTCTCGCTGTCCTAGCAGATCGCTGGCTCACCCCCCCCCCCCTAAATCCAGGTCTTATTGCTGTGTTCCGCTGTTCTACCAGAGCGCTGGCTCACCCCCCCCCCCCTAAATCCAGGTCTTATTGTTGTGTTCCGCTGTCCTACCAGAGCGCTGGCTCACCCCCCCCCCCTAAATCCAGGTCTTATTGTTGTGTTCCGCTGTCCTACCAGAGCGCTGGCTTCCGAAGTCTCACCCCCCCCCCCTAAATCCAGGTCTTATTGTTGTGTTCCGCTGTCCTACCAGAGCGCTGGCTTCCGAAGTCTCACCCCCCCCCCCCTCCTAACTCCAGGTCTTATTGCTGTGTTCCGCTGTCCTACCAGAGCGCTGGCTTCCGAAGTCTCACCCCCCCCCCCCCCTAAATCCAGGTCTTATTGCTGTGTTCCGCTGTCCTACCAGAGCGCTGGCTTCCGAAGTCTCCCCCCCCCCCCTAAATCCAGGTCTTATTGCTGTGTACCGCTGTCCTACCAGAGCGCTGGCTCACCCCCCCCCCCCAAATCCAGGTCTTATAGCTGTGTTCCGCTGTCCTACCAGAGCGCTGGCTCACCCCCCCCCCCCCTAAATCCAGGTCTTATTGCTGTGTTCCGCTGTCCTACCAGAGCGCTGGCACACCCCCCCCCCCTAAATCCAGGTCTTATTGCTGTGTTCCGCTGTCCTACCAGAGCGCTGGCTCACCCCCACCCCCTAAATCCAGGTCTTATTGTTGTGTTCCGCTGTCCTACCAGAGCGCTGGCTCACCCCCCCCCCTAAATCCAGGTCTTATTGCTGTGTTCCGCTGTCCTACCTGAGCGCTGGCTTCCGAAGTCTCACCCCCCCCCCTAAATCCAGGTCTTATTGTTGTGTTCCGCTGTCCTACCAGAGCGCTGGCTCACCCCCCCCCCCCCCCCTAAATCCAGGTCTTATTGTTGTGTTCCGCTGTCCTACCAGAGCGCTGGCTCACCCCCCCCCCCCTAAATCCAGGTCTTATTGCTGTGTTCCGCTGTCCTACCTGAGCGCTGGCTTCCGAAGTCTCACCCCCCCCCCCCCTAAATCCAGGTCTTATTGCTGTGTTCTGCTGTCCTACCAGAGCGCTGGCTTCCGAAGTCTCACCCCCCCCCCCCCCCTCTACTTTTCCACCCCCTTTTCTTCCCTCCCTGGTCTTGACGTAACACGCATAAACCTGCAGCGTCACTGGGCGCCTGTAAGAGGCACATAAAATGCCGGAGCGGGTCGGTGGTTGTGGAATAAATTCTGACATCCAACTTGTGATCAATCAGCGCCGACATGCACCTCCTGTGTGGGCTGTCGCTGACACATCTGTCGCTTTCCATCAATCGCAGCTCAAATTAGGATCGCGGACGCGTGATGTTGGTTCTGGGAAGGTCTGAGGTAGGGGTCGTGGGTATTTGAAGAAGGGTTGTATGGGTCTCGGGTGTTTAAGCTAGGGTTGTAACGGTTTTGGTGTAGGGTCTCCAGGTGGATTATGGAAGGGGTCTGGTATAAGTTTATTTGGGGTCGGGGTTGTGCGGGTGTTGAGTTAAGGTTGTAGCGGTTCTGGTGTGATGTGTCGGGGTGGGGTCATGGAGGGGATCTGGTGTATGTGTGTTTGCGGTCGGGGTTTTGCGGGTGTTTAGGTTGGAGTTGTAGTGGTTCTGGTGTAGGGTTTCGGGGTAGAGCGGGGGGGGGGGGGAAGGTTGCAGGTGTAAGTTTGTTTGGGGTCGGGGTTGCGCAGGTGTTTGAATTAGAGTTGTAGTGGTTTAGTGTAGGGTCTCGGGATAGGCCGCGGGGAGTTTGGGGGTAGGGCGGTAGTCACGAAAAGTGTGAGGGTGGGGGATGGGGGGCGAGGGGGTTATGGTGTGTGGCCATGGGTTCTCTGACATTTCTCATTATATTTTCGACGTACAGGTGAAACAAATACGGGGACAGCACACAGCAATTGCGGACTCATTGTTTGATGTCAAACCAGTCTGATGTCTCGCCATCTATTCTATAGAGCCCATTTTCCTCATAATTTCCCAAAGTTTCTGATGTTGTTCACAATCAAATGCCTTTGAATAATCTACAAAACATGAAACTACTGATTGTAAACTTGTCAAGAAATCACAAACAGCAAAATATTGCTGGGTTTGAGTGCGACGTCCTGTAAAGGACGTGCGACGTCCTGTAAAGGACATGCAACTAACTGTTAACTTTTTGTCTGTTTGCTGATGAAGGTTAGTCGCCGTTACGTCCTGTCAGTTCCGTAAATGAATATCACACACACACGCACACACACGCACACACACACACACACACACACACACACACACACACACACACACACACACACACACACACACCATATGTGTGATGAACTAGACCATTTGTGAAGTGAGTTAGACTATTTGTATGAGGAATTAAACCATTTGTGTGATTCATTAGACCAGTGGTTCTCAACCTTTTTTGGCCCGTGCCCCCCTTCACCATATTTTCAGAACGTCATTCCCCCCCCCCCCCCCCCCCCCCCCTTTTCCTTTTTCCTACATAAAAATTCCCCCCTCCCGCCCCTACACAGTATACGTAATAATGGAAGCACATACTAAAACAAGTCTAGACGTCCACACGAAACGTGATTTGTGGGTCTTGTCAGAAGTCGGGGTGCCCACCGGCTAGATGAAAGTATTATCCACTGGCGAGCAACCCCAAATAGTCAGAAACTGACTAGGGACAAAACCTATATGGCTGAACTACAGATTAAGCCCTGAATATCCAACGTACAGCTCCAAGTGGCTCGTTACAAAATTGAAATGAACTGTGCTGAATGTTCGCCAAGGAATAGGAAAGAGAAGGTTAGCTAGGATAGATTTTTAAGTCTGAATTAAAGTTTAAGGACAACTATCTCTAGTACAGGTTTTTCTCCCTGACTGCTCCTTTCCTTGGTGTGTAAGTGAACCCCCACCAATGTACACACACAACACGTATGCACAATTGGAAAAAATATAATGACAGAACTATGAGTTACAATACTACAACATTTATTTACTAATCATTAATAACATTGGATGTTATTCAAATGATGATGATGATATCATATAAGATCGTGATGATGACAACATTACGTAACTATGTTACTTGATCTATCTGGATCTGTGGTCCAGATCCCCACTCTCCAGTAGACTCAAAAAAGAAACAGCTTGCCGGTATTCTGACTCCTGTCAGTCCTAGCTCTACCTAGTCATCACTCGTTCTTGAGATCTGTAACATAGGTGCTCCTTGTGAGAGCTGTTCTGAAGTCAGACTTAATCTAAAGAGAACAGGTCTATCGTGGGTTTTTATACCTAGCCTAGCAGTAGACACTTATCTCCCAGGAATTCCATTCATAAATTCTTCTTATCTCCCCCTGACGTTAATGCAATTATCACTGCAACCTGGCCATCACACCTTGCTCCTCTCTGTCTGGTACAAAGTCTACAGGCCCAGTGTTAATTGCCTTATCAGATCTGTTTTCACACATTCCTGAGTCTGCCAGTCAGAGTGGACGGGGCTTGTTTACAGCCCTGGTGCTATTATCTTCCCCTGTGTCAATGTTGTTCACACCTGGGCGATTTCCTACCTCTGCTTATCAGGTGTCATGCCTGGTCGGTTTTCATTACACTGTCCATTTTACTTGCCATCTGCAAGCTTACATCATGGCTAGAGGCTTTTTGTGAATAATCTTACCTCACGACTAGATAGCTGTGGAGTAGCGTGATTAATTCATTCTTTCTCAATTTGGCCTCTCAAATTTGGAGACCGAGAAAAATATTCTGGGATGTTAAGGCGGCATTTCACGACAGAGCTTCCCCCTTAAAAAAAATTTTCTGCCACAAATCTTTTTTCAACGCACGCCATACATCCCAGAATAATGCCTAAGCACTCTCCGTTCTGTATCTGCCTAAAGGTTTCCAATATTCCTTGTGGCAGTGGGTTGTCCTGCATCTGCCTAAAGACGTCCCATTTCCATACTCCAAGGATAATCTGGATAGGTCCTTGTACCTGGTTTTCGGCCGGGATTCCATGCAATAGCTTGGTAAAATCCGGTAATTGTCAGGAGGTTGTAATTTTACCCCTCTGGGAAAGATCACAATCAACGGGATTCTTCTTCGTCTCTGGGCAACGGTCTTAGTCCACTCCCTCACGTGATTTAATCCTTTCAGCCGAGGATGTACCCGTAGTGAAGTCTCGCCTAAGCTGGCCACAGCAAAGCTTGTCTCTGTGATATTCCTCCACCCTTTATAGATTCTTAACTGATCCATCAATATCTTCCTTTTGAAAGGAATAATGTTACACATCATGGTCCCATGATATAAATTCAACTGGCGCTTTCCTCCTTCAAAGTCGGGCGTAACAATCTTCCCTCCTCGGTGTCGCGGTTTCTTCCCCTGATAATCAGTTAATGGGCTGAGTTTCTCTACATTAGAGTTTCTTGTAAAAACCGTGCTAGAAATTGGAAAGTTAGTGTGCCAAGTTGTCCTGCCTTGAAAGATAACGTAGTTACTCAAAGGCGATAAAGTGGAGTTACTTTTGAATAAAGTATCCACAAATAGCTGATCTACCCCTATCAAATCGACCTGACTGAAGGGTAGATTTCGTCCTAAGAGTGTTGATTCCAACCCACTCTTGACTTCTGTTACTTCAGGTCCCTGTTGCTGGAATTCCCTGATAACTTCAGCTAATGAGATGATAGGCGTTTCTTCCTCCATCTTGTGCAAAGAATTTTCTTCTTTACCAACTGCAGACAATGTTGTCTGTACAATATCAGAGTCCATATTCTGGCTCATGACAATTCCCTGTGTTTCCTGAGTCTCCGAACTGGTATACTGTTAGATAACAACTGGAAATGTTTCCTGGTCTGGATGTTCCTTTCTGGTCGTGCTTTTATGGGCTAAGTCCAGTTGAGGTAAATCCTGTGGTGGGCTTGTGTCTAAGCAAACCATCACATTAGGTAAATGATTTGAACTGAGATCTAGTGTCTTTTCCTGAGCTGCAGCCTCAAAGATCACAAGGGGTTCCGGGTCATCCTTCATCCCTCTGTCAGTCAAATTTAATCCCACTTCTTGCTTGCCTGAGCTGAAGGGAATAATAAGGTCGGTTACCTCTCCATCTTCGACCTCTTTAAAAGATGTCCTCAGGTCCTCTTCTTCTTGAGTTTCACCCCTCGTTGAAGTAAAATGAGATTCCTGGGAGTCTTTTACTGGCGGACCAGTAGCTGTGCCAGGTTCCCATGCACCACCGTGAACGCACGCCCACAATACACTGAGAAAGTTTAGCACCATATGCCCTATACCAATTGTGGGCAATGTCTGTACCATTACACCTCTGATTCCAACACAATCGTTGGCCAATGTGCCAATGCGCAGACAATAGCATAACCTTTCATATTGGTAGGTTTGCATATGACAAATCAATATATCAAACATCCAATACACACAAACATACTGACCAAACTAGACATATTATGATAATTTAACATCATAGCATAATGCACCAGTTAGTCTGTATGTATACGAAATGAGACGTATATACACAAAAAGAATATGTACGAAGCACATTACCAGCATCGCATATTCATATGAAACTACACATACATACATCCAACATATCCGCAAACATTATACTACTTCAAGATGGACATCTAATGATACTCAACATAATAGCATCAGGCATTATTAATGAGTACTAATATTGTATAGCTACAAAATGAGATATACAACAAGTCTAATTGAAGTGACCACACAGACCAGCCATATTTGCTGATCTGCCCGGTTTAATCACCACTTAGTTACTGCTGTGGTAAGAATTAAAGAAATAGTCAGTTGACTATATTCTGTACAACAAATGCACACACCAAAAGGCAACTAGAATAGTGTACAAAGAAATGACAAGCATCTACCAAGACACCTAAAAGTATACTTAGACAATGATATTTATTGAAATAACCTATGTCCGATATATGCCGGTATTCTGACTCCTACCAGTCCTAGCTCTACCTAGTCTTCACTCGTTCTTGAGATCTGTAACATAGGTGCTCCTTGTGAGAGCTGTTCTGAAGTCAGACTTAATCTAAAGGGATCAGGTCTATCGTGGGTTTTTATACCTAGCCTAGCAGTAGACACTTATCTCCCAGGAATTCCATTCATAAATTCTTCTTATCTCCCCCTGACATTAATTGCAATTATCACTGCAACCTGGCCATCACACCTTGCTCCTCTCTGTCTGGTACAAAGTCTACAGGACCAGTGTTAATTGCCTTATCAGATCTGTTTTCACACATTCCTGAGTCTGCCAGTCAGAGTGGACGGGGCTGGTTTACAGCCCTGGGGCTATTATCTTCCCCTGTGTCAATGTTGTTCACACCTGGGCGATTTCCTACCTCTGCTTATCAGGTGTCATGCCTGGTCGGTTTTCATTACACTGTCCATTTTACTTGCCATCTGCAAGCTTACATCATGGCTAGAGGCTTTTTGTGAATAATCTTACCTCACGACTAGATAGCCGTGGAGTAGCGTGATTAATTCATTCTTTCTCAATTTGGCCTCTCAAATTTGGAGACCGAGAAAAATATTCTGGGATGTTAAGGCGGCATTTCACGACAGGTCTACTTACTTTATAAAATGAATTTTAGAAGGGTGAGACGTACAGAACCGTAAAGTATGAAAGGGAAAAAAGATCAAGTAATTGGTTCTTGTATTAATGTGGTCTTGAAATAATCTTAATTTCCCCCCCCCCCCCCCCCACCCCATGGAAACCCCAAAATTCCCCCCTAGGGGAGGGGGGACATTCCCAACCGGTTGAGAACCACTGCACTAGATCATATGTGAGGTGAATTAGATCATTTGTAAGAGGAATGATACCATTTGTGATATGAATTAGACTATATGTGATGTTAATTAGGCCATTTATAGGGAAATTAAACCATTTGTGTTATGAATTAGACAATATATGAAGTAGAATAGACCATTTGTGAGGTGAATTAGGCCATGTGTAAGGTATTTAGACCATTTGTGTTATGAATTAGACCATTTATGAGGTTAATTAGCCGATTTGTAAGGGGAATTAGACCATTTGTGTTATAAATTAGACAATTTGTTAAGTGAATTAGACTATTTATAAGGGGGATTAGACCATGTTTTGTTTTTTTAAATTGAGTTAGACCACTTGTGTGATGAAGTAGAACATTTATAAGGGGTCTCCGTGGCTAATTGATTTCGGACGCGATTCGCTATCCCGTATACCCGGGTTCGAAACATGGCAGTGCTGATTGTTTCAAAAAAGGTATAGATGCGTGTCTTTCAGAAAGCAATGGCAAACGACTGAACGTAAAACTTGCCCAGGAATCACGAACTGGGGTTGACTGCTACGTCCTGTGAAGAACATGCAACTAAATTTTAGAAAGGGGAATTACAAAATTTTTGTGATGAATTAGACCATTTGTATGATGAATTAGACCATTTATGAGGTGAAATCGCGATTATTGCTCAGAATGAAACATGCTAGCATTGCCCAGACCTGTCATAATGACTGATATTATGTCTATATGCGTCATGGGAAAATTCGTGAAAACTTACACAATTGATAGAAAAAGACGTGACAACTTAGTGATATCTTACACATTTGATAGAAGAAGACGTAACAACTTAGTGATATCTTACACATTTGATAGAAGAAGACGTGACAACTTAGTGATATCTTACACATTTGATAGAAGAAGACGTGACAACTTAGTGATATCTTACACATTTGATAGAAGAAGACGTGACAACTTAGTGATATCTTACACATTTGATAGAAGAAGACGTGACAACTTAGTGATATCTTACACATTTGATAGAAGAAGACGTGAAAATTTAGTGACAACCGACAAATTTGATAGAATAAGATATGAAAACTTGGTGACATCTTACAAATTTGACAGAAAAAGACGTGAAAACTTAGTGACAACTGAAATTTGTTTATATAAAACGCGCAATAGGTAGACAACGAGATAAATACATAGATGACTTGTCCACGTGGCATAATGGAGTCAAGCGGAAAAACTGATCCGACAAAGTGGCAATCGTGGGTGATGAAGATTCATGGTCGCCCACGCGTATGCAAATTCTGAACGTGCATACAGAAGCTCACACTTTATTTGCCCTGATCCGAGCAGTCTAGACATCAAATTCACCTGGATAAGAGGAGGAAAGAGGGAAGGGGAATACTACAAGATCCCATGGTTGATTATGTTTAAACCTAGACCACGTTT
The DNA here is from genome assembly GCA_014155875.1 of Cepaea nemoralis. Taxonomy (NCBI): domain Eukaryota; kingdom Metazoa; phylum Mollusca; class Gastropoda; order Stylommatophora; family Helicidae; genus Cepaea; species Cepaea nemoralis. The sequence continues at coordinate 618,160 of JACEFZ010006112.1, read as the reverse complement.
GTAGTGGATGCAGTGACATTTCCAGATATAAACCCACGTTGGACATCAAAGCTGGCCCGCTGAATACCTCACTCGTAATTGCAAGTATTAACTATGTGTGGCAACAAGTAGACGAGTGCCACACATGACTAATCTGTGCGCAGCTGCGACCTACATACAGTATGTTAAACACCATTGAACACATTGCATGCAAATATAAACGACCTTTGGCGCAATAATTGTTGACTTTTAACGTGGGTAAAATAAGTTAGAGGGCGCGAGTATCTGGGCAGTGTGTTCACAGAGGATGGAAGGCTGGGTAGAGAAATAGAAATGAGAATACAGAAAGCAAACAATCATTATAATCACGTACCATGCCGATAATCGTGGACGGTCATGTCTGGCAATCTCAAACAATCATCAGAGTCGTGGATCAGCTTGTGGACGGTCAGTTTTCGCAATCTCAAACAATCATCAGAGTCGTGGATCAGCTTGTGGACGGTCATGTTTCGCAATCTCAAACAATCATCAGAGTCGTGGATCAGCTTGTGGACAGTCATGTTTCGCAATCTCAAACAATCATCAGAGTCGTGGATCAGCTTGTGGACGGTCATGTTTCGCAATCTGAAACAATCATCAGAGTCGTGGATCAGCTTGTGGACGGTCATGTTTCGCAATCTCAAACAATCATCAGAGTCGTGGATAAGCTTGTGGACGGTCATCTTTTGCAATCTCAAACAATCATCAGAGTCGTGGATAAGCTTGTGGAGGGTCATGTTTCGCAATCTCAAACAATCATCAGAGTCGTGGATCAGCATGTGGACGGTCATGTTTCGCAATCTCAAACAATCATCAGAGTCGTGGATCAGCTTGTGGACGGTCATGTTTCGCAATCTCAAACAATCATCAGAGTCGTGGATCAGCTTTTGTGGACGGTAAAGTTTCGCAATCTCAAACAATCATGAGAGTCGTGGATCAGCTTGTGGATTGTCATGTTTCGGAATCTCAAACAATCATCAGAGTCGTGGATCAGCTTATCAGTTATCAGTTATCAGTTGGGGTATCTTTATTGCACTTCTGACATGCCCATAGGTGCTCAGATCCTCCCCCCAACATATGCATCAGCGTCCGGGGGCTAATAGTGCCAGTTCTATGTTGGTTGACGAGGCGCCTTGTTTTCCCGATGTACCTCTCGCGTCTGGCCGTGCCGATTATTACTCCCAAGTCTTTCATCCTGGACAGCGATGTGGAATCACTGACGTCAAAGTCCTCTGTTCTCGCCATATCTTTAAGGACGTTAATAACATCGGCACGAGCCATGGGCTGGCCATCTACAGGGAATGCAGAGCCAGCCAGTGGATCAGCTTGTGGATGGTCATGTTTCGCAATCTCAAACAATCATCAGAGTCGTGAATCAGCTTGTGGACGATCATGTTTCACAATCTCAAACAATCATCAGAGTCGTGGATCAGTTGTGGATGGTCATGTTATCGCAATCTCATACAATCATTAGAGTCGTGGATCAGCATGTGGACGGTCATGTTTCGCAGTCTCACTCGATCACCAGAGTCGTGGATCAGCTCTGTGTTTTTCTCTCGATTATGCCATGTGGTCAAGACTTGCAGATATTTACCTTTCTGTCTTTCCTTTCTGTCTTTCCTTTCTCCTTTTCCTCTCAATCTCGCTTGTTGTCACCAAGTTTTCCCTTTTAGTCCCCGGATCAGGGTTACGTGAAGCCATGGATGCAGGTGGTGGATGGAGTGGTAAAGCAGCCGATAGATAGTGGTAGGTTATGTTCTCCCGGTTTCACGGCGGTAGGCAGAGGTTCTCTGTTTGGAAGCAATGGTTACTATCACCGACCAGTATGGTCACTGCTAAGAAGGAAACCATTGGCAAGCTACCTTCTTACAGATTTCTAGATAATCATCTTTCGTCAATTCATAGAAGCAAACAATATCAACTGTCAAAAAACATCTTTTCTGAAAATCAGCACAAAGCGGCCTTCCCCCAAATTGGTTTTACTGGAATAAGTGAGACTAAAGGATGGAAGACCAGATAGAGAAACAGAAAACGAAAATACAGAAAGAAAACATAATCGACTATCAAAAGCACCTATTCTACAACTTACAAATTTTTTTTTTTTTTAGCATATCCTTTACAGGACTTAGCTGTGAACACCAGCATCTTTCAGCTGTATGTTGATCTCTTGGCAAGATTACGCTCAGTAGTTTGCCATTGCTTTCTGAGCGGCCGGCTCAGTATCCCGCAAGTCACGAGCGGTGGTCGAACCGCCTCAGCTCTCGCTCCGCTATGAGACTCTGCGTGATAAACGGGATTACAGAGAGAAAGTGTTGTAACCCCACAGCCAGAGAGACCGGCAACATACAAATATCAACATGCATTAAAAAAAAAACAGAAGCTGACATAGGCTCTGTTCGTTGCAACGCTGTGCTACCAATGCCAGGCTTTGAGAGTCTTAGAACACATACGCGTACAATCACAGCATGAGATGAGATGCATACCAAATACCGCTGGGAAAACAAGAAGAGATAGAGAGACAAATGAGAAACTAAGAACAAGTGTAGGGATAATACCTATCACTAGCTTTATAGAACACCAAAGAATTAAAGGGTTCGGACATTTAGCTAGAATGGAACAAGATCAACCAGCGGCTAGAGCGTTCTACATGAGAACATCAGGATACAAGGAGAGAGGACGACCCAGGAATAGTTGGCTAGACTTAGTAAACGAGACAATGAAGTTATAAAGCATGGCATTAACACCGGCAGGAGTAGGCTACATGTAGAAATAGAGACATTGAAGATATCAGAATGATATTAGCACAGGCAAGAGTTGGCTAGAAGTAATAAAAGCGACATTGAGGAAATCAAATATTACGTTAGTACAAGCAACAAGACAACCGAAACACAGAAAATTGCATCCTCCTTTTTTTTTCTTTTGTTCTTTCGCTCGCTTTGACCTCAAACGTAGTCCATACACACTACTTCTAGTAATGAAAGTTAGTTGCATATTCTCTACAAGATGTAGCAGTCAACCCTATCATTCTTTTGATGTTCGTGATTACTGGGCAAGTTTACTTTCAGTAGTTTGCCATTGCTTTCTGAACGACCGGCACCAATATCATTTCATAAAAATAACATAGCTGTGTTACGAACGCGGGTATGTGGGATTACGAACTGCATCCGTAACACCTTCGCCACGTAGCAGTTGCACAGCGTGTGGATTAGCTTTCCCTGTTAACAGTGTCCCTCGCCGTCAGGCGAACCCACTCCGAGCTCAGAGGTACTTGTAATTTACGTCCCCAAGTCAAGGACAATAAGTCAACATTTTACTCCAACTGTCGGTCGTGAGGGCTGAGCCCGCTACCTCGGTATCAGCATCCTGTCCCTGTATGTTCAAGAACGAGCAGTCTAATTCATTCGGCCATGCAGATCTTCTCTAAAAATGTCTACGACACGTGGCGTTCTCAAGCGGTCACCCATCTAAGTACTAACCACGCCCGACGTTGCTTGACTTTGGTGATCGGAACGAAGAAGCGGAAAACAAAGCAAGTAAAGTCCAATCTTTCACGCCATGAGTCTTGTGGGGTGTATACAAAAATGTTTTGCATATCCTTTACAGGACATCGCTGTCAACATCAGCATCTTTCAGCTGTATGTTGATTTCTTGGCAAGATTACGCTCAGTAGTTTGCCATTGCTTTCTGAGCGGCCGGCTCAGTTATCCCGCAAGTCACCAGCGGGGATCGAACCGCTCCCAGCTCTCGCCCCGCTACGAGACTCTGCGTGATAAGCGGGATTACGGAGAAAGTTGTGGGGTGTATAGAGTTAGCAAATCCTACTCGTGGTCAGTATAAACCGGGTCGACTTTGCTTCCAAGAACATGTTCTATGATTCGTTTTAGCCTGGACCGTCCCGGGATCACAGATCAGTGAACAGTTTCCTTGACAGGGAATCGAACGCACGACCACCATGTGGACAGGCAGTCGTGCTGGCCACGGAGGATAATGGGGCACCCCTCCCTTGCTCAAGCTCATGTGTGGAAAACCAAACATAATAATAATTATCTCAAACGACAACTAGTATAATAAACATTCCCATATGTATGGTACGTTACACTTACCTCAGGTAATTATAATGGCCTTGTAAAAATTACTTTAGTGATTCATGTATTATTGATTATTTTCCATTCGTTTCAATGCATAATGTTCCGTTGTTGTCTAAGATTAACTTCATAAAGGATGTATGAATGAAATGACTTATACGGGAAAAGAGGGAAGAAGGGCAGAATATTAGACGGGCCTGCGTGCCCAATTCTTAACCCTTTGAAAATAAAGTTTGTTCGTTCGTTCGTTCGTTTAGTGTGCCTGCCCATAACATCGCCAGTTGCATAAGCGTCTGTGTGGGTTCCCTTAGTTTATGTAAGCACAATAGCTACTAACTACAGGTTGACCAAATGATTGCCTGGCAGATGTGGCTGCATCTGGTCAGAGAGCTGGCAGCTTGCCCTCATGTCTGCTGGTCGTCGGTTCCAATTTCCATCCAGACGGGCATTTTTGTTTTATATTTCCTGGACTTACAGGATGACTCACCCTAAACTGGATGGAAGGATGAATTGGATTGGGTGGGATGGATGGATGGCTGGATGGATGCGATTAGATTGGATTCGATGGATGGGTTTATGGATTGGGTGAATGGATGGATGGATTGGATTGGATTGGATGGATGGATGGATTTGATTGTATTGGATTGGGCGGATAGATGGGATTTTATTAGATTGAATGGATGGATAGATGGATGGATGGATGGATATATGGATGGATTGGATTTGATTTTATGGATGGATGGGTGGGTGGGATTGGATTGGATGCATGGATTGGATTAGATAGATGGATGGATGGATGACTGGTTTGGATGGATGGATGGATGGATAGATGGATGGATGGGATTTGATTGGATTGGATGGATTCGATTGGATGGGTGGATGGATGGATGGATAATTGGATACATGCATGGATTTATAAACTGTGAACGCCATGAAACTACAAAAGTCATGTACAGCACACATAAGTCATTGACCTACTTAGGACGATAAAACAACGACTGGCATAACATGACATGGCACTACAAATTGCTGGCTACAACAACACACAAGTACAAACACATGTTATAATAAGCAAACTAACATATGTGACGTTAAGATGCCGGCACATATAAACAAAACCACATATAATAGACACCGGCTGTTATAATAGACACGATTGCAAAAGACACTGCTCGTGCACAGAACAATCTCTGTCTCTAATTTCCCTAAGGTGTTGTCTCAGGTACCATGATATTGTGTGGTCGCAGGTGGGCGATACCCTGATATTGTGTGGTCTCAGGTGGGCGGTACCCTGATATCGTGTGGTCTCCACTGGGTGGTAGCCTGGTATTTTGTGGTCTTAGGTGGGTGGTACCGTGATATTGTGTGGTCTCAGCTGGGTGGTACCGTGATATTGTGTGGTCTCGGCTGGGTGGTACCCTGATATTGTGTGGTCTCAGGTGGGTGGTACCCTGATGTTGCGTCGTCTCAGGTGCGTGGTACCCCAATATTGTGTCGCATCAACTGGGTGGTACCGTGATATTGTGTGGTCTCAGCTGGGTGGTACCGTGATATTGTGTGGTCTTGGCTGGGTGGTACCCTAATATTGTGTGGTCTCAGCTGGGTGGTACCGTGATATTGTGTGGTCTCGGCTGGGTGGTACCCTAATATTGTGTGGTCTCAGCTGGGTGGTACCGTGATATTGTGTGGTCTCGGCTGGGTGGTACCGTGATATTGTGTGGTCTCGGCTGGGTGGTACCCTAATATTGTGTGGTCTCAGCTGGGTGGTACCGTGATATTGTGTGGTCTCGGCTGGGTGGTACCCTAATATTGTGTGGTCTCAGCTGGGTGGTACCGTGATATTGTGTGGTCTCGGCTGTGTGGTACCCTAATATTGTGTGGTCTCAGCTGGGTGGTACCGTGATATTGTGTGGTCTCGGCTGGGTGGTACCCTAATATTGTGTGGTCTCAGCTGGTGGTACCGTGATATTGTGTGGTCTCGGCTGTGTGGGTACCCTGATATTGTGTCGCATCAACTGGGTGGTTACCGCTGATATTTGGTGGTCTCAGGTGGGTGTACCCTGATATTGTGTTGTCTCAGCTGGGTAGTACCCTGATATTAGTGTGGTCTCAGGTGGGTGTACCCTGATATTGTGTGGTCTCAGGTGCGTGGTACCCTGATATTGTGTCGCATCAACTGGGTGTAAAATGTATATTTTGCGCGGAGATTAGTAGTGGTCTCAGGTGGGGTACCCTGTATTGTGTTGTCGCAGGTGGAAGTACCCTGATAGTGGGTCCGCATCAACTGGGTGGTACCCTGACTATCTTGGTTCGCATCAACTGGTGGTAACCCTGATATTGGTCCGCTCACTGGAGGGTCACCCTGATATTGTGTGGTCTCAGCTGGGTGGTACCTGAAAATTGGTGGTCTCAGGTGGGTGGTACCTGATATGTGTGGTCCTCGGTGGGTGACCCTGATAGTGTGTGGGCTCAGGTGGGTGGTACCCTGATATTGTGTCGCATCAACGGGGGGACCACTGATATTGTGTGTGCTCAAGTGGTGGTACCCTGATATTGTGTCGCATCACTTAGTGGTAACCCTGAGATTGTGTGGTCTCAGCTGGGGGTACACTGAATAGTGGTGTCTCAGATGGCGGAATATTGTGTGGTCTCGCTGGGTGGTAACTGATATTGTGTGGGTCCTCAGCTTGGGTGGTACCGTGATATTGGTGGGGTCTCGGCTTGGTTGTACCCTGATATTGTTTGGTCTCAGCTGGGTGGATACCGTGATATTGTGTGGTCTCGGCTGGGTGATACCCTATATTTGTGGTCTCAGGTGCGTGGTCCCTGATATTGTTTCTCGCATCACTGGTGTACCCTGATATTGTGTTGGTCTCAGATTGGTGGTACCCTTGATGTTTTGTGGTCTCAGGTGGGGGTACCCCTGATAGGGTTGTTGGTAGCAACGGGGTGGTACCGATAGTGTGTGTCTCAGTAGGGTGGGACCCTCTCTATATTTGTGGGTCTCAGTGGTGGTACCCTTATGTGTGGTCCTCAGGTGGTGTGACCCTGATCTGTGTGGTCTCAGGGGGGTGTACCCTGTTATTGTGTGTCTCAAGATTGTGGTACCTGATATCTGTGTGTCCCAGGTGGGTGGGTACCCCTGATATTGTCTTCGCATCAACTGGATGGTACCACGGATATTGTGTGGATCCTCAGGTGGGTGGTACCCCTGGATTGTGTGGTCCTCAGGGGGGGTGGTACCCGATATTGTGTGGGCTCAGGTGGTGGTACACCTTATAGTATTGTGGCTCGGTGGGGGTACCCATAATATTGTGTGGTGTCAGGTGGGTGTAACCTGAGTATTGGTGTCGCACAACTGGTGGTACCCTGATATGGTGGGTCTCAGGTGCGTGGTACACGGCGATACTGTGGGTCTCAGCTGGGGGTACCCGATATTTGTGTGGGCTCAGGGGGTGGTACCCGATACTGTGTGGTCCACCCTGGTGGTACCCTGATTATTGTGTCGCATCAAATGGTGTACCCGGATAGTGTGGTCCACTCAACTGAGTGTACCCTGATATTGGTGGTCTCAGTGGGTGGTCCCCCTACTATTGTGTGGTCCTCAGTGGTGATACCCATATTGTTCGGTTCTCAGTGGGTGGTACCCTGATATTGTGTGGTCTCAGTGATGGACCTGATATTGTGTGGTCGCAGGGTGGTGTACCTGATCGGTGTGTTTGCGCAAGGTGGAGTGGTACCCTGAGAGTGTGTGTCTCAGGTGGTGGACCCTATATTGTTCGTCCGCAAGTGGGGGGTACCCTGATATTGTGACATACTCGGCACACTGGGTGGTACCCGATATTGTGTCTTAGCCACGGGGTGGTACCCTGATTTGTGGAGTGGTCTCAGGTGGGTATGGACCCTGATATGGTGTAGTAACACTGGGTGGTACCCTGACATTGTGTGGTCTCAGTTGGTGGTACCCTGATATTGTGTGGTCTCAGTGGGGTGGTACCGCTGGATTGTGTGTCTCAGTGGGTGTACCCGGATATTGTGTGGTCCGGGGGTGGTACCCTTATAGTGTGTGTCTCGGGGGGTGGTACCCGGATATTGTGTGGTCTCCGGGGTGTACCCTGATATTGTGTCGCATCACTGGGTGGTTACCCTGATATTTGTTGTTCTACAGGTGGGTGTCACCTGAAGTGTGTGGTCGCAGCGGGGTGGTACCCTGAATCATGTGTGTGGGCCATCCGCGAGGTGGTACCCTGATATGGTGGCGCATCAACGTGGGGGTACCAGAGATGTGGCCCGCATCAACTGGTGGTACCCTGTAATTGTGTGCCGCATCAACTGGGTGGGTCCCTGATATGGCTGTGGTCTGGCTGGTGGTACCCTAATTTGTGTGGTCTCGCTGGGTGTACCGTGATATGGTCTCAGGGGGGGGTACCCTGATATTGTGGTCTCAGGGGGTGGGTACCCTAATATTGTGCTGGTCCTCAGGTGCGTAGTACCCTGATATTGTGTCGCCTCAACTGGGTGGTACCCTGATTAGTGTTGTCCGCATCAACTAGGAGTACCCGATATTGCGTTCCTCAGGTGGGTGGTCCGGATAGTGTGTGGTCTCAGGTGGGTGGTACCGCGATATTGTGTGGTCTCAGGTGGGTGGTACCTCTGATGTTGCGTCGTCTCAGGGCGTGTACCCAAATAGTGTTGTCGACTCAGCTGGGTGGTACCGTGGTATTGTGTGGCTCTCGGCTGGGTGGTACCGTGATTATTGTGTGGTCTCGGCTGGGTGGTACCCTAATATTGTGTGGTCTCAGCTGGTGGTACGTGATCATGTTTGGTCTCGGCTGGGTGGTACCCCGAATATGTGTGGTCTCAGCTGGGTGGTACCGTGATATTGGTGGTCTCGGCTGGGTGGTACCGTGATATTGTGTGGTCTCGCTGGGTGTACCTATATTGTGTGGTCTCAGCTGGGTGGTACGTGATATTGTGTGGTCTCAGCTGGGTGTACCCTAATATTGTTGGTCTCAGCTGGGTGGTACCGTGATATTGTGTGGTCTCGGCTGGTGGTACCCTAATTGTGTGGTCTCAGCTGGGTGGTACCGTGATATTGTGTGGTCTCGGCTGGTGGTACCCTAATATTGTGTGGTCTCAGTGGGTGGTACCGTGATATTGTTTGGTCTCGGCTGGGTGGTACCTGAATTGTGTCGCATCAACTGGTGGTACCCTGATATTGTGTGGTCTCAGGGGTGGTACCCGATTGTGTGGTCTCAGCTGGGTGTACCCTATATGTGTGTCTCAGGTGGGTAGTACCCTGATTTGTGTGGTCATCAGGTGGTGGTACCCTGATATTGTGTCGCATCATGTGGTGGTACCCTGATATTGTGTGGTCTCAGGTGGGTGGTACCCTGATATTGTGTGGTCTCAGGTGGGTGGTACCCTGATATTGTGTGCGCATCAAAGTGTGTGGTACCCTGATATTGTGTGTCTAGGTGGCGTGGTACTCGTGATATTGTGTGGTCTCAGCTGGGTGGTACCCTGATATTGTGGTCGCATCACTGGGTGGTACCTGATATGGTGGACTCAGGTGGGTGGTACCCTAATTGTGTGGTCTCAGCTGGTGGTACCGTGATATTGTGTGGTCTCAGCTGGGTGGTACCGTGATATTGTGTGGCTCGGCTGGGTGGTACCCTAATTGTGTGGTCTCAGCTGGGTGGTACCGTGATATTGTGTGGTCTCGGCTGGGTGGAACCGTGATATTGTGTGGTCTCAGCTGGGTGGTACCGTGATATTGTGTGGTCTCGGCTGGGTGGTACCCTGATATTGTGTGGTCTCAGCTGGGTGGTACCGTGATATTGTGTGGTCTCGGCTGGGTGGTACCCTAATATGTGTGGTCTCAGGTGCGTGGTACCTGATATTGTGTCGCATCAACTGGTGGTACCTGATATTGTGTGGTCTCAGTGGGTGGTACCCTGATATTGTGTGGTCTCAGCGGGTGAGTACCCTGATATTGTGTGGTCTCAGGGTGGTGGTACCCTGATATTGTGTGGTCTCAGGTGGGTGGTACCCTGATATTGTGTCGCATCAACTGGGTGGTACCCTGATATTGTGTGGTCTCAGGTGGGTGGTACCGTGATATTGTGTGGTCTCAGGTGGGTGGTACCCTGATATTGTGTGGTCTCAGCTGGGTGGTACCGTGATATTGCTGTGGTCATCAGGTGGGTGGTACCGTGATATTGTGTCGCATCAACTGGGTGGTACCTTGATATTGTGTGGTCTCAGGTGCGTGGTACCCTGATATTGTGTGGTCTCAGGTGGGTGGTACCCTGATATTGTGTGCTCAGGTGGGTGGTACCCTGATATGTGTGGCTCATGGGGGTACCTGATTTGTGTCGCATCAACTGGGTGGAACCGTGATATTGTGTGGTCTCAGGTGGGTGGTACCCTGATATTGTGTGGTCTCACGAGGTGGTGGGACCTGATATTGTGTCGCATCAGTGGGTGTACCCTGATATTGTGTCGCATCAACTGGGTGGTACCGTGATATGCGTGTCGTGGTCTCGGCTGGTGGTACCCTGATATTGTGTGGTCTCAGGTGGGTGGTACGTGATATTGTGTGGCTCGCTGGGGTACCCTGATATTGTGTGGTCTCAGCTGGGTTGGTACCGTGATATTGTGTGGTCTCGGGGTGGTACCTAATATTGTGTGGTCTCAGGTGCGGGGTGACCGTGATATTGTGTCGCATCAGCTGGGTGGTACCCTGATATTGTGTGGTCTCAGCTGGGTGGTACCTGATATTGTGTGGTCTCAGGTGGGTGGTACCCTGATATTGTGTGCTCAGTGCGTGGTACCGGTATTGTGTGGTCTCAGCTGGGTGGTACCCTAATATTGTGTGGTCTCAGGTGCGGGGTACCCTGATATTGTGTCGCATCAACTGGGTGGTACCCTGATATTGTGTGGTCTCAGCTGGGTGGTACCCTGATATGTGTGGTCTCAGGTGGGTGGTACCCTGATATTGTGTGGTCTCAGTGGGTGGTACCGTGATATTGTGTGGCTCATCTGGGTGGTACCCTGATATTGTGTGGTCTCAGTGGTGGTACCCTGATATTGTGTGGTCTCAGTGGTACCCTAATATTGTGTGGTCTCAGGTGCGGGGTACCCTGATATTGTGTCGCATCACTGGGTGGTACCTGATATTGCTGCTGGGTCATCAGGTGGGTGGTACCCTGATATTGTGTGGTCTCAGGTGGGTGGTACCCTGATATTGTGTCGCATCAACTGGGTGGTACCTGAATGTGTGGTCTCAGGTGGGTGGTACCGTGATATTGTGTGGTCTCAGGTGGGTGGTACCCTGATATTGTGTCGCATCAACTGGGTGGTACCCTGATATTGTGTCGCATCAACTGGGTGGTACCGTGATATTGTGTGGTCTCAGGTGGTGGTACCAGTGATATTGTGTGGTCTCGGCTGGGTGGTATCCTGATATTGTGTGGTCTCAGCTGGGTGGTACCCTGATATTGTGTGGTCTCAGCTGGGTGGTACCCTGATATTGTGTGGTCTCAGCTGGGTGGTACCCTGATATTGTGTGGTCTCAGCTGGGTGGTACCCTGATATTGTGTCGCATCAACTGGGTGGTACCCTGATATTGTGTCGCATCAACTGGGTGGTACCCTGATATTGTGTGGTCTCAGGTGGGTGGTACCCTGATATTGTGTGGTCTCAGCTGGGTGTACCCTGATATGTGTGGTCTCAGCTGGGTGGTACCCTGATATTGTGTGGTCTCAGGTGGGTGGTACCCTGATATTGTGTGGTCTCATATGGTGTGGTACCCTGATATTGTGTGGTCTCAGGTGGGTGGTACCCTGATATTGTGTCGCGTACCCGTTTGTGTGCTCAGTGGTACCCTGATATTGTGTGGTCTCAGGTGGGTGGTACCCTGATATTGTGTCGCATCAGATGGGTGGTACCCTGATATTGTGTGGTCTCAGGTGGGTGGTACCCTGATATTGTGTCGTCATCAGTGGGTGGTACCCTGATATTGTGTCGCATCAACTGGGTGGTACCCTGATATTGTGTCTCAGTGGGTGGTACCCTAATTGTGTGCTCAAGTGGGTGGTACCCTGATATTGTGTGGTCATCAGCTGGGTGGTACCGTGATATTGTGTGGTCTCAGCTGGGTGGTACCGTGATATTGTGTGGTCTCGGCTGGTGGTACCCTGATATATGTGTGGTCTCAGGTGCGGGGTACCTGATTATTGTGTCGCATCAACTGGTGGTACCCTGATATTGTGTGGTCTCAGCTGGGTGGTACCCTGAATTGTGTGGTCTCAGGTGGGTGGTACCCTGATATTGTGTCGCATCAACTGGGTGGTACCCTAATATTGTGTCGCATCAACTGGGTGATACCCTGATATTGTGTGATCTCACGTGGGTGGTACGCTGATATTGTGTGGTCTCAGGTGGGTGGTACCCTGATATTGTGTGGTCTCAGGTGGGTGGTACCCTGATATGTGTCGCATCAACGGGTGGTAACCTGATATTTGTTCGCATCAACTGGGTGGTACCCTGATATTGTGTCGCATCAACTGGGTGGTACCCTGATATTGTGTGGTCTCAGCTGGGTGGTACCCTGATATTGTGTGGTCTCAGGTGGGTGGTAACCTGATATTGTGTGGTCTCAGGTGGGTGGTACCCTGATATTGTGTGGTCTCAGGTGGGTGGTACCCTGATATTGTGTCGCATCAACTGGGTGGTACCCTGATATTGTGTGGTCTCAGGTGGGTGGTACCCTGATATTGTGTCGCATCAACTTAGTGGTACCCTGATATTGTGTGGTCTCAGCTGGGTGGTACCCTGATAGTGTGTGGTCTCAGCTGGGTGGTACCCTGATATTGTGTCGCATCAACTGGGTGGTACCCTGATATTGTGTCGCATCAACTGGGTGGTACCCTGATATTGTGTCGCATCAACGTGGTGGTACCTTGATATTGTGTGGTTTCGGCTGTGTGGTACCCTAATATTGTGTGGTCTCAGCTGGGTGGTACCGTGATATTGTGTGGTCTCAGCTGGGTGGTACCCTAATATTGTGTGGTCTCAGCTGGGTGGTACCGTGATATTGTGTGGTCTCAGCTGAGTGGTACCCTAATATTGTGTGGTCTCAGCTGGGTGGTACCGTGATATTGTGTGGTCTCGGCTGGGTGGTACCTTGATATTGTGTGGTCTCAGCTGGGTGGTACCGTAATATTGTGTCTGCTCGGCTGGGTGGTACCCTAATATTGTGTGGTCTCAGGTGCGTGGTACCCTGATATTGTGTCGCATCAACTGGGTAGTACCCTGATATTGTGTCGCATCAACTGGGTGGTACCCTGATATTGTGTCGCATCAACTGGGTGGTACCCTGATATTGTGTCGCATCAACTGGGTGGTACCCTGATATTGTGTCGTATCAACTGGGTGGTACCCTGATATTGTGTGGTCTCAGGTGGGTGGTACCCTGATATTGTGTGGTATCAACTGGGTGGTACCCTGATATTGTGTGGTCTCAGGTGGGTGGTACCCTGATATTGTGTGGTCTCAGGTGGGTGGTACCCTGATATTGTGTGGTCTCAGGTGGGTGGTACCCTGATATTGTGTGGTCTCAGGTGGGTGGTACCCTGTTATTGTGTGGTCTCAGGATTGTGGTAACCTGATATTGTGTGGTCTCAGGTGGGTGGTACCCTGATATTGTTTCGCATCAACTGGGTGGTACCCTGATATTGTGTGGTCTCAGGTGGGTGGTACCCTGATATTGTGTGGTCTCAGGTGGGTGGTACCCTGATATTGTGTGGTCTCAGGTGGGTGGTACCCTTATATATTGTGGTCTCAGGTGGGTGGTACCCTAATATTGTGTGGTGTCAGGTGGGTGGTACCCTGATATTGTGTCGCATCAACTGGGTGGTACCCTGATATTGTGTGGTCTCAGGTGCGTGGTACCCGGATACTGTGTGGTCTCAGCTGGGTGGTACCCTGATATTGTGTGGTCTCAGGTGGGTGGTACCCGGATACTGTGTGGTCTCACCTGGGTGGTACCCTGATATTGTGTCGCATCAACTGGGTGGTACCCTGATATTGTGTCGCATCAACTGAGTGGTACCCTGATATTGTGTGGTCTCAGGTGGGTGGTACCCTAATATTGTGTGGTCTCAGGTGGGTGGTACCCTGATATTGTTCGGTCTCAGGTGGGTGGTACCCTGATATTGTGTGGTCTCAGGTGGGTGGTACCCTGATATTGTGTGGTCTCAGGTGTGTGGTACCCTGATATTGTGTGTTCTCAGGTGGGTGGTACCCTGATATTGTGTGGTCTCAGGTGGGTGGTACCCTGATATTGTTCGGTCTCAGGTGGGTGGTACCCTGATATTGTGTCGCATCAACTGGGTGGTACCCTGATATTGTGTCGTATCAACTGGGTGGTACCCTGATATTGTGTGGTCTCAGGTGGGTGGTACCCTGATATTGTGTGGTATCAACTGGGTGGTACCCTGACATTGTGTGGTCTCAGGTGGGTGGTAACCTGATATTGTGTGGTCTCAGGTGGGTGGTACCCTGATATTGTGTGGTCTCAGGTGGGTGGTACCCTGATATTGTGTGGTCTCAGGTGGGTGGTACCCTTATATTGTGTGGTTTCAGGTGGGTGGTACCCTGATATTGTGTGGTCTCAGGTGGTGGTACCCTGATATTGTGTCGCATCAACTGGGTGGTACCCTGATATTGTGTGGTCTCAGGTGGGTGGTACCCTGATATGTGTCAGCATCAACTGGGTGGTACCCTGATATTGTGTGGTCTCAGCTGGGTGGTACCCTGATATTGTGTGGTCTCAGCTGGGTGGTACCCTGATATTGTGTCGCATCAACTTGGTGGTACCCTGATATTGTGTCGCATCAACTGGGTGGTACCCTGATATTGTGTCGCATCAACTGGGTGGTACCCTGATATTGTGTGGTCTGGGCTGGGTGGTACCCTAATATTGTGTGGTCTCAGCTGGGTGGTACCGTGATATTGTGTGGTCTCAGCTGGGTGGTACCCTAATATTGTGTGGTCTCAGCTGGGTGGTACCGTGATATTGTGTGGTCTCAGCTGGGTGGTACCCTAATATTGTGTGGTCTCAGCTGGGTGGCACCGTGATATTGTGTGGTCTCGGCTGGGTGGTACCGTGATATTGTGTGGTCTCAGCTGGGTGGTACCGTAATATTGTGTGGGCTCGGCTGGGTGGTACCCTAATATTGTGTGGTCTCAGGTGCGTGGTACCCTGATATTGTGTCGCATCAACTGGGTAGTACCCTGATATTGTGTCGCATCAACTGGGTGGTACCCTGATATTGTGTCGTATCAACTGGGTGGTACCCTGATATTGTGTGGTCTCAGGTGGGTGGTACCCTGATATTGTGTGGTATCAACTGGGTGGTACCCTGACATTGTGTGGTATCAACTGGGTGGTACCCTGACATTGTGTGGTCTCAGGTGGGTGGTACCCTGATATTGTGTGGTCTCAGGTGGGTGGTACCCTGATATTGTGTGGTCTCAGGTGGGTGGTACCCTGATATTGTGTGGTCTCAGGTGGGTGGTACCCTGATATTGTGTGGTCTCAGGTGGGTGGTACCCTGATATTGTGTCGCATCAACTGGGTGGTACCCTGATATTGTGTGGTCTCAGGTGGGTGGTACCCTGATATTGTGTCGCATCAACTGGGTGGTACCCTGATATTGTGTGGTCTCAGCTGGGTGGTACCCTGATATTGTGTGGTCTCAGCTGGGTGGTACCCTGATATTGTGTCGCATCAACTGGGTGGTACCCTGATATTGTGTCGCATCAACTGGGTGGTACCCTGATATTGTGTCGCATCAACTGGGTGGTACCCTGATATTGTGTGGTCTGGGCTGGGTGGTACCCTAATATTGTGTGGTCTCAGCTGGGTGGTACCGTGATATTGTGTGGTCTCAGCTGGGTGGTACCCTAATATTGTGTGGTCTCAGCTGGGTGGTACCGTGATATTGTGTGGTCTCAGCTGGGTGGTACCCTAATATTGTGTGGTCTCAGCTGGGTGGTACCGTGATATTGTGTGGTCTCGGCTGGGTGGTACCGTGATATTGTGTGGTCTCAGCTGGGTGGTACCGTAATATTGTGTGGGCTCGGCTGGGTGGTACCCTAATATTGTGTGGTCTCAGGTGCGTGGTACCCTGATATTGTGTCGCATCAACTGGGTAGTACCCTGATATTGTGTCGCATCAACTGGGTGGTACCCTGATATTGTGTCGCATCAACTGGGTGGTACCCTGATATTGTGTCGCATCAACTGGTGGTACCCTGATATTGTGTCGTATCAACTGGGTGGTACCCTGATATTGTGTGGTCTCAGGTGGGTGGTACCCTGATATTGTGTGGTATCAACTGGGTGGTACCCTGATATTGTGTGGTCTCAGGTGGGTGGTACCCTGATATTGTGTGGTCTCAGGTGGGTGGTACCCTGATATTGTGTGGTCTCAGGTGGGTGGTACCCTGTTATTGTGTGGTCTCAGGTGGGTGGTAACCTGATATTGTGTGGTCTTAGGTGGGTGGTACCCTGATATTGTGTCGCATCAACTGGGTGGTACCCTGATATTGTGTGGTCTCAGCTGGGTGGTACCCTGATATTGTGTGGTCTCAGGTGGGTGGTACCCTGATATTGTGTGGTCTCAGGTGGGTGGTACCCTGATATTGTGTGGTCTCAGGTGGGTGGTACCCTGATATTGTGTGGTCTCAGGTGGGTGGTACCCTAATATTGTGTGGTCTCAGGTGGGTGGTACCCTGATATTGTGTCGCATCTACTGGGTGGTACCCTGATATTGTGTGGTCTCAGGTGGGTGGTACCCGGATACTGTGTGGTCTCAGCTGGGTGGTACCCTGATACTGTGTGGTCTCACCTGGGTGGTACCCTGATATTGTGTCGCATCAACTGAGTGGTACCCTGATATTGTGTCGCATCAACTGAGTGGTACCCTGATATTGTGTGGTCTCAGGTGGGTGGTACCCTGATATTGTGTGGTCTCAGGTGGGTGGTACCCTGATATTGTGTGGTCTCAGGTGGGTGGTACCCTGATATTGTGTGGTCTCAGGTGGGTGGTACCCTGATATTGTGTGGTCTCAGGTGGGTGGTACCCTGATATTGTGTGGTCTCAGGTGGGTGGTACCCTGATATTGTGTGGTCTCAGGTGGGTGGTACCCTGATATTGTTCGGTCTCAGGTGGGTGGTACCCTGATATTGTGTGGTCTCAGGTGGGTGGTACCCTGATATTGTGTGGTCTCAGGTGGGTGGTACCCTGATATTCTGTCGCATCAACTGGGTGGTACCCTGATATTGTGTGGTCTCAGGTGGGTGGTACCCTGATATTGCGTCGCATCAACTGGGTGGTACCCTGATATTGTTTGGTCTCAGGTGGGTGGTACCCTGATATTGTGTCGCATCAACTGGGTGGTACCCTGATATTGTGTGGTCTCAGGTGGGTGGTACCCTGATATTGTGTGGTCTCAGGTGGGTGGTACCCTGATATTGTGTGGTCTCAGGTTGGTGGTACCCTGATATTGTGTCGCATCAACTGGGTGGTACCCTGATATTGTGTGGTCTCAGGTGGGTGGTACCCTGATATTGTGTCGCATCAACTGGGTGGTACCCTGATATTGTGTGGTCTCAGCTGGGTGGTACCCTGATATTGTGTCGCATCAACTGGGTGGTACCCTGATATTGTGTCGCATCAACTGGGTGGTACCCTGATATTGTGTCGCATCAACTGGGTGGTACCCTGATATTGTGTGGTCTTGGCTGGGTGGTACCCTAATATTGTGTGGTCTCAGCTGGGTGGTACCGTGATATTGTGTGGTCTCAGCTGGGTGGTACCCTAATATTGTGTGGTCTCAGCTGGGTGGTACCGTGATATTGTGTGGTTTCAGCTGGGTGGTACCGTGATATTGTGTGGTCTCAGCTGGGTGGTACCGTGATATTGTGTGGTCTCGGCTGGGTGGTACCCTAATATTGTGTGGTCTCAGGTGCGTGGTACCCTGATAGTGTGTCGCATCAACTGGGTAGTACCCTGATATTGTGTGGTCTCAGGTGGGTGGTACCCTGATATTGTGTCGCATCAACTGGGTGGTACCCTGATATTGTGTCGCATCAACTGGTTGGTACCCTGATATTGTGTGGTCTCAGGTGGGTGGTACCCTGATATTGTGTCGTATCAACTGTGTGGTACCCTGATATTGTGTGGTCTCAGGTGGGTGGTACCCTGATATTGTGTGGTCTCAGGTGGGTGGTACCCTGATATTGTGTGGTCTCAGGTGGGTGGTACCCTGATATTGTGTGGTCTCAGGTGGGTGGTACCCTGATATTGTGTGGTCTCAGGTGGGTGGTACCCTGATATTGTGTGGTCTCAGGTGGGTGGTACCCTGATATTGTGTGGTCTCAGGTGGGTGGTAACCTGATATTGTGTGGTCTCAGGTGGGTGGTACCCTGATATTGTGTCGCATCAACTGGGTGGTACCCTGATATTGTGTGGTCTCAGGTGGGTTGTACCCTGATATTGTGTGGTCTCAGGTGGGTGGTACCCTGATATTGTGTGGTCTCAGGTGCGTGGTACCCTGATATTGTGTCGCATCAACTGGGTGGTACCCTGATATTGTGTCGCATCAACTGGGTTGTACCCTGATATTGTGTGGTCTCAGGTGGGTGGTACCCGGATACTGTGTGGTCTCAGCTGGGTGGTACCCTGATACTTTGTGGTCTCAGGTGGGCGGTACCCTGATATTGTGTGGTCTCCGCTGGGTGGTAGCCTGGTATTTTGTGGTCTTAGGTGGGTGGTACCCTGATATTGTGTGGTGTCAGCTGGGTGATACCCTGATATTGTGTGGTCTCAGGTGGGTGGTAACCTGATATTGTGTGGTCTCAGGTGGGTGGTACCCTGATATTGTGTCGCATCAACTGGGTGGTACCCTGATATTGTGTGGTCTCAGGTGGGTGGTACCCTGATATTGTGTGGTCTCAGGTGGGTGGTACCCTGATATTGTGTGGTCTCAGGTGCGTGGTACCCTGATATTGTGTCGCATCAACTGAGTGGTACCCTGATATTGTGTGGTCTCAGGTGGGTGGTACCCTGATATTGTGTGGTCTCAGCTGGGTAGTACCCTGATATTGTGTGGTCTCAGGTGGGTGGTACCCTGATATTGTGTGGTCTCAGGTGGGTGGTACCCTGATATTGTGTGGTCTCAGCTGGGTGGTACCCTGATATTGTGTGGTCTCAGGTGGGTGGTACCCTGATATTGTGTGGTCTCAGGTGCGTGGTACCCTGATATTGTGTGGTCTCAGGTGGGTGGTACCCTGATATTTTGTGGTCTCAGGTGGGTGGTACCCTGATATTGTGTGGTCTCAGGTGCATGGTACCCCTATATTGTGTCGCATCACCTCGGTGGTACCGTGATACTGTGTGGTCTCAGGTGGGTGGTATCTTTGACATATACTACCCGCGATTTCGTAAAAGTTCCACTCTGAATAGCAAACACTCATTCCAGACGGTTTACACAAGGCACGACCGTTTGCATAAGACACCAGGCATGAATGACAAGACAGGTTACATAAGACAGCAGGCATGAATGACAAGACAGGTTACATAAGACACCAGGCATGAATGACAAGACAGGTTACATAAGACACCAGGTATGAATGACAAGACAGGTTACATAAGACAGCAGGCATGAATGACAAGACAGATTACATAAGACACCAGGCATGAATGACAAGACAGGTTACATAAGACAGCAGGCATGAATGACAAGACAGGTTACATAAGACATCAGGCATGAATGACAAGACAGGTTACATAAGACACCAGGCATGAATGACAAGACAGGTTACATAAGACACCAGGCATGAATGACAAGACAGTTTACATAAGACACCAGGCGTAAACAATAAGACAATTTACAAAAGGCACAAAATATACATGGTAAGGCAATTTACAAAAGGCACACGACATAAAGGATAAGACAATTTACAAAAGATCACCAGACTTAAATGACAAGTCAGTTGACAAAAACCACCACACGTAAATAAGGGATTAACAGGCCCCAGCAACGATCCCACGTAAATGACAGTGCCTAAGGAAAGCGGCCCGCTGTAAGCGTGGCACAGTGTACGAACCCTGTGGCTCCACCAACGACCCCGCGTACACGACAGTACATAAGGAAGAGGCGGACTGTCTGACCAGGGCCCACACATGAAGCCAGGAATTGTGCCACTGTCAGCTTCCATGCATGTCGTAAGGGGTGACGGAGGAGTTTTGGCTGAGACTGACTACTTCACTGTGTAGACAAGTGTAGCTTCTAAATCCAAGCAGTCCCGAGCAAGTTTACACAGGGCTGAGTGTGAGCTGGGTGTCGGCTGATTGTGGGTCTATGCTCTGCTGGGAGATGGAAGCAGAAGATAATAATGATGCAGATCACAAAGAGGAAGATGACGAGAAGGAAGAAGAAGAGGGAGAAAAAAGACGAAGAGGAAGAGGAGGAAGAGGAAAAGATGGAAGAAGAAGAAGAAGAAGAAGAAGAAGAAGAAGAAGAAGAAGAAGAAGAAGAAGAAGAAGAATATGAAGAAGAAGAAAAAGAAGAAGAGGAATTAGAGGAAGAAGAGGACGACGAAGAAAAGGAAGTAGAGGAACAGGAGGAAGAGGGAGAGGAAAGACAAGAGGAAGATGAAGAAAAAAAAGAGGATGAGGATGATGGACAAAAACGAAGCGGAGGAGGAGGAGCAGAAAAGACAAGGCTGCAGCAGAAAAGGCAAGGCTGCAGCAGAAAAGAAAATTAAGCAGAAAAATATACCAGTTAAGTACACACAGAAAAGACACCATATAAAAGACACCATAGAAAGACACCATTAAAATAACCATTAAAAGACACCATTAAAATGACACAATTAAAAAGACACCATTAAAAGTGGCACCGTTAAAAGACACCATAAAAACGACACCATAAAAACGACCCCATAAAAGACACCATAAAAAGACACCATAGAATTGACACCAAATGTAAAAGATTTCAATGCATTTGAAACATAACACCGTATTAAACTCCCTCCCCCACACTTTTATTCGACTAACAATCTGCATCTGCCAATTCAACAACAGATCGGACACCGTTTTTTTAAAAAAAATTCCCTTTCTATCTTTTTTCCGGTTTTCCGGTCTAACCGGCCCGAGTGCCTAATCCCTCATCATGACGACAAAATTATGGTAATTTCCTCACCGCAAACTTGGCCGATAGAAAGCCAGTGGCATCATTTCCGGTAATGAAGCGCTCGCTCTGTTAGTGCCAGGTCTGTCCCCGGAGTTGGCCTGTTGGTCACGCGATGTTCAGACGGGAGCTGCGGTTAGAGACTGGAGGTGCCGGCTGCGTCCGAACTGAGCGATGGGTTCGTGGGCAATGGCTGGGAGCTGTTGGCTGTGTTATTCTGTTTTTAGAATGCGCCTGGCGGTTGGAAGCAACAATCTGAAGAGTTGGCCATTTGTCTTGTAGTTAGGCGAATGCAGCGCTTTGTGTGTTGTCTGGCATAGCCAGAAACGTCTTCCATGTATGTTTTTGTGGGTAGCTGGGGCGGGAATTTGTAGTCGGGGTCTTGTATTGGTGCCCTGAACATTGGTTGAATCAATCGGGTACACTAATCGTAAAGCTATTCATGGGCACTTGTATACGGTCACAGAATAATATGGGTGATTAGGGGATGGTTTTGAAATCATGAAGCTACAAGTAAGTTGATATATGACATCTGACGGGCAACTTACAGTTTATAGATTTGGTTGACTGATCGATCTGATTTATTGATTGAATGATGACTGATCGATTTGATTGATTGACAGCGAATCAACAACCTTTACTTGACTATATTTATAAGAACATGTGGTTTACGTATTATATACACACACACACACACACACACACACACACACACACATACACACACACGCATACACAGGGCGGGGCAAAATGATCTGACACATTTGTAACTTTAATAAAACTAAATTAGAATAAATGAACAAAAAAGTATTTTTATTTATCAAATGTACACATGATGCCATTTTGTTTTGTATTTTGTTGCCCCACCCGATATATATATATATATATATATATATATATATATATATATATATATATATATATATATATATATATATATATATATATATATATATTATGTGGATAGCGCAAACCAACGATTTATTTTGGTTGGTCTGCCTCAAGAAAATATCTGGCAACGCGGAAACGCCACTCTGAAACAAAGGGGCCGGAGTCCATTTTTCCTTGTAGCAGCCAGCGGTGTGGGAAGGCAGGCGTTGGGGCCCTGTGTAGTTTTGTGGCCAGCCCGCTTTGAGACAAGATATGTGGGGTTTCCCATCTGTTCATCATTGAACAACATATGTCAGAGGAAAAAGCTGAGCCACTGACTAGTTAGTGTCAGCAGGCCTGGGTTCTTGGTGGGATAGTAAATTGTGTCACAACTTTTGTGTTTATGTCGCGTCTTGGGGTTTATGTTGTGTAACCTATGTTTTTGTAGTGTTTTATTGTTGTCTGTGCAGTGTGGCTTGTGTCAAAGTTCTTTATTGTGTCAGTCTAACCAGCCATTGTTTGGAACACCTGTGTTGTGGTACTTGGTGTACCCTGTTGTCTTAAGTGTCCTGATTGGTTAGGGGCCACCCTTGGTTGATGTTTGATATATGCAGTTGTCTGTTGTATCTGTAATTGAACATCCCTTATTGAATGCTTTATTCAATGTGTTTGAAACACAAATTGTCACCAAAATTTGTAGTTGTTGATAAATAAAGAGCTATTTTTGTACTGTCTTTAATTTGTTTGTTTAGTCTCTTTTAGTTTTACTTTTTACAGTCAATATTTCTACCACAATCTAACACCTTAATTCAATGTCTGGGTCTCAAATATGACAGTCAGTCCAGAGTTGAGGCCCCTGCCTGAGATCTCGTATATCTTCTTATCTAATCACTATCATCTTTTTTTGTTGGTTGAGGCGGTGTGAGGTTCTCTCTCTTTTCACTATTTTCTTCTTTGGCCGTAACGAAGTCAGAACTACTCTTTACCTCTTAGCACCGTAGTGAAGGAAGCATCAGTCTTTATGATTGTCTCCCTTTCTCTTTTACCATCGACTACATATATATATATATATATATATATATATATATATATATATATATATATATATATATATATATATATATATATATATATCTTCTTCTTCTTCTTCTTCTTCAGCGTTCCGAGCCATTGAGGTTCTTTGCTGCAGATACAATTCGTCTCAATTCGTCTCTCTGGTTGACGTTCTTTTGCCAGTCGTTGATTCCAAGTGCTTGTAGGTCTGTATATATATTATCTCTCCACCGTCTTCTTGGTCTACCTCGGGGTCTACGGTCATTTATTTCCTGAGTGTAAGCGAGTTTTATTTCCCTATTATCATCCATTCTTTCTATATGCCCCAGCCATTGTAGTCTATTAGCCTTCATGATACCAGTGATTAGCGGGGACGTAAACAGATCATAAATGTCTTTGTTACTTCTTCTTTTCCACTCTCCACTTTGTGTATCCCTAATGGGTCCAAAGATGGGTCTTAAAACTTTGTTCTCAAAGGTTTGTAGCAAGGCTTCGTCTCCTTTCGTTGTACTCCAGGTTTCAGAGCCATACAGCACAACTGGTCTGATCAGTGTTTTGTATATTGTGATCTTGGTGTTACGAGATAGCGCCTTTGATTTTAGTAGATGTTGTAGTGCATCTTCTTCTTCTTCTTCAGCATTCCGAGCCATTGAGGTTCTTTGCTGCAAATACAATCTGTCTCCATTCGTCTCTCTGGTGGACCTTCTCTTGCCAGTCGTTGATTCCAAGTGCTTGTAGGTCTGTATGTATATTATCTCTCCACCGCCTTCTTGGTCTACCTCGGGGTCTACGGTCATTTATTTCCTGAGTGTAAGCGAGTTTTGTTTCCCTATTATCTTCCATTCTTTCTATATGCCCCAGCCATTGTAGTCTATTAGCCTTCATGATACCAGTGATTAGCGGGGACTTAAACAAATCATAAATGTCTTTGTTACTTCTTCTTTTCCACTCTCCACTTTGTGTATCCCTAATGGGTCCAAAGATCCTTCTTAAAATTTTGTTCTCAAAGGTTTGTAACAAGGCTTCGTCTCCTTTCGTTGTACTCCAGGTTTCAGAGCCATACAGCACAACTGGTCTGATCAGTGTTTTGTATATTGTGATTTTGGTGTTACGAGATAGCGCCTTTGATTTTAGTAGATGTTGTAGTGCATAGTATATCTTATTTCCAGAATTGATTCTAGTTTGTATTTCTTCCCTTATGATGTTGGAGCAGTTGAAGATTGTACCCAGGTATTTGTATGTTTCCGTTCTTTTAATGGTCATATTATCTATTTGTATGTGGCCAGAGTTTTTAGCCATTCCGTCTCTTGAAATTACCATATATTCTGTCTTATCTTGGTTGATAACCAGCCCTATCTGTTGGGCTTTTTCCTTTAAGTGAGTCAATATTTCCAATGTCTTTTGTTCATTTTCCCCTATAATATCTATATCATCTGTATAACCAAGCAGCTTGGATGTTCCTCCAATATCACATTCCTCCTTTACCCTCCTTACAACTTTCTCTCGAGCCAGATTGAAGAGTAGCGGCGATAGTGCATCACCCTGTTTCAAGCCAGATGTTATTTGGAAAGGGTCTGATTTCCTGCCTTTATATGTTACTATATTATAAGTATCTTCCATGCATAGTCTGGTCATGTTGATTAACTTCCTTGGTATTCCAGATTCCCGCATAGCATTCCATAGACTATTCCTATGGACACTATCATAAGCCTTTTTAAAATCCACAAAAATGTTATGGAGATCTCTTTTATATTCCCAATTATTCTCGGCTTTTGTCGTAAGATAAATATCTGATCAATTGTTGATCTGTTTTGTCTAAAACCCGCCTGGTAGTCACCTAATATGTATTCTGAATATGGTTTTAGTCTATTTAGTAATACTGCGGATAGTATCTTATAGCTTACGGACAGTAGTGATATTCCTCTATAATTTCCACACTGGAACTTGTCTCCTTTCTTAAAGATAGGTATCAATAATGACTCTTTTCAGTCATGGGGTAATTCTTCTGTCCTCCATATTTTTATTATTAGTTCGTATAGCTTTAGATGTAATGCATGGCCACCGGCCTTTATAAATTCTGCAGCAATTCCATCAGCCCCAGTTGCCTTATTGTTTTTAAGTCGTGTGATTACATATAGGATTTCTTCAAATGCAGGTTCTTCAATTTGCGGTTCACACGTTAGAACCTCTTCCTGTGGGAAAGTGTTACTTGGAGCTTCACAATTTAGTAATTCAACAAAATATTCTTTGCACACTTCCTCATTGGTATTTATCATATTCCCATTTTTGTCTTTTAAACCATATGTGTTGTGTTGGTGCCCTCGTTTCATTGACTTCAGTTCTTTAAAAAACTTTCTGGATTCGTTTTTCTGGTGATTAGTTTCCATATCTTTGATTATATTACTCATATATTCTCGCTTCTGCTGTCGAACTATTTTTCTAGCCTCTTTACATTCATTTCTATATTGCTCTTCCTTTTGGATGTTGTTGATGTCATTTAGCCATAGCTGTCTGGCATTCTTTTTCCTAATGACTGCTTCTTCACATTTTGGATTGAACCATCTGTTCTTTCTATGCGTGGTTAACACACCGAGACATTCTTCTGCGGTAGATTGAATTGTATTCTTGATGTTCAACCAAGTTTGGTCAACGCTTTCCTCCAACGGGTTCTGTAGAATTTCAAGTTTACATTTGATTTCATCTACAAATTTCTCTTTTACTGCAATTTCTGGTAGTTTTTCTCTGTTATATGTTGGGTGTAACCTTTGTAGTTTAGCATAGAAAGCTCTCTTGGGTTTTATTTTAAATTTTGCCCCAACGAGGAAGTGGTCGCTGTGGCACTCAGCTCTTCTATAGCTTCTAACTTGTTGTATGTTTGATGCATTTTTGTTGTTAATTAAAATGTGATCTATTTGATTATAGGTTCTCTTGTCACATGATTTCCAAGTTTGTTTATGTATATCCTTTCTTTGCAGTCCGGTATTGCTGATCTGCAGTCCTTTGGCTTCTGCTAGGTTGATGACTCTCCATCCATTATCATTTGAAGGTGTATGTAGGCTTTCCATACCGGCAACTTTTTTATGAGTTTGCTCTCTACCTATTTTTGCGTTGAAGTCTCTCAGCACAATCACGATGTCCTGTTTGGGGGTTTCTTCTTTGACATCTTCCAGATCATTATAAAAGTCTTCTTTAATATCATCTTCTTTCTCTTCAGTTGGTGCATGTACATTAATCTACCAAACCCGACACCCCACGTTGTGCCAACGGATTCGGGCGGAAGAGCGCAATTGGGAGGGTACAAGCCTTATCCTGGTGTGAGGAAATGCAACCTAAAGACTAAATGTCATGGCAGTGCAGACCAGGCCCTAAGCCTTTGTCTAACTGGTCTAGGATCGAAGCCCCGACAGGCGGACAGTTAGAGCATTGCTTTGCAGGTCCGGCAGCTTCTGTAGCTTGTCTTGTTCCAGACGTATTGGTGTCACCTTTCCTCTTGAGTAAACTAGACAGGTCGAGAGAGGGATCATGCTGCATGGGCAATATATGGTCTCTTAAGTTCAACCCGGGCTTTGTGTTATGGAGAGATAACCTTATTTTACAAACTATCGTCTGTCAAGACATCAGAGTGCTAGTCGGTCATTTATATATATATATATATATATATATATATATATATATATATATATATATATATATATATATATATATATATATATATATATATATATATATATATATATAGCACTATGATAGTTACGAGTCAACCGTCCATTGCGGAGATGGCTGCTTTTGGTGAGTACCAGGTCGAGTTGGTGCCAGTTCTTTGATCTAGGGTGCCTCCATGACACCTTGAGTTGTAGTTTTGTGTCAAAGAAGGTGTTGGTCACGCACAGATTATGATGTCTGCAGAATTCCAAGAGACGTTGTCCATTTTCATTGATCTTCCCAACACCAAACTGTCCTAGACATGAAGGCCAAGATGTGTGGTCGGAGCCAACCCTGGCGTTGAAATCCCTCAGGATAAAAAGATGTTGTTTCTCTGGTGTTTCACTAACCACTTTGCTAAGGTCGTCATAAAACTTATCTTTAAATTCTGATGCTGTAG
The DNA here is from genome assembly GCA_014155875.1 of Cepaea nemoralis. Taxonomy (NCBI): domain Eukaryota; kingdom Metazoa; phylum Mollusca; class Gastropoda; order Stylommatophora; family Helicidae; genus Cepaea; species Cepaea nemoralis. Next base: position 590,764 of record JACEFZ010006112.1, on the reverse strand, counting down.
TTCACTTGTTTCCAAGCAGGGGGCCATATCTACTATTTTCGGTAGTTAAGCGGGTCACAACGTTATAAAATTATAAAAGTCGTGCAATATAATTCATACCTTTCTTAACATAAATTTTAAATCAGTTTAGAAAATAGCTATTAATGTAATTAATTTACAATTGTAATTGTTCTTCACAACCAGTTACCTAAGTTCAGATGCCACTTTATCAATGTCTGGGCACAAATCTGTCGTGCGCAAAGTCATAAGCTAGGTTACCCTCGGTGAGTCTGGAATGTTGCTTGTTTTTATAACGATAATTGCGGAAAATGACTGCTTGAGGCCTAGCGTGCCACTTTCTGACAGCTGGCGGGCCACAAATGGCCCGCGGGCCGTGGTTTGGGAACCTCTGCTGTAGTTAGTGTTGGGGCTTATAATCGTAACTGGGCCCACTTCTGTCTGAGGTTGAAGCTTCAGTATTCTTTCAGTGCCATCACTTGGTGGTATGAGCACCAAGCAGCTTGTTTCTGATAGCGAAGCCAACTCCATTTTTCCTGATCTCTCCGCACGGCTTGCCATGCCAGTAGAAAGTGAAGTCCCTCTCCTTAACGTTTCCAGATTCTGAGAGTCTGGTCTCTTGCAGGGCGACAATGTCTATCCCAAGTCTGAGTAGTCCGTTGTCTATCACTGCAGTTTTGCGGGCATCAACAATCTCGTTTAGATCGGCTGAGATGCCAGGGGTCATGGTTCTTACGTTACATGTTCCCAGCCTTAGTGCCGGTTGTTTTGTTTTGTTTTTCTTGCTGCTAGGATAACAGAAAGTAATGCTTTTCAAGATTATTTAGATCCTAATCCCAATCTAGGTTATGAGTTTGAGAAAGAAATAGCAGACTACCAGTTTCCTGATGAGAAAGAAATTCGTGGAAGGTGCATCCAGTTTTTAATAGAGCTGTTGACACAGCTGCGTTTACTTTTGCCCGATAACGTTCCAGTGTTGCAGTCCATGTCATGTCTTAGTGGAAGTGAATGTCTACAGCCAGTGAAGCCCTGTATATTGGATCTTGCTACAATATTTGTAGAAGATGCAGCTACTCTCACCCGCATCGATTTCCAGTGGAGAAAACTTCATCATATGCAGTGGACACAGACCTCTGACACACTTGGACTGTGGGCAGAAATAGCCTCATACAGGGATGCCACCGGTGAAAATCCTTTCCAAGATCTTACAGATATGGCAAATGCTGTCATGATTATAAACTATCTAAGGATATTCTACGAAAAATTGGATCACAGGAGGCATATACATGTTTCTTTCAATCATCATCATCATCATCGCAGGAGCAAACACATCAGGAAATAGCTATAGAAATTGAAGAGGATTTGTCTGACTGGGATTTGGCAGATCTGGAATAAACTTCATTCTAATATTCAGTGATAATAATAAATTATAATGTGCTACTTTATAACATTTTGAATGAATACAGCCAGTGCTTGTTTTGGTGCTTTCCCCCCAAAAATATTATTGCAATTTAGTGCTTTTTCTTAGCTTGAGAGCAGTTCTGATTGGGATTTGGCGGATCTGGAATAAACTTCATTGTAATATGGAGTGATAATAATAAATTATACTGTGCTACCTTGTTACAGTTGTAATAAAAACAGTTGGTGCTTTTTTTGTTGTTGGTGCTTTTCAAAAAATTTTGGTGCTTTTTTGGGGGTCGATTTTGGTGCTTTTCCATCAAAGGGAGATGGCAACACTGTTGGTGTGCAGACTGGTGGTTCCTCGCCATGCAGGCAGATACTCTCCGGCTTTCCGAAGAATCAGCGATCCTACTGATGTTAGCCAGGTCCCCGAAGGGACCTATTGCCCAGGACGCACGGCGTGGACGTGTCAGCAGGTCTTGGCCAGTATAGATCCCGGCCCTTTTGCCTTGGAAACACCTCTGTGTCCCAATGTGTGTATTTATGTGTATGCCCGCGACACACTTCCACACATCACAATCTTAACACACTTGTTTTGTCCAAGGGAAGTAACGTTAAATATTAACGAGAACAATCTCTGCCCGGTTGTCTCCTATACTTAGTATTTATAGAACCGCAGGTATGTAGACGGTAATTGTTTCCCAATTCGTCTCCAAATTAACGCTATACAGTCAAACCTCGGTTTTCATCGATAATCCGTCCGAAAACAATCGACGAAATCTGAAACCGACGAAAACCGAGGGAATTATTTCCATATGAATCAGTGTAAACCCAATTAATTCGTTCTAGACACTTCAAAATGCATACCAAAAACACATTTTATAGAGAATAAATATAGTGTTTAATACTATCTTTCAGCCCCAAACCTGTCCGAACTCGCATTTTCGCCGTGCATAGTAACACTGCGTATGCCAGTGTGCCTGTTGAATTTGTCAAATCATCCTCTACTGGCCTTAAAATCACTAAGTATACTAGCACTCTTCCCAGGCATTTTCTTAATGAGATCGGCATACAACAGTCTGGTCTTTTCACATATGATTGCCTCCTGAAACAGAATCGCCATCTAACTGGTTTTGATTCATCCAAATTAATAATAACTATTCGACATCTTGAATTGTTTTCAATCTTTGTTCCGTTAGCACATTCACGCCTTTCGCTACATTAGCCTCCTTTATTGCTTCCTTTTTAGCCACAAAGAAACTTATCATGGATGGCGACTTCCCGTACATGCCCAGATTCCAGCAATCTTAATACCGCTCTCGTATTATATTATTAGCAAGTGATGCTCAAACAACGAAAAACAGCGCCAAACTGAGCAGAAGCACGCGTGGGTCCCTTTGTTTTCGCAAAATTAGCAGCTAGATCACGTGGGCACGTGAGACCAAATTTTTTGCGGAAATAATGGATGAAAACCGAAACCGACGAAACCCGAAGCCAATGAAAACCGAGGTTTGACAGATTTAGCTTATTCATTATCATCATCATCATGTGCCTCGCCAGATGACATTCATGTTTCTCCACATATCTCGGTCGTTGGTGCTCTGGATCAACTCCGCTGATGATATTCCTTCAATTATTTGGCTGATTAGATTAGATTGGATGTTTGGTTTATCCTCACAGACCTCACATCCAATCATTAACATTGCATCGTGTCTTCTTTCCTTCACATGACAGTGTTTATATTTGTAATGCTGTCTCTTATATGATTGTCTTGTTGTCTTATATGAAATTTGTCCATGTCTGCAATATTGTCTCTTGTATGAAATAAGTCTACATCTGCAATGTTGTCTCTTATATGAAATGTGTCTATTAATACAGTGTTGTCTCATGTATACATTTAACTATCTTTTTTTTAGTTCACTCAGTGGTCCATAGAGTTTATCTTACACTATTGTTTCTCCAGACCAGAAGGTTTGCCTTGATATGTTGTATTTTGGGCAGTCTTGGAGTATGTGATCTGCTGTCTGCGGCGCCAATCCACATGTGCACATGGCTGAGTCCCCAAACTTGCATTTTGTTTACACGTGGTTGCGTAATCAATTGTGTCCTGTCCCGAGGTATGATTTATTGTGGTCTGTACGGAAGGCGGTCTTCGTCTTGTGCTGGTTTTCTGACTGATTTGATCATTCTTGTCTTTATCGTTACGGCCACGATTTGCATTCCCGCATACCGTGTTCGAAACACAGCTGCTGACGATTTGGAAGCAGACCGCCTTGCACTGATTTTCATACAATGGTATGAGTGCCGGTCGTTCAGAAAGCAAAGGCAAACTAATGAACGTAATCTATCTAAGACATCACCAACAGCCAAAAATGCTGCGGTTGACGCGACGTCCTATAAAGGATATGAAACTAATTAACTAACTAACTAACTAACTAACTAACTAACTAACTAACTAACTAACTAACTAACTAACTAACTAACTAATTAACTAACTAACTAACTAACTTACTAACTAACTTACTAACTAACTAACTAACTAACTAACTAACTAGCTAACTAACTAGCTAACTAACTACTGACAAACTGAACTGGCTGATTGACTGACTGACTGACTAACTGACTGACTGACTGACTGACTGACTAATTACCTAACTGATGCTGTCTTATCGTGTAGCTGCAATGACGTAGTGTGCAATAATCTGCCTGTTTAACCCAGGAATTCAGCCTCCAAGTGGAGGATTTTTTTTTTGTATTTGGGGTGCTCGCTGGCTGGTGACTCAAGCATAGTTCATACACACAACTTCAAGTAGGGCTAGACTGAATGTTGCATGTGGATTAGCTTTACCTATTAACAATGTCCGTCGTCATCAGGCGAACCCACTCCGACTTCAGAGATACTTGTAATTAATGTCCCCAAGTCAAAGACGAGAAGTCACCATTTTAGTCCAACTGTCTGGTGTAGGGGTTGAACTCCTTACCTCGGCATCAGCGTGGGGAAGTTAGTAGGAGTATAGAAGGAGGAAGGAAGAGTGGGGAAGAAAGAGTGGGGAAGTAAGTAGGTGTATGGAAGGTGGAAGGAAGAGTGGGGAAGTAAGTAGGAGTATGGAAGGAGGAAGGTAGAGTGGGGACGTAAGTAAAAGTATGGAAGGAGGAAGGAAGAATGGGAAGGAAGAGTGGGGAAGTAAGTAGGAGTATGGAAGGAGGAAGGAAGAGTGGGGAAGAAAGAGTGGGGAAGTAAGTAGGTGTATGGAAGGTGGAAGGAAGAGTGGGGAAGTAAGTAGGAGTATGGAAGGAGGAAGGTAGAGTGGGGACGTAAGTAAAAGTATGGAAGGAGGAAGGAAGAATGGGAAGGAAGAGTGGGGAAGTAAGTAGGAGTATGGAAGGAGGAAGGAAGAGTGTGAAAGGAATAGTGGGGAAGCAGGTAGGAGTATGGGATGAGGATGGAGAGTGGGGAAGGAAGAGTGGGAAAAGCAAGTAGAAGTATGAAAGGAGGAAGGCTGAGCGGAAAAGGAGTAGCGAGGAAGTAAGTAGGAATATCGAAAGGGGAATGAAGGAATATTATGAAAAATGGGGGGGGGGGGGGGGGGGGGGGTGAAAGGTTGAATAGGAAAGGAGAACGTAATTGGGGGGGGGGGGGCACAAGTGAGCAGGAACGAAAACTGGGGAAGCAGACCAGTGAACCATAAAGTAACCTGAGGTCCCATGGAAATCATCATCAAGTGCCTTGCCGCCTTCACATCTTGCGATCTCCATCGACACACACGTGAGAGAGAGAGAGAGAGAGAGAGAGAGAGAGAGAGAGAGAGAGAGAGAGAGAGAGAGAGAGAGATTGTGGTGTGTGGTGACTCCCTATAGGAGAGCCGTAAGATGAAGTGATGGGTGTAACCTGGAGTTGTGTCTTTCTGTGCTTCTTGCAGGCGAGGGGAACTCCACAATAGTTGAGGGACTGTGGATAAACTGCACACAGTCGGCCGTGATCGCCAGCTCTCCACAAACTTGCGCGTCCAGCAATGGAAGAAGTGAGTAGCTTCTGCTTCGTCGCTGTGTCCCTCTTCTTACTGTACAACTCTTTAGACTAATGACTGCATTGTTTTCGTTGTTGTTTGTGTTGTTGTTGTTCTTCCTCCTCCTTCTCCTCCGCCTCCGTTGTTATTGTTGCTGTTTTTCGTCTTCTTCCTCCTCTTGTCCTTCTCCTCCTCCCACTCCTCCTCCTCCTCAAATTGTTATTGTTAGTCTTCTTTTACTTCTTCTTCGTATTCTTTTCCTCCCCCTTCTCCGTCTTTTTGTTGTTGTTGTTGTTGTTCTTTTTCATCCCTTTATTCTTCATCGTTTTCCTTCTTCTCCTCTTTCTCCGTTGATCTTGCTCTCTGCCCTCTCCTCACCCTCCTTCTCCGTCTTTGTTGTTGTTCTTCCCCCTTCTCGTCCTCTTCTACCTTATCCTCTTCCTCCTCTGTTCGCCACCTTTATTGATATTGTATCACAATCCACCCCGGATGGATTTCACTAGAAATAGGAACTAATCGACAGCTGACATTCCCGTCGCCATCCTCATTAAACATTAATTCCCACCCAACAGACCGCGCCCAACCGCCGTGTCTCGTGCAGAGATTGGGATGGTCAGCCCAGGTTACCCCCGCTTCCTGGAGTTGTTCTCCTTTAATGACGGCAGACGTCAGACCAGCCTCCAGAAACGTGTCATTTTGTTACTGTGGCGAAGTAGTCCCGCGCAGAAATAGCCCAGACTTGAGGAAGCAATGTCTGACACGAGAGGGACACCATCGATCCAGACAGGCCACCAGCTTGGCCGGGTCGGCTGTGAAATATTCACAATGTTATGTCAAGTAGAAGGGTATTCCAGCCTGGGTTTTGTTAACAAAGCGATTTTAATAATTTCATCTTTTCTTGAAATTAATTGGTTTCTTTTATTGGTTGATGGTTAACATTCCTCGTTCATTATTAAGAACGATAAGATTCATACGTAATCACAGTTGTAAGGCGTGGGGATGCGTGATGGGGGCCTCAACAGTTCATCCATTGTTGTCTAGGGATATCATGATGGAGGCATCAACACTCAACTCATCCATTGTTGTCTAGGGATATCATGATGGAGGCATCAACACTAAACTCATCCATTGTTGACTAGGGATATCATGATGGAGGCATCAACACTCAACCCATCCATTGCTATCTAGGGATATCATCATGGGCGCATCAACAGAGCATCCATTGTTGTCTAGGGATACCATGATAGAGGCATGAACACTCAACTCATCCATTGTTGTCTAGGGATACCATGATAGAGGCATGAACACTCAACTCATCCATTGTTGTCTAGGGATACCATGATAGAGGCATGAACACTCAACTCATCCATTGTTGTATAGGAATATTATGGTGGAGGCATCATCAGTTTCCCATTGTTGTCTTGGGATATCATGATAGGAGGCCTCAACAGTTCATACATTGTTGTCTAGACATATCATGATGGAGGCATCAACACTGACATCATCTATTGTTGTCTAGATATACCATTATGGAGGAATCAACAGTCTAAACCTCCATTGCTTTCTGTTTAAAATTGACCATCTAAGTAAACGCGAGAGCACATCCTACAAGACGTTCAGGAATTGACCAGACAGAGAAGGAAAATCTGACCCTCAGAAGCTACCCTACAAGACGGTCCAGAATTGACCAGGCAGAGAATGGAAATCTGACTCTCAGAAGCAACCCTACAAGACAGCACAGAAATTACCAGACAGAGAATGGAAAACTGACCCCCAGAATTGACCATACAGAAAATTTAAATCTGACCCCGAGAATTGACCAGACAGAGAATGGAAATTTGACCCACAGAAGTAACCATACACGACTAATTAACTAATTAATTGCCAAGGGATGATTAATCGTCTGAAGCGACTTCCCGTATCTGCCAAGGGCGTATATACAGTAGTTTTCCCTATACAATCCCCTTTAATTTGATATATAATACAACATGTCTGCTACCATATTCACAACTTGTATGTCCTGACTGTGACACACCCCTACTTGTATGTCCTGACTGTGACACACCCCTACTTCCCATTTTCCGCCATCCATTTTTGTTTGGTCTAATCCTATTTTTGTTTGGCGTTTGAATCTGATTGATAAAAGCGCTCCGTTTTAAACATCCGGTGTGCTGATGCCGAGGTAGCGGTTTCATCCCTGCACTGGGCAGTTGGACTAAAATGTTGACTTCTCGTCTTTGACTTGGGGAAGTTGATTAGAAGTACCTCAAAAGTAGGAGTGGGTTCGCCTAATGGCGAGGGACACTGGTAGTAGGGAAAGCTAATTCACACACAAGAACCAGTCCAGTGTGCCAGAAGTATTAGCATGCGTATGGACTACGTTTGAGTTCACATCCAGCGAAAGCAACAAATAAAGATTGTCCTCAAAGGGAGCGAGTGTAGGCCAACCAACATTTTACGGTTCTGCCCATGTCGGACACCTCTACAACAAATGATTACATGTGTCATCATTATTCTAACAATTATTTAACTATTTATTTTCAGACTGGCAGAATGCAGTGATCGGCCTACTGATATTTGCAGCCACTTTCGCTTTCCTGGCATCCGTTCTCTCCATATGCGGTGTCTTCACAAACCCTCTACCCAGGAAAATTTACTACTTCCATTCTGCGGGTGAAATTTTTTTCATATGTGGTATGTATTGGATGCAGAGACTACTGTTTGATTGATAAAGCAACTTGCACCAACATGACACGGCTTGTCGCATCTTGACAATTTGGTGACTAATTACAGCTGAACATGACCGGTTATTGCACTTCCTTGACATTATTCTATGATGCCCCTCTGTTGTGTTAGTTAGTCAGTCAGTCATCTGATGTAGTCAGATAGTCTAAGTTAGTCTTCTGTTGTAGTCAGTCAGTCATCTGATGTAGTTAGTCAGTCAGTCAGTCTTGTGATGAAGTTAGTCAGTCAGTCTTGTGATGAAGTTAGTTAGTCAGTCTTGTGATGAAGTTAGTTAGTCAGTCTTGTGATGAAGTTAGTCAGTCAGTCTTGTGATGAAGTTAGTCAGTCAGTCAGTCAGTCTTCTGTTGTAGTTAATCAGTCAGTCATCTTATGTAGTTAGTTAGTCTATGTAGTTAGTTAGTCAGTTCTCTGGTGTAGTTAGTCAATCATTCAATCATCTGATGTAGTTAGTCAGTTATTCATATGATGTAGTCAGTCAGTCATTCAGTTTTCTGATGTAGTTGGTCAGTCAGTCATCTTATGTAGTCAGTCAGTCAGTCTTCTGATGTAGTTAGTCAGTCAGTCAGTCGTCTGATGTATACTGTTCAAGTAAAGAAACGTATAGCTATCCGAAGGTGCGTTTTTATGAGTTTGTAAGTAAAATTTGGTGCTAGGGTATATAAAAACCAGCCTCAAATGTTCTTTACAGTATCACATGCACTTGTTGACCTGAATTGCTTTCGTTTTTGTAATCATTACAATGCAGTGGTCAATAGTGTTTATGACCAAATTTTTATCACAGCTCATGATGCGCGCACATGAAAGCAACAGAATTTTGGATGAACACTATTCACTGACTAAGCAACTTAAACCCTATAAAGAATAACACTGCTCACAACATGTGAGTTCATTTTCATGCAAACATCTATGGGTCTCTTTCGATAAATGTAAGGAGCATTGCTATTGGCCGACTGTATGCAGGAGACAGTCAAAGTCAGGTTGCCAGGCATCTAAACGTGCATCAGAGTACCATCAGTCGTCTTTGGCACCAGTTCCAAACCTCTGGCTCAGTTGAAGGCCGGCATGGCAGTGGACGACTCATAGTGACAACAGCAGCGGGTGATCGCTTTATTCGGCTTCGTCACCTCAGAGACAGGTTTACATCTTCCTCAACTGCCCAGCCATTGCCTGTAGGGCGCCATGTGTCTGATCAAACTGTCAGGAATAAACTGCATGACGCTGGACTTTGGGCACATAGACCTCATCGTGGACCTGTCCTTACACGCCGCCATCGCCAAAATCGACTTCTTTGGGCTAACCAGCATCGTCACTGGGCAGCAGATAACCAAAGGAGATGTGTCTGGTTTAGTGACGAATCTTTCTGTCTGTTGCAGCGTCATGATAGTCGGAGAAGGGTCTACCGTAGGTGAAATGAACGTCTTGCACACAATTGCGGTAATGAAGCTCTGCCGCACGGTGGTGGAGGTGCAATGGTGTGGGGAATGATCATTACAACGGAAGGAGTCAATTGGTATACATTGAAGGAGGCTTCGAATGCGCCATGATACGTCAATGAAATTCTTCCACCCCATGTCCTTCCACTTTTGGCTGCCCAAAGGTTTGTGTTTCAACAGGACAATGCCAGACCCCATTGTTCACGGTTGACCACGCAGTTTCTGACTGCCAACAACATTCTCACCCTTCCCTGGCCATCCCTGTCTCCAGACATGAGTCCGATTGAGCGCCTGTGGGATGATCTGCATAGACGTGTTTGTCGCCGAGACTTTGCTCCAGCCAAATGTCGTGATCTGTTCCAGACACCCCAGGAAGAGTGGGCAGCCACCCACCGGCCCACAGCAGACGTCTGATCGCATCCATGCCCAGGAGATGCCAGTCGCTGATCGATGCAAGAGGAGGCCACACACCACACTCACGGGAAAGCCCGTACCCCAAAACCTCTTGTGACCCAGATGCAAAACGACTGTCAATTGATTGGCTGAACCCTAAGGCAATCTTGTGTGCAGTTTGAACAATTAACACATTAAATTAAAAAAAGGTTATTGAATGTCAAAATTATGGCTATGTGTGTGCCATCGGTAGCTATGCATTTCTTTTTTTTAACAGTATAGTTAGTCTGTAAGTCTTCTGATGTAGTCAGTCTGTCATCTGATGTAGCTAGTCAGTCATATGATGTAGTCAGTCAGTTAGTCAGTCATCTGATGTAGTAGTCAGTCAGTCATCTGATGTAGTTAGTCAGTTAGTTGGTTAGTTAGTATGTTGCTTTGTTGGTGGGTGGATTGTTTAGTTGGTTAGTTAGCTAGTCATCAACATATCATCCTTTTAGCCCATCAAACTATTATTCCATAAGTGCTCAGATCCTCTCCCCAGTATCTCCCTCAACGTGTAGCGACTAACAACATCAGTTCTATGTTGGTTGACTGTCCTTCTTTGGCTTCCCGCCTGGCGCTCATGTCTAGCTTGACCTCGTTTGACTTGATGTTCTTGCAGTCTGTTCACAACTGCCCAGAAAGTTTCAAGAAGTCCAGATGGCATATGTTCCAACTTTCACGTAGGGACATCTCCAGAATTGGCGTTTGGAATGTTAGAACCATGCACCTGGAATGTTGGAACTATATACCTGTAGTGTTGGAACTATGAACCTGGCATATTGGAACCATGTGCCTGCAATGTTGGAACTATGTACCTGGAATGTTGGAACTATGTACCTGGAATGTTAGAAACAGGCACCTGGAATGTTGGAACCAGGCACCTGGAATGTTGGAACTAAGTACCTGGAATGTTGGAACTATGTACCTGGAATGTTGGAACCATGTAACTGGAGTGTTGGAACTATGCACCTGGAATGTTGGAACCAGACACTTGAAATGTTGGAAATATGCACATGGAATGTTGGAACCAGGCACCTGGAATGTTGGAACTATGTACCTGGAATGTTGGAACTATGTATGGATTAGGAAAGAAATACTATGAAGAAAAATGAAGACAGACTATGGAGCGGACATTGGGCAGAGCTGCCAGGGATAGCTGAGGACAAGAGGACATTGGACAGAGCTGCCAGGGATAGCTGAGGACAGGGGGACATTGGACAGAGCTGCCAGGGATAGCTGTGGACAGGGGGACATTGGACAGAGCTGCCAGGGATAGCTGTGGACAGGGGGACATTGGACAGAGCTGCCAGGGATAGCTGTGGACAGGAGGACATTGGACAGAGCTGCCAAGGATAGTTGAGAAAAGGCGGACATTGGGCAGAGCTGCCAGGGATAGCTGAGGACATGAGGACATTGAACAGAGCTGTCAGGGATAGCTGAGGACAGGGGGACATTGGACAGAGCTGCCAGGGATAGCTGAGGATAGGGGGACATTGGGCAGAGCTGCCAGGGATAGCTGAGGACAGGGGGACATTGGGCAGAGCTGTCAGGGATAGCTGAGGACAGGAGGACATTGAACAGAGCTGTCATGGATAGCTGAGGACAGGGGGACATTGGACAGATCTGTCAGGGATAGCTGAGGACAGGGGGACATTGGAGAGAGCTGTCAGTGATAGCTGAGGACAGGAGGACATTGGACAGAGCTGTCAGGGATAGCTGAGGACAGGAGGACATTGAACAGAGCTGCCAGGGATAGCTGAGGACAGGGGGACATTGGACAGAGCTGCCAGGGATAGTTGAGAAAAGGTGGACATTGGGCAGAGTTGCCAGGGATAGCTGAGGACAGGAGGACATTGAACAGAGCTGTCAGGGATAGCTGAGGACAGGACAGCTTGGAGTGAGTTGGTGGATTGCCTATGTCCCAATGGGGGAAACAACTCAAAAGAAGAAGAGGAAGGTGAATATCCACACAAGCCCCATGAGTTGTTTATCTTTGAGAAAGCAAGATGTTCCATCCACTACACCAGAATCAGAGTGACCAGACGTCCCACTTTTACTGGGACAGTTCCAGTTTTTGAATGCTTTGTCCTTGTCCCCCCCCCCCCCCCCCAAAAAAAAAACTTTCTCAAGACGCAAAAATGTCTTGTATTTTAAAAATCGACCAATTGTATTTCATAAGAATAGTTCAACTGGTTTAATTTATGCCAAAATTATCTCTTATAATCATCAACTGGCGTGGACGATCATGTTTCTCCACATCTTATGATCACCAGCAGCATGTATCAGTTCATATGCTGACTGTCATCTGTCACAAGGTTGTCTAGAATGTTCTCTCACTGTCTTCCTCTTCCTCTCTTTCCACAACCCTGCCCAGTATTCCAGCCAATGTTGTACACGCGTTCAACCTTATCTGAAAGGTCAACCACTTCATGATTATTAAAAAAATGTTTGTTTCATGGCTGTTGCAAGACGTTTATTATCCATCCATCCATCAAGTGCCGTGCCGATAAGCGATAAGCGTGAGCGGTCATGTTCTGCCAACTCACTCAATCACCAGAATCGTGGATCATCTCTGTGTTCCTGTCTCGACCATGCCACATGACCAAGCCATCCAGGTATTTACTTCTAGGTCTTCCCCTTGGTCTCTTCCCTTCGATCTTGCCAGTTGTCACCAATCTCCAATTCATTTCTTCTCATAACAAGTCCAAAAAATGTTGACTGTCTGCGTCTAATGTCTCTAATCAGTTTACGATCTTCATTTGTTTCTTGAAGGACTTGTTCATTGGTTTTTCTGTCTGTCCATGGTATTCTTTGCATTCTCCTCAGAAACCACATTTCCACAGCCATCAGATGTTTTTCAGCCTTACTGCTCATTGTCCACGCTTCACATACATACACAAGTACAGGTTCAATGTAGCACTTCAACTCTTTTTCTCGTTTTAATTTATATCTTTTTATTGGTAGTTATGTTTTTCCATCTTGCAAAAGGCTACCTTCGCAATGGCAATTCTTGTTCTAATCTCTTCAAGGCATCTCCCATCAGATGTTATGACTGTTCTGAGATAACTGTATCGATTCACTTGCTTAAGAATATGCCCATTACTCATTTATCACATTGTGGTATTTCCTTCTTCTCAGTGACGACCATAATCTGTGTCTTCTTAATACTCAGTTCTAACCCTAGTTGTTCACTGTGTGCAACAACCACATCTAATAAACGTTGCAGGTCCTGTTCATTGTCTGCAATCAATACTGTATCATCTGCATATCTAATGTTATTGATGTATCGTACCCCAATGTTGATTCCTTCCATCTCACTTTATCGAAAGCTTTTGTATAGTAAATAAAACAACGATGTAGATCTTTGTTTTCTTCTATAGAACGTTCAATTACGGTTCTCAGTATATACACAGTGTTGGAACTCTTCACTGGCTGTTGAGGATGGGGACGGAGCGCTTATGGGAATGCCCCGAATGCTGTGATGTCGGTTCCTAAATCAATCAATCAATCAGTATATACACAGCATTTACTGTACCCTTTCCCTCTACAAACCCACATTGTTCTTATCCTATTTTGGGTTGTATTTTCTTTCTAACTCTTTGCATGATAATTCTCAGCAAAATCTTCATGATGTAGCTTATTATACTAATTGTTCGATGTTGATCACATTCCAAGGCTCCTTATTTCTTCAGGATTGCAATAAATATAGAATTACATAATTCAGGAGATATATCTCCAGTATCGTATATTGTGTTCAGCTGTCTGGTGACTTGGTCTATTCCATATTCTTCTAAGGCATTGATCATTTCTATTGTGATGTTATCTGTACCCAGGGTCTTGCCAGTTTTCACATGGTTAAGAGCATTTTGAACTTCCATCTTCAAAATTGATAGTCCTTCATTATTATTCCAATGATCATATTGTTCTTCTCTTGTATCATCATAAAGGTCTTTCATATAATCTGACCACACATGTAAAATCTGATCTTTTACTATTATGATTTTACCATCTGTGGATTTTAGGCAACCCGTTGATGTGTGTGTTCTTTTGTGTATTAATTTGGTATTCCAGGTGTTGAGTTGATTTTAAATTTCCTTGCAATTTTCCTGAAGCCATGTTTCTTTTGCCTCTTCGCATAGCTTCCTAATTTTCCTGTGAATCTCTTATTTTTCCTTGATATTTTTGTTATTTCTTCTTATTTCCATGAGTTTTAAGATGTCTTCCGTCATCCATGTCTTGCGTCCTATTATCTTTATTTTTGAGATGGTTGTTTCTGCAGCTTGGTCGACCAAGTTCTTTAATATTTCCCATTGGTCACTAACGTCTTGAAATAATATTTCCATATCAGACAATGCATCGAATCTGTTCTTTAACTCTCCGTTGAATTTATCTTTTATTTCCTCACTTTTTAGTGCCTGTAGATCAAATTGTGTTTCTTGGTGAATATTTGACTTTCTTTAATATTATATGTAAATTGCTTAAGATTAATCTATGGTCACCGTAGCAGTCCGCGCTTGGTATGGTTTTTTGCGATTTTAAAGGCATTTCAAAATCTTCTATTAATGAGAATGTAATCAATCTGATTTTCTGATCTTATGATCAGGACTCCTCCATGTCCATAATCTCCTTGGGTGCTGTTGATACCAGGTGATTCCGATAATCACATTATGCTCTTTTGCCCACTGTACAAGTCTGCCACCACTTGGATTCTGTTCCCCTAGTCCATACTTGCCTACAGAATTCTTGCATTTCTTGAAGGCCTTCTCTAAATCATTATAAAATTAATCAATGCTGTCATCATTACTGTCTGCTGTTGGTGCATCAAACTTGTATAACATTGACATCAAAAGGTCTTCCACTCAACTTTACCAGTAACAATCTGTCTGATACAGTCAAATATCCTTTGATTGATTTTGCTCTCTCTGAATCCATTATAATTGCTATTCTTCACTGTTGTTTCTCTCCACCAGAATAGATTATTCTATATTCCTCAGATGTTATAATGCCCATTCCTGTCCATCTGGTCTCACACATACCTAACATGTTAATATTTAATCTTCTCATTTCACTCTTAATGTTATCAAATTTTCCATCCTCACTCATAGTTCTTACATTCCAAGTTCCTACTTTCAATGTTGATTTTCTTTTTGCACTCAGTCGCCTACTGACGGTCTGGAATCACCTGATGCACATTACTACCCCTGCCGAGCGAGACTGCTCCTATGGAGCACCCATTTACGCCGTTTCTCTGATTATCAATAAGACTGCAGTACATGATATTCTTGGCATCTGTAAAGAAGATAGTTTTCCGTTGCTTTCCTTCCTAGCAGTGACCATACTGGTCGATGACCGCAGCCATTGTTTCCCAAAAAAAAGAGATCCTCTGCCTACCGTCGTGAAATTGGAGACCATAACCTACAATTATTATTACAATTAATACAACGTTTATTATACCTGGATCCAAAATTAGACAGGACTGTTGTCAGAATTACATGATTCTGAGCTGTAGGCTACAATGCACAAAATGTCAATGGACGCAATATACTGATGTAGGTAAACATTATCACATGTTCTCATAGTTTGTAATTTTAAAAACGGCCAAAATTGTACCTTTCCCATCTGGATTTCTGAGCAAAATAAATAAATAATATTTACGAGAGGAAATCAATAAGTAAGTCACAAATGGCTGTAGGAAAATAACTAAATATGATAACAACTTGAAACAAGTTTATTATACATTGTCCATTTATTTCTCAACATAATTTAGACCAACATTTATGCACTTATGCCATCGTTTTATCAGTCCTCCCAAATCAGCTGCATAGAACTGTGTGCTCTGTTTTCTAAACTACATTTTCACTTCACATTCAACTTCGGCGTCATTCGCGAAATATCTCCCACCAAAGTGGGTTTTCAGTGCACCAAAAAGGTGGATATCGCTATGGGCTAAGTAGGGACTGTAAGGTGGATGTTCCAGAACTACCCACCTTAGTTGTTAATTTTCTCTTGAGTTAATCGAGCCGTATGTTTCTGGCATTGTCATGAAGAAGCAACACTCCTCTAGTCAGTAGTCCTGGACATTTTCTTCGAATTGCATCATGAAGCATCGATAGAACTTCACAGTACGATTCAGAATTCACAGTGTCACCTTTCTTCTTGAAATTGGTTAAAAGCACTCCTAGACAATCCCAGAACACTGTCAGCATAACCTTCCCTGCTGATGGCGTAACCTTGAATTTTTGGACACAAGGTGAAGAAGGATGTTTCCATTGCATTGAAGCACGCTTTGATTCCGGCTGGTAGTGATGCATTCATGTTTTGTCCCCAGTAACAATATTGTTCAGCATGTCTTCTCCTTCATCTTCGTATCGACAGATATGATGCAAGGACAGGCCAAATCAGTTCATTTTGTGTTCCTCCTTCAATTGTCTGGGTACCCAATCTGAACAGAAGACCAGATCAGATTTCATCAACAATTTTAGAGCATCCTTGAGAACATTTTTCTACCCAGCTATGCACCGCTTTACGGGACAAACATTTGTCAGCATAAACTGGAAGCATTTC
The DNA here is from genome assembly GCA_014155875.1 of Cepaea nemoralis. Taxonomy (NCBI): domain Eukaryota; kingdom Metazoa; phylum Mollusca; class Gastropoda; order Stylommatophora; family Helicidae; genus Cepaea; species Cepaea nemoralis. The sequence continues at coordinate 574,182 of JACEFZ010006112.1, read as the reverse complement.
CTTATGAATGTCCTTTGCAGGTAGTCCTTTTGCCCACAAAAAACGCACAACAACACGTTGCTCTTTGGTTGTACACTCCGTAAGTACAGTCGCCATTTTGTTTATGCGCTACGCATGTGCATGAGACACCTAGCACCACCTGACAATCGGGAATATAAAGTTTGATGCTGCTGTCACCTAATGACACCTGTAGAAAACACCAACTCTGTTTACCTGCCATCCCACAGAAATGTGTGACTTACTTATTGACTCGCCCTCGTAACTTGTGGGGCACTTTTTGGGACGCCAAAAAAGACAATGGACTGATGACATCTAAGACATTACACAATCACATGGACAGACAATATGCAGGGCCAGCCAATTATTCCTCCCCACCAGGTTGACAGCAAAAATGGAAGATGATGATGATAATGATGATGATGATGATGATGATGATGATGATGAATAGGCGTCACAGTTTTTTAATTATAAAAATCTGGTTACCCTGCCAGGGACAGGAGGGGAGTATACCATAATTTTCTTATCCTGTAAATATCTGCACTGTCCACGATGAGAACCGAAACTAGTACTCTTGAAATGAGAGTCAGGCATGTAACCTTTTATGCCAATTGTATTGTTACTCAGACCAGGCCTTAAGCCGTGGTCGGTAACTGGTCTAGGATCAAAGCTCTGACAGTCAGAGCATTGCTTTTCTGATCCAACAGCTTCTGCAGCTGGTCTTGTTCCAGATGTATTGGTGTTACCTTTCCTCTGGAGTAAACTAGGCAGGCCAAGAGAGGGATCACGCTGCATGGGCAACACATGGTTTCTAAATTAAGCCCCTGTTTTGTGCTATAGAGAGGTGTAACTCCATTTTAAAAACTATCGTCTGTCAAGATGGCAGGGTGCCAGTCAGTCATTGTTACTTCAAATTTAAAAACAACACACACACACCACACACATTAAAAATAAATGTTTTGGTTGGTGTTATCTTCCCACATATTATGGTTTCTTCCATAGAGAATATGTAAACTCTACGTATGTTTCTTGTGTTTGTTTATTCCCAATGATGTAGAGAATACGTAAAGGCTACGTATGTTTCTTATATTTGTTTGTTTCCGCAAATGTAGAGAATACATAAATGCTACATATATTTCTTGTATTTGCTTATTCCCGCACATGTAGAGAATACACAAAGGCTACACATGATTCAACGTTTGTTGTATTTGTTTATTCCCACAGCCCTCAGCACCACTGTTGCCTTGATTGTCTTCCCAATTGCTGTAGAACTTGATGACACGATACACTCACATCAGTACGGAGTTGGCTATGGCCTCAGCTGGCTGGGAAACATGTTCTTATTTGCTGCTGCCATATGCATGAGCCTGGATGATTTAGTTAGGGAATCTTCTAGAGCTAAAGTCTGCCGCTGGTGCTGGCGGAGTAAACCAACCAACAGAAGTGAGCTGCGCCAGGTTTGACACCAGATCTTCCTAGGAGAGGATTAACTTTTATTTAGCCTGGTGTATATTTGAAAATGCCTTTATCAAGTGATTTTGTTGTACAGTTTTACAGTAGTGTTTACAGCGCAAACTATAGGAGAGATTGCCTGCAGGAGTGGGAGATGCAGAATTCAACAAGGATGTGTGCCCATAGGAGGAAATAACAGATGTCTATTAAAACTTCCGGTGCTTTGATGATCGGGTGGTGAGTTCAATCCACACAAAAGTTAAGTTGTTTGACTTAAACATTGTCTTCTCATTCTGACAGCAGTGGCAAACTACTGAACATAAAATATCAAGTTGGGGTTGATAGCAACATCCTGCAAAGGATGTGTAACATTAGAAGAATGATACAGCAGCCAATGATAGCAGCCAATGGTAGCAGCCAATGATAGCAACCAATGATAGCAGCCAATGATAGCAACCAATGATAGCAGCCAATGATAGCAGCCAAGGATAGCAGCCAATGATAGCAGCCAATGATAGCAGCCAATGATAGCAGCCAATGATAGCAGCCAATGATAGCAACCAATGATAGCAACCAATGATAGCAGCCAATGCTAGCAACCAATGATAGCAGCCAATGATAGCAGCCAATGATAGCAACCAATGATAGCAGCCAATGATAGCAACCAATGATAGCAGCCAATGATAGCAACCAATGATAGCAGCCAATGATAGCAACCAATGATAGCAGCCAAGGATAGCAAATAGCTCAATGGAGGTGTCAGGTTATGGGATGTGACATCGACTGTGTTGTGACAGGTGGGGATGGGAGGGGGGGGGGGTCAGCTGATTAAAATATTGGAGGGAAAAATCAGAGGAAAATAAGAATATAAAGTTCACAAAATATGCACCTCACACACATGTATGAATGACATGTCAAATGTGTACAAGGACATGGCACATGTGTACAAGGACATGGTACATGTTAAACAGACTGTGTAACGAGCATCACATACCGGCACGGGGACAATAGGGATCAGACCAACAGAGGGTTGAAGATAATTCTTACGAATAGGGTAATGTAGAGTATCATGACCGTATTATTTGAACACCATCTTTGAGCTGGCTAACTAGATGATGATGATGATGATGATATTCGATCAAGCTTAGTCAAAAAAGCCATAAGAAAAATATCCAACTTTGCAAGGGGTTAAACTCTGATTCACCAGGCCAACAGGTGAATACCCATCCTCTACACTCTATCTATAACACTGAAAATTCATGCCAAAAGAATCTTGGAACTACAGTAACAGAGCAGTCAAGTTCGGAGCTTCTGCTCCACAGGGAGCGAAAAGAAAGAAGGACAAAAAAGAAGCATATTTTCAATCTTCTGTCTGAAATAAATGCCTTACTATAATGTATTATCAGAAGTTACATGTTTCCTTTTGCCATGTCTAGATAACATTTTTCCTGATGGACTTCATTGTTTATAGTTTTCCTAATAATCCTGTTGTGATTGGATTCTTGGAGTCTGACAGCATTCTCAGAGTCTGATTGCATTCTTGGAGTCTGACAGCATTCTCGGAGTCTGATTGCATTCTTGGAGTCTGACAGCATTCTCAGAGTCTGATTGCATTCTTGGAGTCTGACAGCATTCTCGGAGTCTGACTGGATGCGTATATTTTAATACAACCCAAAGATACAAGTCAGTTTTAAGAAGTGATTTGTGTGTATGTGGAAAAGTAGTACTAAGGACATTAATTTTGCTGCCACAGACTGTGTTTAAGTAGAAGCAAGATAATCATATCCCTTCCTATGTAAAACACAACTTTTGTTAAAAGCTCTCATAGTTCGACATATGGAAGGCCAGGTGAAACTACCTTATTAATTTCAGCAAAAGTCTATTGGCAGTTATAAAGTTAGAAGGCAATGGTTTCTCAGTGTCCTACAATCCCTTGAGGAAAATCCTATAAAGAAGACTGATGAACATAAACCCCAATAATTTGTCTACAAACACATCTTCAATCATATGGCCACATACCAATCCAAATCATACAATCAAACACCCACATCCAATCACACACCAATATCCATTCATACTTCAACATAACAAGGGTGTTAAAAGAACAGAGGATTTACTTCATTGCACTGGATTTTGTCCTATATGGCTTGGTCTCTTTCTGCACTGTGGCCTGCCAAGGACATCACACAGAGCAAGAGCTCCATAGCTCCAGCGATGAACCCTCAGGAGTCTCTGAGAAAGTGGCACTCGTGAACCGAATGGCAGAGTCCAGAAATGAACCCAGAATGTTCACAGCATGAGTCCGGCAAGCTGCTTTACCACCTTGTCATGGAGACTGCTGACTTCCATACCCACACCATACCCATACTCATACATATACCCACACTCACACTCACATCGGCACTCAAACCCATACCCACACCTACATCCATACCCACACCCATACTCATACCCACACTCAAACCCATACCCACACCCATACCTATGTCCACACCCATACCCATGCCCACACCCATACCCACATCCATACCCATGCCCACACCCACACTCAAATCCATACCCACACTCATACCCATACCCATACCAATACCCACACTCATACCCATACCCACACTCATACTCACACCAACACTCATACACACACCCATACCTACACCCACACTCATACCCATACCCACACTCACACCCATACTCATACCAATACCCCCACCCACACTCATACTCATACCCATACTCATATCCACACCCATACCCACACTCATACCCATACCTATACCCACACTAATACCCATGTCCACACCCATACTCAAACCCATACCCGTACATCCTTGTGTACACCGACAATCATCATCATGTGCCTTGCCAGCGGGCATGGGCAATCATGTGTCTCCCAAGCTTAAACAGCTTGTATCAGACACACCTCACCTACATACTTCCACGAATAACCTCACATACCGCTTGACCCTATTCAATGTTACAGTGGCTTGCAAAGAACAGAGATGGAAGGCAGGGTTCCGGGCAGTAGGAGCTGGGATCGACCAGCAGGAAGAGGGGTGCAGGACATCACAGACACCTTGGGCATGAGGCACAGGATGTGGCCAGAAATTGAGAAACATTTTGGTGGCCACGAGAGCGATGTTCTACAAGTATCTGCTGTGAAGGTCAGTTTCACTCCCCATTATGTGGTCGAGTCATCCGGGAATTAACCTCTTGTAGAGATATAGATAGGGAAAAACATCTGATGGCTGCAGAAATGTGGTTTCTGAGGAAAATGCAAAGAATACCATGGACAGATAGAAAAACCAATGACCAAGTACTACAGGAGACAAATGAAAATCGTAAATTGATTAGAGAAATTAGACGTAGACAGTAAAAAAAATTTGGACATGTTATGAGAAGAAATGGATTGGAGAACTTAGTGATTACTGGCAACATGGAAGGGAACAGACCAAGAGGAATACCGAGAGGAAAATACCTGGATGGCTTGGCCACATGGCATGGACGAGACAGGAACACTGAGCTGATCCACGACTCTGGTGACTGAGTTAAATGGCAAGTCATGACTGCCCATGCTTTCCGGCATGGCACATGATTGATTGATTGAGAGATATAGTACAATTTTAATTCTTCCCAAACCACTCTCCTGCAATGGCTCTGTGAAATGACGGTGCCATCACATTTTGAAGGCCTGAATTCTTTTAGGAGTTGGTGGCTGCCATGACAAGTGCAATCTTTCCTTCACTTTGGCAGGCAATGAGCCCAGGTACTGAACTTGTATGATCAAGCTAATGACACTATCAGTGCAGTTCCCTATCAACTTCTTTAACTTTCCACATGGCAGTTTAGTCTAGCTGTCCACATGGCAGTCTAGTCTAGTCTAGCTGTCCACATGGCAGTCTAGTCTAGCTTTCCACATAGCAGTCTAGTCTAGTCAAGCTTTCCACATGGCAGTCTAATCTAGTGTAGCTTTCCACATGGCAGTCTAGTGTAGTCTAGCTTTCCACATGGCAGTCTAGTCTAGTCGAGCTTTCCACATGGCAGTCCAGTCTAGTCTAGCTTTCCATATGGCAGTCTAATCTAGTGTAGCTTTTCACATGGCAGTCTAGTCTAGCGTTCCACTTGGCAGTCTAGTCTAGCTTTCCACATGGCAATCTAGTCTAGTCTAGCTTTCCATATGGCAGTCTAATCCAGTGTAGCTTTCCACATGGCAGTCTAGTCATATGGCAGTCTAGTCTAGCTTTCCACATGGCAGTCTAGTCTAGCTTTCCACATGGCAGTCTAGTCTAGCTTTCCACATGGCAGTCTAGTATAGTCTAGCTTTCCACATGGTAGTCTAGTCTAGCTTTCCACATGGCAGTCTAGTATAGTCTAGCTTTCCACATGGCAGTCTAATCTAGTGTAGCTTTCCACATGGCAGTCTAATCTAGTGTAGCTTTCTACATGGCAGTCTAGTCTAGTCTAGCTTTCCACATGGCAGTCTAATCTAGTGTAGCTTTTCACATGGCAGTCTAGTCTAGTCTAGCTTTCCACATGGCAGTCTAGTATAGTCTAGTTTTCCACATGGCAGTCTAGTATAGTCTAGCTTTCCACATGGCAGTCTAGTCTAGCTTTCCACATGGCAGTCTAGTGTAGTCTAGCTTTCCACATGGCAGTCTAGTCTAGCTTTCCACATGGCAGTCTAGTATAGTCTAGCTTTCCACATGGCAGTCTAGTCTAGCTTTCCACATGGCAGTCTAGTCTAACTTTCCACATGGCAGTCTAGTCTAGCTTTCCACATGGCAGTCTAGTAAAGTCTAGCTTTCCACATGGCAGTCTAGTATAGTCTAGCTTCCCACATGGCAGTCTAGTCTAGCTTTCCACATGGCAGTCTAGTCTAGCTTTCCACATGGCAGTCTAGTCTAGCTTTCCACAAGGCAGTCTAGTCTAGCTTTCCACATGGCAGTCTAGTCTAGCTTTCCACATGGCAGTCTAATCTAGTGTAGCTTTTCACATGGCAGTCTAGTCTAGCTTTCCACATGGCAGTCTAGTATAGTCTAGCTTTCCACATGGCAGTCTAGTCTAGCTTTCCACATGGCAGTCTAGTATAGTCTAGCTTTCCACATGGCAGTCTAGTCTAGCTTTCCACATGGCAGTCTAGTCTAGCTTTCCACATGGCAGTCTAGTCTAGCTTTCCACATGGCAGTCTAGTATAGTCTAACTTTCCACATGGCAGTCTAGTATAGTCTAGCTTTCCACATGGCAGTCTAGTATAGTCTAACTTTCCACATGGCAGTCTAGTCTAGCTTTCCACATGGCAGTCTAGTCTAGCTTTCCACATGGCAGTCTAGTCTAGCTTTCCACATGGCAGTCTATCCTAGCTTTCCACATGGTGGTCTAGTCTACCTTTTCACATGGCGGTCTAGTCTACCTTTCCACATGGCTATCTAGTCTAGTTGCCCACATGGTGGTCTAGTCTAGCTTTCCACATGGCTGTCTATTCTAGCTGTCTACATGGTCTAGTCTAGTTATCCACATGGTGGTCTAGTCTAGTTGTCCACATGGTGGTCTAGTCTAGCTGTCTACATGGTGGTCTAGTCTAGTTGTCCACATGGTGGTCTAGTCTAGTTGTCCACATGGTGGTCTAGTCTAGTTGTCCACATGGTGGTCTAGTCTAGCTTTCCACATGGTGGTCTAGTCTAGTTGTCCACATGGCGGTCTAGTCTAGTTGTCCATATGGCGGTCTAGCCTAGCTTTCCACATGGTGGTCTAGTCTAGCTTTCCACATGGTGGTCTAGTCTAGCTTTCCACATGGTGATCTAGTCTAGTTGTCCACACGGCAGTCTAGTCTAGTTGTCTACATGGCGGTCAAGTCTAGTTATCCACACGGCGGTCTAGTCTAGTCTAGTTGTCCACATTGGTGGTCTAGTCTAGTTGTCCACATGGTGGTCTAGTCAAGTCTAGTTGTTCACATGTCGGTCTAGTCTAGTTTTCCACATGGTGGTCATCTCCCCACAGTAACCATATCCACAAGCCTGTCAGAGTATTAAGACATGTGATAAAATAATTGCAAACACAATCCAGATGGGAAGATAACAATGGTAGGATAAACCAAACTGAAAGACAGTTATGAAAATGAATGAATGCAGTTATGAAAATGAATGAATGCATTTATGAAGACAGTTATGAAAATGAATAAATGCAAAATGTGAAAGCATGAAAGGGACAGTAAGAAAGAAATATGAAAAGAAAGATTGAAAGAAACAAACAAATGAAAAAAAATGATGCAAATAATACATATTTAATTCACAATTTAATAATAAATGTACATTTTTTGTGCTTGACCAATGATAATTCAGTTATTTGTTACTATTTCATTCCTTTATACAGTCTTTGAATACAACTATTTTAGCAAATGTTTAATAATTGCTGTAACTTTTTCCAAAATTATATTTTTCATGTTGGATTATTGTGATAAATTCATGTTTTTATCTTAACCAGATAAAAGTGATTATGGTCACTGTGATATATGGCACTTTTGAAACTATTACAGTTGTAATGATTTTTTTAAAGTAATTAAACTTTATAATAATTATAAAAACATGCAAACTACAATGGAATTGTCATGTGACGAGATCTCGTGAGCTGTTCATTGTGATACTTCATGGAATAGTCACAGTGCAAAATTGTCCAACAATTTACTTGCTGTGGCACTGTGCCAGTACAAAGTTGTCCAACAATATACTAGCTTTAACAGTGCCAGCACAAAGTTGTCCAACAATATACTTGCTTTAACAGTGCCAGTACAAAGTTGTCCAATATTATACTTCCTGGCATGATAAACTAAACACACTTGATACAATAATTATGACTAAAATGCTCATAGCGCGAAGACAGATAATGAGGATACGTCAAACAACTGATAACCCGATCTCCCTAAGTAACTTAGATATGAAAATAAGAATACCAAGACCAGAGGATCTTTCACAGAGCTGGGAAATTTGTTGAAATCAAGAGTAATTAAACCATTTAAAACATTTTGAATATTTAACTCTAACAATACTACTGTATGTATGAATCAGAAACACGGAGAATGACTACATATTACAAATAAACTACACACATTGATGAGCAGTGCCTGTGCAGAGTCAGTCTATAAGCAGTGCCTGTGCAGAGTCAGTCTAAATTGGTATGACAAAATCACTCATATGGAGTTTAGGGCAAGAACTAGACATATTCCAGCCAATCAAGAGGTGAGGGAAATCATAATGACAGACAAGATTGGAAAGCAAAATGTCTACTCTAGATAAGGTACTTGAAGAATAAAAGCAAATATATTGAATAAATTGGGATTGGATAAGAAAGCAATTTCTTGTGACAGAGTTCATAAGTGCAAACTGGATATCATCCTTCTATGTGCAGTGGCTTCTGGCAATCTTGAGACTAAACCTTAAGCCACACCATGTGGCATGGCATATAATGACAGCTAAGATTAAAGTTTGGATTTATAGCATTCTTTCACATTTTGAATTATATCCAGGTTTCTCAATATCATGAATGGCACCTGGCTAACCGTACCATTGTGGTTTGTTATACATTAATAACGATTACCTAATTAATCACATTTATTTAACAATATTATATTTTACTGTAACACATATATAGCAACACATTTTAAAATATAACACAAATATAAAAACCAAAGCCACCTATGTAAGTATGTATGTTTAAGGGACTTAACTGTTATTCTACATTACATTTATTGTGTTGCCAGCTTGTCATTTTCTAATTCCAATTACCTTCCAGTTTACATTGTTACTGCACAAAGTTTTATTATTGCCATGAATGTCTGATTACCAGTTTGTAAGATGACAGCATATTCTGCCTATAATTTTGTGTATTAATCCATTTGTTATGTACAGTAGAGCTCTGATTTAAGAGAATCATTGGGCGAAGTTAAAAGTAGAGGTCTCTATTACACGTCTATAGCAAATGGACAAATAATGCCAGACCCATATTTTTGTAGACCAACCTGCACTTAGTGGCTGATGTGGTGGTTATCTCGCTGACTGCCTCAATTTCCCACGACATTCCCAGGTACCCATGTTAGGCTGGGTCAACCTGGCAACCCAGAGGAATGTTAAAAATTCAAAACTGCACAGATACTGAACAAATCTAAGATCACCAGTACAGCAGGGAAGTGTGTATCTGCTACTCTATGCAGGTGATGTTGTTTCCATCAATGCCAAAAATCCCTGTCTGGAACCATTTCTCATCAATTTAATTAATTAAGTTTTTCAGTCTCAGGTTTCACAGTAAACCCTGGTGCATCATGCTTTATATAACCACTGTCAAACATCATGGGTGCATGATTTTTAAAGATGCTAGCACACAGAAAGTTATCATTGGAGAAGCCAGATTTATTTAGTGTATGTTGACCAAATATAAAAGATATCAGAACACATTCTATGATGGCTGAGATTCATAACAATGAGCATTACATATTGATTGGGAATGCAAGAGTTAATGTGATAGAAAAGTGTTTGATGTTTCTACAATAATAGGTAATATGCAATTACATTTTAATAAAGAACTAAGAATTGCAAAGTTATTTATCAATAAAGTCAGAAAGTAGAGAACATCTCCATATACGGCCTGACTGCTAGAAGCCATGACAGCAGAAGGAATGCAGCTTCTCCATGCTACCCAGGACATACTAAAAACTAGTTGCATGTCCTTCCCAGGACATCGCAATCAAACCCAAGCATTTATTGGCTGTTTGTCTTTTTCTAGGCAATTTTACGTTTAGTAGTTTGCCATGTCTTTCTGAACAACCAAAGCTAATGGCATTGTTATAAATCAACGCAAGGCGGTCATGAATCGCTTGTGGGTGAGGCCGAACCAGGTATGCGGGATTGTGACATGGATTCACTCCCACTTCACACATGCAGCACAACATGAGGGAGATAACTGGTATGTGGAGCTAAGCTTCACATTTTGTTTCTCTTTATTTTCAGTTTTAACAAATTACAATGAATTAATGCATTGTGTTATTATTTTTGTGTCCTCTGAATCTGAAATGGATGATATTGAGATTCTGTTAAATCAGTGATTCACTGTATATAGATAACGGTAATGTCAGGACAACTATGATGCTAGATGGGTTGGCTGTGGTTGCTGTGTGATGTGACAATGGAACCAGGTGATGGAATCACATTCACACACCTGTCACCTGCAGGTGAAGCTCAACTACATTGCTGAGGGGTGTGAGGCGCGTAATGTCATGTATGCTTCTGTTTCAGGTCCAAATGTCAGTCTAGACGTTGTCTTGTGTCTGACTTGAAAACACTGTCTTCCAGTTAGCATTGGCCTGGTAACTCAGTTCAACCAAGCAAATATTCCCACAGAACAAGCAAGCAAATATTCCCACAGAGCAACCAAGCAAATATTCCTACAGAACAAGAGAGCAAATATTCCCACAGAACAATCAAGCAAAAATGTCCATCAAATAATTTCTGAGCTCACCTGAGTACATCATCCTGTGGCAGATGCTGCGAGATACATGTGCCAGAGACATGTGCCAGAGACATGTGAAGTGTGAACACTTAAAGGATGTATTCCTCTTCTTGTGTTTGGTGCCAAAGATCTTGCTCAGAGATTTTCTTAGAGCCCAGATATTCAGTTGAAGTTTCAAAACTATTTCTTCTAGATTTTGTAAAACTATTAAATTAACCAATTAAGATGGGGTTTTAGAGAATAATGTTGAGAATATCATGGGTAGAGAATAATGTTGAGAATATTATGGACAGAGAAGAATGTTGAGAATATTGTGGACAGAGAAGAATGTTGAGAATATCGTGGACAGAGAAGTATGTTGAGAACATCATGGACAAAGAACAATGGTGAGAATATTATGGACAGAGAAGAATGTTGAGAATATCATGGACAGAAGAATGTTGAGAAGAACATAAAGCTGATGTATTGACAGATACAGGTGTTATTAAATCACTTCATCAAAGCCATCAGAAACAAATAAATAAAATGTATAGCATGTACCAACAGAAGATTATGTGCAATAAGTCACTATCATTGAATGCAAGAAAGAGAGTGCTGTTATGTTATATAGAACATGTTTTGCTGTATGGCAGTAAATCATAGAATGTTAATGAACAAATAAGGAAAAGCTTAGAAGCAGTCGAGATGTAGTTACTGAGACGAATGTTGCAAATACCTTGGAATGCCAGAGTAACTAACAGTCGTTGCCTGGAAGAGGCTAATGAAACTAGAACATTATATACAGCTATAAGAAAGAGACAAACGGCTTTCATTGGTCATGTGATGAGAAGAGAGGCACTGGAAAACATCGTGACAACTGGAAAGATAAAGGAGAACAGAGGCAGAGGCAGACCTAGAAACATTATGCCGGATGGACCGAGACGGTGGTTTGGAGGAATGTCAGCAGAGGTGATCCAGAGCACTAAAGACCGAGATTTTTGGAAGGACATGAATGCCTACGCCAGCTGGCATGGTACATGATGATGATGACTGGCAGAAGAGATCAAATGGAGAAATTAGCCTTGTGTGGGAAAATACCAAACACAAGAAGCATAGAAAGGCAGACAAATGTATGTGGAAAGCTTTAACATTTGGGAAAAAGGTGATATCAAAATCTCAGACAACAGAGGAGATTGGAGAGTATGATAGCCAATGCCCCTTCCAGATGTGACCCTGCAGAAGAACTGTTAATCATATTGTTGTAGAGATACTTAAAATCTACAACCAAGAGAAAATGAAACAAACAGTTTTGGTAAAGATTGCAGGCCATAGGCCATACTGCTTTGAAATGTTTACCCCCAACTCATAGCCTCCCATCTTTTAAGAGTTAAGTCTTGACATGTCCCAGGTTATGACAATGTGAGGATGGAATGGCCAGTTTCGTTCAGCAGATAAACAAGCCTTTATTTACTATTTAATGTTAGCTGCATGTCATTTGCAGGCATTACAATCAACCCCAGCATTTGTTGGCTGTTTGTGGTTTACTAGGCAATTTAAGTTAAGTAGTTTGTCATAGCTTTTCTGAATGGCTGATATCCTATACCATCAAAAACAATACAGAATGGTCTGCTTCCAAAATACCAGCAGTTCGTCAGGGAATTATGGAACCTCACTGACCATGGTGTCAGTTTCCCATTTCATGAGGTACCAAAATGATCCCAGTCAAACTTCCACTCCTTAGTGGAGTTTCAATTCTAGATCAGTGGGTTAATAGGGCAGTGTCGTTGGTAGGGGAGATAATGAATGTCTTTATTTCATAAGTTGAATAAAAATGTTTGACATTAAAATTGCTTCAGTTTGCATGTTATTACCATATTTTGAAAAAAGACGGGAGAAAAAAATATACGCACAGTTTCTTTATATTTTAATTATCATTTGTAACTATAATTTGCAACTATAATTTGTAAATTATGACAATTGTTAGTTTTTCTTAACGTATAATTATATAATTTTCTACCATTTGTTTCATTTGTATTATGGATTCAAGGTCTGTTTGTTTATGTTATTTAATTTATTTATGCTATTTGCAATATGTATGTTTTACATAGTATTCTGATATTTGTAAGTTACATTATAAGATCCCATCCATTTATTGAGTATCCAGTGTTATTTAAATTTGAAAAGAAGTGGAACAATAAATTTTGCAGTCTGCAAATTTGCAATACACAAACAACACATGGCCACTGATCACTCACAAGAAGGAACCAATCAATCAAGTAGGCATGATAAATTTATGTTTTCAAAGCATTTTCTATAAAAATGTGTTTGTTATCTTAATATTCTATGAGTCTGTCTCTACCTTGATGTTCTATAAAAATTTATCTTGATTATCTGTACCAAGCTATCTATTATATTGATGTTTTATAATAGTCTGTTTTCTTGATGTTCTCAAATTATTTGTCTCTTGTGTTAATGTTCTGCAGCAGTTTTATCTGGATTTCTTCAACAAGCCATCTTTTATCTTGATATTCTTTAACAATCTTATTTGTTTGTTTTTTTGGTTGGAGATCATTTTCATAGCATACAGCTCTGTCTGGTCCCATAGATCACAAAAAAGGACTCTTAGTACAGTGCACCAACTCTGCAGCACCAGCAATGATCCAATTGTGTGTATGGCAGAAGTTGGATGGATTGGGACGGTGGCGTGGAGGAATATCATCAGCGATCCAGAACACCAAGGACCGAGATCTGTGGAGAGACATGAACACCTACGCCAGCTGGCAAGTCACGCGATAGTGATGGCCAACAGAAGAGATCAAATGTGTGCTATCAACATGGTATAAATATTATTTTGTATCAATATGCTATAAATATTATCTTGTGGGTAGCTTGCTAATTTAAAACTAATCATGTGCTGCTGCCTGTCTGGTTGGCTGTTTGCAATTTGCAGCTGCTTAAGGATTTTGAACATGCACACAGGTACTCAAAATTATTCACCCTTGTTCAAAATGAAAGACTACTCCACAATGGACAGACAGAAAAGCCACTAAGCAAGTCCTACAAGAAACAAATGAAAACCATAAACTGATTAGAAAAATTAGATGTAGACAGTCAAGATCTTTTGAAGGAATAAATTAGAAAACTTGGTGACAACTGGCAAGAATGGGGGGAAAAGAACAAGGGGAAGGCAGATAAATAAATATATGGAGGGCTTGGCAATGTGGTATGGTCAAGACAAGAACACAGAGCTGATCCACGATTCTGGTGATCGTGTGAGATGGCGAAACATGGCTGCCCATGCTTATCAGCATGGCATATGATAAGTGTATGAACTTCAGAATCAGGGGAGTATAGTTTCCTTTTAAAATGTTGTAAACATCCAGAGTCCAAGTTGTGATATGAAGCAAATTAGTCCAAGTTGTGATATGAAGCAAATTAGTCCAAGTTGTAATATGAAGCAAATTTGCATGAACCAGTGTCAAACATCACAACTTCTAGGTCACACTGGTCCCTTTGTCATGTTATAATCTATTTGTTATCTTGATGTTTCTTTGATACTGTTTGATGGTCAGTTACATTGATGGACAATCTGTCTCTTATCTTGATATTCTGTGCTTATCTGTCTGTTATCTTGATGTTCTGTGATGATCTGTCTGTTATCTTGATGTTCTGTGACAATTTACCTTAATCTTGTTCTTTTATGATTTGTCTGTTGTCTTTATGTTCTGTATCTGTCTGTTAGCTTCATGTTCTTTTATTATCTGTCTATTATTTTGATGTTCTTTTATTATTTGTCAGTTAACTTGATTTTCTGTGATTATCTGATAGTTATCTTGATGACTTGTTATACTGATGTTCTGTGATTATTTGTCTGTTACTTTGATGCTTTCTAAAAGTCTGATTTGTTTTGATTAACATTATATCTGTTATTTTGATATTCTTTGACAATATATGTGTTCTTGCTCTATAACAATTTATCTTCATTTCTGTAACAATTTATATGTTATCTTGATGTTCAATTACACGCTATTTGCTATATGCATGGGCTATAACAGTTTGTTATCAAGGTTTTCCTATAACAATTATCAAGTTTTTTCTATGGCAATTTGTTAGCAATGTTTTCTTTAACAATTTGTTATCTCAATGCTCTGTAACTATCTTCTTGTTATTCAGTGCAGTAGAATTAAACAACACTATTATTGAATTAAAACATGAAAAATAAATAAATATGAAGTGTTGAGCAACCAAGCGAGAAATACAGAAGAAAGAAGATTGTTTTCACAAGTAAGATAAACTCAATGACCTGGAAGAAAATGTTTAAAAAAAACAACAACACACATTTCAATCAAATTAGTTCCAAACTCAATGTATTTAACTATTTGGATACTTTATAAACAGCAGATGGAAGATATATCAACAGATTCAGTACCAAACAACAAGTAGGTTTCAACCAAACAAACACAGATGATGGAAAATGGGAAGTAGGGGTGTGTCACAGTTATGGCTTATAAGTTGTTAGCAGACATGTTGTATTATATGTCAGATTAAAGGGAAAACTGTTGTATTGGTATTTTAACTATAGTTTGATTTATAAGGCCATGGCAGTTGCAGGAAGTTTGTATAAGACAATTTATCATCCCATGACACTTAATCAGTTAAGAAAGTTAAATGTAGACTAGACCAAGCTAAGCAAGCACTTATCAAGATGAAGAATATTCTCTGCAATTTATACTTGTCAGTCGATCTAAGGAAAGAGTTCTTAAGAGCTATATTGAGCCAATCCTGATGTAGACAAGTGAATCGTGGACAATTATTAGACAATTGAGGAATTATGTAGAAGCTGCGGAGATGTAGTTGTATGAAAGAATCGTGAGAACACCGTGAACAGACAGAAAGAGCCACGGAAACATCTTAACAGAAGTGAGCTCACAAAAGAGAACTGGTTTCTTGTACTGGAAGTCCACATTTATTGTGCATGTCATGAGATGAGGAAAGTATGTCGTCACAATGAGAATATTGGAGGGGACGAGAAGCAGTGGGACATTGAAAGAGAAGATGCTGGACATTTTGACACCATGACATAGAAGAACTTGGTATCAGAAATGATTGGTACCACAAGAGACAGAAAGCTGTGGACAGACATGGTCACCAATGCCACATGACTAGGGCTATAAGAAGATTGGCAGTACATGAGACAGAAGGCTGTGGACAGACATGATCACCAACGCCACATGACTAGGGCTATGAGATTGGCAGTACACGAGACAGAAGGCTGTGGACAGACATGATCACCATCGCCACACAGCATGGACTATAAGAAGGTTGGCAGTACACAAGACAGAAGGCTGTGGACAGACATAATCACCAATGCCACACCGCATGGACTAAAAAGAAAATACTAACTAGCAGTAGAGCTTTGAAATGGCTGATTGCTTGGTTCAAAATCCTCTGCAAAACTTGCATTGGGGACATGGAAAAGTCATAGAAAGGACTGGCAACCTTCACAGTAGGGCCGGTGTAGCGATTTGATTAACAACCTGGGACATAAGTACCATCTCCATGGGGGTGGGGAGGGGGCTGTGCTGTAGAATCCTTTCTTTCTTTGGGCTCAGAAACCAGTGGCATTTGCAAGAAAGGTACTGGAACTGCACCTCTAAAGAGACATAATAGGATGTAACACAACACATACAGATTGGCTGGGATTAGGTCAAGGATGGTCATATTTCCTGGCCAGGTTTTAGGAATTTCATTGCCAGCGGATTCCAACACATGTCTAGGAGGTTTAAAATAAAAAAAAGAAAAAAAGAAAACACCACAAACACATCAAAATGAATATTTAAATTACATTAAACAGTGTTGGTTACAAGTCATGTATTACTGAATTGAACAAAAAGTGAATTTTGAAAACAGGAATAGCAACACACATAACTTTATTTTGTGTAGTAACTGTTACTTTGTAATGTGTCTAATGTTAGTAACAACAGTTAGTGTTAGTTTATTTATAAAAAAGACAGTATAACTCATCACAGGTATTACACATATATCTTCCAAGATGGCGCCTCTTTAGTTACTCAATCCATTTGCATATTTGACTGAATATTGCCAGTTTTATTCATGCCTTTTTCATTTCATGAAACAGAAATGTTAACTTTAGTGTTGGGTTTTGGTTTCCTGTTAAGGATATGGACAGCAGTCAATGAGAAATATGTACATCAAGTAGACCAGATTAAATTAGAAATATTGTTAGACGACGGTACCAACATGAATGATGTATAATAAATATACCAGAACAAATGAGAAATATTAGACACAACCAATGAGAAATACTTATATTACTAGACATCATCCAATGAGAAATACTTATTAATAGACAGCAAACAATGAGAAATACATAATTTAATAAACAGCAATCAATAAGAAATACTTATACTAATAGACAGAACCAATGAGAAATCTCATATTAATAGATATCAAGCAATGAGAAATATTTAGACTGATTGACAGTCATGAATGACAAACACTTTTCTGGCAATGAGAAGGACGAACATTAAAGATCTACTACCTATAAGAAACACAATGTTAACAACCAGTTTGAAATGCCTTTCACTATATGACAGTAAAAAGTAACAACACTGACAATATTTCTCAGATATAATTTTCAGTGTTTATTATTACTTGATTTTACATAAACTTCCGCTTTTCTGAAATGTTAGTAATGAACTATTTCTGTACAGGCATACTCTGATCACTGCCATTTCAATTTGCGAATGCTTTGTTCATTGGACGGTTTTAAAGTTATGAATATGCACAGAGTTTCTGAAAGCTGCATTACTGATACGATGTTTAAATTTTGAGGCTACAACCCAGATGTTTGACTTCTGATATGATATTTGTAAAGCAAGACTATAACCATTGATCTGATAGCCACTGCCTGACACGGTTTTACTGCAGGACTGCACCAACTTCCTGTCATTCTGATGGAAACAATCTAAGATATATTTTGTAAAAGACAAAGTCTTTTTCGGACCTCAGGAGACTTCAGTGCCAGTGCATCAGACTTAAATGTTAAAGCTGTCTTCCAAAGGGTTCTCAAGCAACCAGCCACCAATCAACCAATGTCCTGACTTAAGACTTAGCATGTCAAAACCAAAATGGGATGTTTTATAAATATTAAATGCTTGATGACAAGAATGAATTAATATTAATAATCCCTTAATAGTAAAAAGTCATAACACCATGGTATGCCTGTACACCTGAGTTAGCAGTTTAAAAAAAGTTAGTTGCATATCCTTTGCAAGACATCACAGTCAACCCCAGTATTTTTGGCTGTTTGTGATTTCTTGGCAGGTTTACATTCAGTAGTTTGCCATTGCTTTCTAAATGACTGGCACTCATACCATTTTATGAAAACAAACACAAGGTGGCCTGCTTCCAAATCAGGAACAAATGGTATTTCGAACATGGTATACAGGATTATGAATTGCGTCTGTAACCCCTTTTCCATAGGGCTAGTCTTTAGCAGTAATTAGCAGTTAATTCAACTGTTTGGTTTTCTGTTCACAGTGAGCATTTACTTTGACTGACTGCTGTTGGGAATTGTTCTAATTTGTTTCTCTATTGACCACTATTGTATTATTGTTGCCATTACTGCAAGGAAGCACATGTTATGTGGTATTCTAGACAAATGTGTTGTTTGTAAATGACAGAAACATTTAACTATGCCATGCTCTTTGCTGTTACTGTTTTATAAATCACGTTTTTACCAATGCTTATTTTTTACATTTTGCCTTTTCTGCAACTAACAGCTGTTACTGAATTTTGTAAACACTCAAAATGTTTATTTAATAAACTCACATTTTCTTTTATTTAACCCACTGCATGAGCATTATTGATGATGAGTTGTGACTGTGTTGATTCTCCATACAATCTGATATTTGTGCGTAGGAATGATTCTGGTTTGTTCAGCCACTATTAAATAAACCCAAGAGAAGAGACCCCCACCCCACCAAGATCAAAAGTTCAAGTCGTCCATGACACAAGATTTGAACGAGGCGAGGCGAGATACCACTCAGTTATGAAATACAGACTGAGACACAGAAGAAATAGATGGAGTCTCAAGAGGGATGATGACTGGTAGACCACTCGCTGAAAGAAAAACACAATAAGAAGGGTGGGAACTCAACAACACCATACAAGTGTAAAACTCTGACCAGACATGAGAAATGGTAACAAGGATTAAATGAACACAAGTACAGAAAACACAAAACCCCCGTGAAGCAAAATATGCAGCCCTATCTATGCAAGTAGAGAAAGAAACACCATAAGAACTCCAAATATAACCAAAAGAAATATGGACGGTTGAATGGGGCAGAAACAACTTTTTCAAATATTGGCTTGGATAGGATTGGAGCTGTGGCTGAGATGTTGCAGTGCTCACTACAGGCTCACAAGGTTCAGGTTCGATCTCAGCATATGACTGGGCATTTCCTCCAAGAACAATCACCCGTCCCTCTGTTTTCTTGGCTTGTGAGATAAGTTCCATAGTCTTCTCAGATAAGGGCAAAAAAACTGGAGGTTTTGTGGGAAAGTTGTGCTGTTAAACATCTCATGGGAGTTAGAAATGACAAAAAACTGGCCTGTGTGAAAGTTGTGCATGTTGAAAAATCTCATGATAGTTGGAAATGATAAAAAAAACTGGTCTGTATGAAAGTTGTGCATGTTGAAAATCTCATGGGAGTTGGAAATGATAAAAAAACTGGCCTATGTGAAAGTTGTGCATGTTAACAATCTCATGATAGTTGGAAATGATAAAAAAAAACTGGCCTATGTGAAAGTTGTGTGTGTTGAAAATCTCATGATAGTTGGAAATGATAAAAAAAACTGGTCTGTGTGAAAGTTGTGTGTGTTGAAAATCTCATGATAGTTGGAAATGATAAAAAAACTGGTCTGTGTGAAAGTTGTGTGTGTTGAAAATCTCATGATAGTTGGAAGTGATAAAAAAACTGGTCTGTGTGAAAGTTGTGCATGTTGAAAATCTCATGATAGTTGGAAATGATAAAATAACTGGCCTGTGTGAAAGTTGTGTGTGTTGAAAATCTCATGATAGTTGGAAATGATAAAATAACTGGCCTGTGTGAAAGTTGTGTGTGTTGAAAATCTCATGATAGTTGGAAATGATAAAATAACTGGCCTGTGTGAAAGTTGTGTGTGTTGAAAATCTCATGATAGTTGGAAATGACCAAAAAAAAAACTGGTCTATGTGAAAGTTGTGCATGTTAACAATCTCATGATAGTTGGAAATGACAAAAAAGGCGGCCGTAAGGCCACTGAGATGGCAAAACGTTTATGAAAGAAAATCTGCCCATGGGTACATAAAGCTCATGACCTTGGATGGAAACTGTCCAGGGAAAGCAAACTGGACACAAGTGCATGCCAAAACTGGACACTATGACCTCTGATGTGTACAGCCAGGTGTGATACTGTGCCCTCAAATGAGGAATTAAGAAGAGGAAGAAGAACCAGCAGCAATAGGAGGAGAGGAGGAGGAAGAGGCAGAGGAAGGAGAAGAATAAATAGAAAAACACAAATTAATGTCATACCGTATGACTATAGTATGTTCCGATTTGAATGCCTTCATTCACGATCAATTATTTTGAAAACTGTCTGTTGCATCGTTATGAAATTTTTCCAGCCGTCTTGCATTTACCCCCACCCAAGGAATATGTCTCTGATAGGTCCAAAAACAACTTAAATCATGGAAAGCGGCGACATTCCTTTGATGTTTTGCTGAACAACTAGTGATTTCTCACTAACGAAGTTATGTTTACAGTAATTGGAGACCTGCTAATTCTGATAACACACAAAGGCGTATCCGGATTTGTATGGGAGTGGGTGCAATGAAAGAAGTAGCTTACAGGGTCGGCTGCATTGCACCGGGTTTTTATACCATATGGCTCAGTTTCTTTCCGCAGCGCGGAAAGCGTCGCACAAAGCACAAACTCCGTAGCTCCAGCGACGACCCTCGGGAGTCTCCGAAAAAATGCACTCGTGAAATGAAGGACGCGGCTCAGAATCGAACATACAACCTTCGGAGCCCGAGTCAGACGGCTTGACCACTTCACCACGGAGAATCCCGAGAGGGGTGCAATGTGTAATATTAGTAAAGACAGAGAATTTACAGAGGCACGGGGTAAATAATTTGTAAATTAAGAGGAAAGTAGAAGGAATATATTTCTTACATTATTTTTCATTTCCTTCTTGTTTCTTCAGCTGATGCTGTAAGTTTAGGGCCTGCAATTCATCTGAATAGTTGGAGCAAAATATCCCAGTAAGTGTGTATGTAGATTAAGGTCTGCGATCTGCTCAGACCTTAATCTGTGTCGGACGATTCCAGTAGGTTGATGATTGCTCTCGGTTGCATAAAATTCAATCCATCCTTTCTCCAATAGTCCTCTTCCTCTTTCAACATATGGTCCTGACGTTTTTTCCAGTAACTTTTATCAATATTTAATAGCGCGGACAGACAGACAGACAGACAGACAGAAAGGTAGGCAGAAAGGTAGGTAGGTGGGTGGGTGGATGGCTGGCTGGCTGACTAGGTGGGTGGGTGGGCCGGCCGGCAGGCAGGCAGGCAGACAAACAGACAGACCGACAGATAGATAGATCAATCGATCGAATAGATAGACAGACAGACAGATAGATAGATAGATAGATAGATCCCCGCGAGAAGCCGGGCCGAGCCAGCTAGTTTATTTATATAATCACGTTTCATGAAAGAACCCACAGTTTGACAACACCTCTGAACTATCCCATATAAATTTGCTCAGTCTGTGCCAAACCAAAATCGCGAGACAAATTTCAAAAATAGCGCGAATGTGTCTTGCTGACGCTGTAATACTCTGAAGGCATGAATCCGGGAGATGTAATTTATATACCGCATATAAACAAACATTGAAATCTGCTGTACAATCTCCAGAACAAAATTTTTTTTGTTGGGTGGACATAATGATAAGGTTATATGCTAAATCTCATCATTTCCCCTCAGTTGGTTACTGAGATATTGAATTTTATATTGAGGCAACCAAATAAAAACACACACTATAACATCAATTTATGTTTTTCTATTTATTATTGAATTCCCTGTCCTCATAAGCCACATAATGAACACACACAAGGAATAACAACATTTTAGTTTGCACACTTCCAATTGAGAGCTGAAACAGTTATAACCCATTGCCAGAAGCATTGTTCGGATGTGGAATTTCTGTTATCCCCATAATAATTTCTGTTATCCCCATAATAATGTGGAATTTCTGTTATCCCCATAATAATTTCACATTTAGAATGAACTCTTTCTGTGTACACAGAAGCAACTGGAGCCGTGTGAAGGCATTAGCTGAAGTATAATTCATATACTCACTTCATGTGATATATAACTCAGCTGTATGCACCTGATGAGATGCAGCAAAATATGTCAGGCAATAATTCATGCCACATTTTGTCTGTGGCTTCTGTGTTTAAAGATCATGAAATAATTAGCAATGGACAGGAGAGGCTGCTCATCACAATAAATAGGGAGATACTAGAACAAGTACTCCTATCTTGTACAAGTAATAACGGATGATGGCAGAAGTGAAACAGAAATCAAACTGAGAATAGGGATGGCCAAAACTATATTCATTGCCATGGAAAATTATAAACCTTTGGACAGATTAAAAAATACATTAAAATTGAGAATTGTCAAATGTTACAAAAAGATAGTTGCATATCCATTACAGGATGGCATAGTCAACCTCAGCATTTTTTGGCTGTTTATGATTTCTTGGCAAGCGTATGTTTAGTAGTTTACTGAACGTAAACTTGCCAAGAAAACACAAACAGCCAATGCTGGGGTTGACTGCAGCATCCTGTAAAGGATACACAACTAGCTAACTCTATCCTATCCTGACACTACCACAGTCAAGCTGACATGCAGACAAGAAAGAAACAACAGCCAACAAGTAATCAAGAGAGAGCACTTTATTGTATGGAAAACAAAGGCAACTGAGGCCATAATACAGGTATAATTGTTCATAAAATAGATGGTGATAAATGTACATTACATAAAAATGATGTTATAAGAATGTACATAAATTATATGTTTTGACATGAAATGAGACATCAGTATGGTATAGAACATACATTTATAATCATGGGTGATAATACAAAGTATATCCTGACTAGCAGTGACATAAAAGTAATATCAACATTGAGCTGTGAACAAGAATCGTTACTCTGCACATCTGGTCTGTAGCACTATATGTCTGTGAAACTTGGACTCAAAAGAGATGGACAGAATATGGAAGTGTTTGTAATGTGGCGTTTTCAGCTGGGCAGGAAAGATATCAAATGAACTCATTCGAAAAGAAATTGGGGGAAAAGTAGACAGCTATAGAAATAGGTAGACCGCGCCTTGTATTTAGGGCTCTATATTTTAAAAAATAATAATTGTGTAACTATTTCAATGCAAAACAAAATTTATGTAGCAGTCGGTAGCATTTTAAAGAATCACGACACAGAAATTTGACTAAAGTAATTGTTTTGTAGATTTAAAGAACCACAACACAGAGATTTGACTAAATTAATTGTGTTGTAAGATTGTTGTAAAATGCTCCTTGATTGACTAGCCTATTGGGTAGAGTAGACAAAACATTGACAGACTAGTTTCAGGTCACAGGATGTGCAGCATATGTTGTACATGCTTCAAAAGTCTCTTGAGCAGGTGCATATATGCACATACACTAGTCTGTGTGAGAGATTAGAGACTGAGAGAGAAGAGACAGATGATGAAAAGAGACAGACAGAGAAAGAAGCAGAGAGAGACAGACAGAGAGACAGGAAGACAGACAGATGGACAGACAGAGAGAAGCAAACAGAGAGAGAGAGACAACAAACACACATACATGCACTAGCACAGATATATACATATATATATATATATATATATATATATATATATATATATGTGTGCAATCACAACACCCCCTTCCACTAGGCACAAACCTCTCATGCACGTACCCGCCCACAATATATACACCTCTCCCAAATACACATTATCAAATACAATATGTAGTTTCTCCCTCCGTCCCATCCCACCCTCAACTCACATGGTTTTTCCCTCCGTCCCATCCCACCCTCCACTCTCATGGTTTTTCCCTCCATCCCATCCCACCCTCCACTCACAGGGTTTCTAAGTTGAGCCAGGGTGTCCATATCAACTCTATCAGATAAACACTCACACATGATTCTCTCATATCAATCATCTTCTCTTCCTCACTCACAAGTGAATAATCACAACCTGTCCCTCACTGACAGAGGCTTCTATACATAACGACAAACTGTCCCTCACTGGCAGGGGATTCTATACATAACCTGTCCCTCACTGACAGGGGATTCTATATACATAACCACAATATGTCCCTCACTGTTAGGGGATTCTATACATAACCTGTCCATCATTGACAGGTGATTCTATGCATAAATTGTCCCTCACTGACAGGGATTCTATTACCTCAAACTGTCCCTCACAGAAATTGGATTCTATACATAACCTGTCCCCTACTGACAGGGGATTCTATACATAACCTGTCCCCCACTGACAGGCGATTCTATACATAACCTGTCCCCCACTGACAGGGGATTCTATACATAACCTGTCCCCCACTGACAGGGGATTCTATACATAACCTGGTCCTCATTGACAGGGGATTTTATCATAATCTGTCCATCACTGACAGAGGATTCTATACATAACTTGTCCCTCACTGACAGAGGATTCTATACATAACTTGTCTCTCACTGACAGGGGATTCTATACATAACTTGTCTCTCACTGACAGGGGATTCTATAACCTCAACTTGTCCCTCACAGACAGGGAAATTCTATAACCACAACCTGTGCCCCACTGACAGGGGATTCTATACATAACCACAACATGTCCCTCATTGACAGGGGATTCTATAACCACAACCTGTCACTCAATGACAGGGGATTCTATAACAACAATCTGTCCCTCACTGACAGGGGATTCTATAACCACAACCTATCACTCACTGACAGGGGATTCTATAACAACAATCTGTCCTTCACTGACAGGGGATTCTATAACAACAACCTGTCCCTTACTGACATGGGATTTTATAACCACAATCTGTCTCTCACTGACAGGGGATTCTATACATAACCACAACCTGTCCCTCACTGACAATTTATTCCATAACCACAACCTGTCCCTCACTGACAAGGGATTGTATAACCACAACCTGTCCCTCACTGACAGGGGATTCTATAAATAACCACAACCTGTCCCTCACTGACAGGGGATTCTATACATAACCACAAAATGACCCTCACTGACAGGGGATTCTATATCCACAACCTGTCCCTCACTGACAAGGGATTCTGTACTTAACCACAACCTGTCCCTCACTGACAGGGGATTCTATACATAACCACAACCTGTCCCTCACTGACAAGGGATTCTATATATAACCTGTCCCTCACTGACAGTGGATTGCATACATAACCACAGACTGTCCCTCACTGACAGGGGAGTCTATATCCACAACCTGTCCCTCACTGACAGGACATTCTATACATAATCACAACCTGTCCCTCACTGACAGGGGATTCTATACATAACCACAATCTGTTATACCCAGTTGTGGAAGTCAGCATGGCTGAATGGATAAAAGCTCATGGTTTTAAAGAACTGGTGTGCCAATCCATAGTGTGAAACTGACCACCTCACCTGTCATGTGCCGATCCATGGTGTATCACTGACCACCTCACTTGTCATGTGCTGATCCATGGTGTGACATTGACCACCTCACCTGTCATGTGCTGATCCATGGTGTGACATTGACCACTTCACCTGTCATGTGCTGATCCATGGTGTGACATTGACCACTTCACCTGTTGTGTGCCCATGCATGGTGTGACACTGACCACCTCACCTGTTGTGTGCCCATGCATGGTGTGACACTGATCACCTCACCTGTTGTGTGCCCAAGCATGGTGTGACACTGATCACCTCACCTGTTGTGTGCCCATGCATGGTGTGACATTGACCACCTCACTTGTTGTGTGCCCATGCATGGTATGACACTGATCACCTCACCTGTTGTGTGCCCATGCATGGTGTGACATTGATCACCTCACCTGTCGTGTGCCCATGCATGGTGTGACATTAACCATCTCACCTGTCATGTGCCGATCCATGGTGTGACATTAACCATCTCACCTGTCATGTGCCGATCCATGGTGTGACATTAACCACCTCACCTGTCATGTGCTGATCCATGGTGTGACATTAACCACCTCACCTGTCATGTGCTGATCCATGGTGTGACATTGACCACCTCACCTGTCATGTGCTGATCCATGGTGTGACATTGACCACCTCACCTGTCATGTGCTGATCCATGGTGTGACATTAACCACCTCACCTGTCATGTGCTGATCCATGGTGTGTCATTGACCACCTCACCTGTCATGTGCTGATCCATGGTGTGTCATTGACCACCTCACCTGTCATGTGCTGATCCATGGTGTGTCATTGACCACCTCACCTGTCATGTGCCGATCCATGGTGTGTCATTGACCACCTCACCTGTCATGTGCTGATCCATGGTGTGTCATTGACCACCTCACCTGTCATGTGCCGATCCATGGTGTGTCATTGACCACCTCACCTGTCATGTGCCGATCCATGGTGTGTCATTGACCACCTCACCTGTGATCTGCCGATCCATGGTGTGACACTGATCACCTCACCTGTTGTGTGCCGATCCATGGTGTGACATTAACCACCTCACTTGTCATGTGCTGATCCATGGTGTGTCATTGACCACCTCACCTGTCATGTGCTGATCCATGGTGTGTCATTGACCACCTCACCTGTCATGTGCCGATCCATGGTGTGACACTGACCACCTCACCTGTCATGTGCTGATCCATGGTGTGTCATTGACCACCTCACCTGTCATGTGCTGATCCATGGTGTGACATTAACCACCTCACTTGTCATGTGCCAATCCATGGTGTGACACTGATCACCTCACTTGTCATGTGCCGATCCATGGTGTGTCACTGATCACCTCACTTGTCATGTGCCAATCCATGGTGTGACACTGATCACCTCACTTGTCATGTGCCGATCCATGGTGTGACATTGATCACCTCACTTGTCATGTGCTGATCCATGGTGTGTCATTGACCACCTCACCTGTCATGTGCTGATCCATGGTGTGACATTAACCACCTCACTTGTCATGTGCCGATCCATGGTGTGACACTGATCACCTCACCTGTCATGTGTCGATCCATGGTGTGACATTGATCACCTCACTTGTCATGTGCTGATCCTTGGTGTGTCATTGACCACCTCACCTGTCATGTGCTGATCCATGGTGTGACATTAACCACCTCACTTGTCATGTGCCGATCCATGGTGTGACACTGATCACCTCACCTGTCATGTGCCGATCCATGGTGTGACATTGATCACCTCACTTGTCATGTGCTGATCCATGGTGTGTCATTAACCACCTCACCTGTCATGTGCTGATCCATGGTGTGTCATTAACCACCTCACTTGTCATGTGCTGATCCATGGTGTGACATTAACCACCTCACTTGTCATGTGCTGATCCATGGTGTGACATTAACCACCTCACCTGTCATGTGCTGATCCATGGTGTGTCATTGATCACCTCACCTGTCATGTGCCGATCCATGGTGTGTCATTGACCACCTCACCTGTCATGTGCTGATCCATGGTGTGACACTGACCACCTCACCTGTCATGTGCTGATCCATGGTGTGACATTGACCACCTCACCTGTCATGTGCTGATCCATGGTGTGTCATTGATCACCTCACTTGTCATGTGCCGATCCATGGTGTGTCACTGATCACCTCACTTGTCATGTGCCGATCCATGGTGTGACATTAACCACTTCACTTGTCATGTGCCGATCCATGGTGTGTCATTGATCACCTCACTTGTCATGTGCTGATCCATGGTGTGACATTAACCACCTCACCTGTCATGTGCTGATCCATGGTGTGTCATTGATCACCTCACCTTTCATGTGCCGATCCATGGTGTGTCATTGACCACCTCACCTGTCATGTGCTGATCCATGGTGTGTCATTGACCACCTCACCTGTCATGTGCTGATCCATGGTGTGACACTGACCACCTCACCTGTCATGTGCTGATCCATGGTGTGACATTGACCACCTCACCTGTCATGTGCTGATCCATGTTGTGTCATTGATCACCTCACCTGTCATGTGCTGATCCATGGTGTGACATTAACCACCTCACTTGTCATGTGCCGATCCATGGTGTGTCATTGACCGCCTCACCTGTCATGTGCTGATCCATGGTGTGACACTGACCACCTCACTTGTCATGTGCCGATCCATGGTGTGTCATTGACCACCTCACTTGTCATGTGCCCATGCATGGTGTGACATTAACCACCTCACCTGTCATGTGCCGATAGGTTTATAAACATTATAGAAGTAGCACTATATGCTTCAAGGTCTCATAATTCTTTCACAAATGATTCTATCCATATCCTGTCTTTTACAGAGATAATCTTGTCATCTCACCTACACATGATTCTATCCATATCCTCTCTTGTATAGAGATAATCTTTATCATCTCACTTACACAATATTCTATCCATATCCTGTCTTTTACAGAGATAATCTTGTCATCTCACCTACACATGATTCTATCCATATCCTCTCTTGTATAGAGATAATCTTTATCATCTCACTTACACACGACTCTATCCTTATCCTCTCTTGTATAGAGATAATCTTTATCATCTCACTTACACATGACTCTATCCATATCCTGTCTTGTATAGAGATAATCTTTATCATCTCACTTACACATGACTCTATCCTTATCCTCTCTTGTATAGAGATAATCTTTATCATCTCACTTACACATGACTCTATCCATATCCTGTCTTGTATAGAGATAATCTTTACCATCTCACTTACACACGACTCTATCCACATCCTCTCTTGTATAGAGATAATCTTTATCATCTCACTTACACACGACTCTATCCATATCCTCTCTTGTATAGAGATAATCTTGTCATCTCGCTTCCATATGATTCTATGCACAATAATTTTGTTCATCTCACTCTATCCACAATAATTCTGTTCATCTCACTCACAGCTGAATTCATCCACCAATTGCCACAGTTATAAAATATCTCAAGTGTCCCTTTTGTAAATGAGTGTACCCATATACATCTTTTCACATTTATACATTACTACAATGCAAACAGCCAATCTCTGATGTGGCAAATTTTTGATGCGAAGAACAATTTGTTTATCCCGACAATTTTTCATCTTTGTCTCTTATCAGAGGAATTTCTGATAAGTAGAACTATTTCTTGGGTCCCAGATGAGTTTGTCTTATCAGACCTACACTGTATTTATTAAAACCACTTTTCTCTTTTGCTTATAGTTCTGTTCATATTGTCCAACTTTGCAGACAATTCCGTGTACACTGTCACTGCTTGTATTTTGAAGTATCAGTTCATCCATGATCTGTTTTCTAGAAGAGTTTCTTCATTTACTTGTTCTTCTGTTATGAACACACTGCTGTAAAAATGAAATCTGAATTAAACTGCCAGCTGAAACTGAAAGTGCTGCACCAATAGGTGAAGATATTACACTGAGGCTGAAAACTTGAGCACAATATCCTGTATACTTAACTCAACCAAGGTGTCAACAATTGATCTTCCTCAGGTTCAGTGTTGTCTATTGCTGAAGCACCACCTATTCAACAGATTGTCTCCATGTGAAGAGGGTAAACAGACAGTTAGAATCACCGTTAAAACTGATGGCTTCATGAGAAAGTAAATAAACAAGCAAACATGTCCTATGAAACTATTGGCCTCATGAAAGGAATGTCGACTATGTAGAGTAAATAAACTGCAGAATATGTCCTGTAAGTGAGAGTAAACAAACAGTGGGACATGTCCTGTAAAACTATTGGTTCCATGACAGGTCTAGCAAGACAACATAGCCTTATCCAGACAGTGTATGACAATAAGAGACACACAAGATGGAGTGCCAACTTAACACGGGAGTAGACGTTATTTGAGAGCTCAAGACGAACAAGCAGGAGGGAGAAACTAACCAGCAGACATGTGAGGTCAAGGTGAACAAGGATAAGGGAGAAACTAACCAGCAGACATTATGAGGTCAAGGTGAACAAGCAGGAGGGAGAAACTAACCAGCAGACATTATGAGGTCAAGGTGAACAAGCAGGAGGGAGAAACTAACCAGCAGACATTATGAGGTCAAGGTGAACAAGCAGGAGGGAGAAACTAACCAGCAGACATTATGAGGTCAAGGTGAACAAGGAGGAGGGCGAAACTAACCAGCAGACATTATGAGGTCAAGATAAGCAATATCAAGGAAACTAACTATCAAACAGTAATAACTGCATCAAATTTTAGGCTAAAGATGAATCCTCTTTGGAAGATTTCTTAGGCACTCTTTCTGTGAGAGACAGGATTTCTTGATTGGCAGCATGTAGATCACTGGCTAGTTGAAGTTCTTGTTCTTTGAGGGCTTTCATCTCTTTTTGCTGGGCCTGTTGAATGAAGGAGACAGCATAGAAATCAGGCAACAGACAAAATTCCCAACAAATTAACAGCACGTACAGCCATACATGCATAAGACCGCTGTCAGAATGCCAACACAACAGTCTGCCATTAAAATTACAGTTCATCGTCAATGGAAGCAGCAGTTGCACATACATTCCTGCATAAGGCAAAACCAGATAGTTCAGCAACTGGCCGTCTAACATTTTCTGAACCATGTAGTTCACAATACAAACAACCGTGGACAGATGTAAAAACATTCCACTTTAAATCCACAGCTCATAGTGTCACTCCACACAATTAACTCATTAACTCTTTCTCTGCCAAGAGCCCATACATCGCCACAATTGACCGTCAGTGACGGCCATGGGCCCTTTAATCGTCACATTATATACTGTGGTTTATTTGATAAATTTCTGCTACCTTCCGCAATTTTAAGTCATGGTAAATTGAAAATTCACACACCCGGAGCATTTCCTTTTCAGCATTGTAATGTCACAAAGCAGGTTCCCAAATCACGCCATACAGAGAAAGGAAGGAACTCTCAAAGTAAACAGTGCACGAAGACTATGGGATACGAATATACGTCACACCAACGCTAGCGTAACAACGAAAACATACGTTGTGCGGAGATCAATACGAGCGATCGTGAGTTAGAATTTGGAAACAACTTGGTGTGGCTATTGGATGGTTTGAAGGCTAGCAGTGGACTCCAAGTGAACAACAGCTAGAAGTTTATCTTGGGAACGCCATGGATTCAAGAACGTCGGGCACACACTAGACAGAATCGGAGAAAGATGACAGCAAGGACGGCCTGAGTGAACGCATGAAGGACAAGTGATACTGAGTGGTGACCAAGCAAACGTTGGACAAGTTGGGGTAAACCATCTGGTGTATGTTGATATTTGATGCTACTCTGGTCACAACAGATACGCTAATGATTACACTGTAAGATGTATCTGATTTGTCAACTGCCGTAATAAAGTGGTGTAAGTTCCTTGAACTCTCATATTTACGTTATCTTTCAAAGTTCACCATAGAGTTGTCAACTGTTATCTTCACTCCAAGTTTAAGTAGCCAGTACCTTTCCGTAAGTTCGATTGTATGATATTTCCATGGCATGGCACAGAAAAGAGGACTTACTGCTTGGCAGTAAGGTCTACCGTTTTAATCCATTGATACTTGCGAGTTTTTTAAAGTTTTAAACTAGTGTTAATTAGTTTGTTTTGCTTTTTCACAAATGGCAACACCCTCTAGTAAGTGGCCTCGTAGACTGACATCAGATCAAGCTAGATATTATATTTATAATGATTTCAAGGACTTTGTGAAAGATTCTAAAATTGAAACCACGTGCAGTATTCAGTTAGTTAGATTATTTCGTTATATATTTCGAAACACCACTCATAGCGAAAGTTCATCATAATATGTCATAATATGATGGCACGTATCGAATTATGAATGCGCTAATGGGCCACATTTATGCCTCTAAATTTGTTTTGCCTATCACAAAGTATTTAAGGAGTATTTAAATTATTAAATTTAAAAGAATAATAATCATAACTAAATAGAAAATAGTGTTTATATTCTTCTTCTCAGTACAATCTGAGTGATGTGTTACTGACATTTTCCATTTTGTGTGAAAATTATGTGCTTCAAAATATTATGTTTTAAGTATGTTTTACTGATGTTGAGGTGCAGTTCTTGTGATATTATTGAACAAAAGTGGTGTGTGTAACAATATTCAGCAAATTTAACTGGATTAGCTGCAGTGGATTATAAATAACGCCTCGGTAAGTGAAATTTTCAAATAATTTTTACCTTTTTAAGTTCAATTGTTATTACTAAACCTCTCATTATTGTCATAATATTTCTAACCTATCAATTAATTATTAACACTGTCATGTTCCTTGTGCAGTCATCTTTAATTTGATATATAATACAATATATCTGCTACCATTTTAACAGCATTATTGTGACACACCCCTACTTTCCATCTTCTGCCATGAATTTCTGTTTGGTCAGGACCCAATTTTTGTTTGGCATCAAAAGAGTTAATTACTAACCTCTTTCTTCGTCTTAACAAACAGTTAACATTGTTCTGTTTGACCCAGAGGCAGACATCATAACCTGTGATTGACTCAACCCTATGGTTTAGCTGGGTTTCACAGACTACACAAAAACATAGATGGTGAAAGAAGACAATAATGACACAGTGAGAGCTGTGCCATGTGAAATACAGAACAGGAGTAATAATAAGACATAATATACTGAATGACAGAATGTGGCATGTGTGACAGAATGGGAGAGAATGGGAAAACAGGACACAGTAACAGAAAGACAGATATAATTGTCACACAGACAGATTATCTTACCACAGACAAACATTTACCCTACCACAGACAAACATTTACCCTACCACAGACAAACATTTACCCTACCACAGACAAACATTTACCCTACCACAGACAAACATTTACCCTACGACAGACTCACATACTATAGCTCACACTACCACAGACAAACATTTACCCTACCACAGACTCACATACTATAGCTCACACTACCACAGACAAACATTTACCCTACCACAGACTCACATACTATAGCTCACACTACCATAGACAAACATTTACCCTACCACAGACTCACATACTATAGCTCACACTACCACAGACAAACATTTACCCTACCACAGACAAACATTTACCCTACCACAGACTCACATACTATAGCTTACACTACCACAGACAAACATTTACCCTACGACAGACTCACATACTATAGCTCACACTCATCTCATCTCATCTCATCATGTTCCTCTTGTACCTTGCGGTGTCGAGATGAAGTATAAACTTCGTGAGAGTGCCCGGTTATGGGCTTCGTATATCGACATTCCCATGGATTCTGTTATTCCCTCAGTCCAACGTTTACGTGGTCGGCCTCTTCCTCTGTTTCCATCTGGTCTGTACATCATTGCTTGTTGTGGCATGCTGTTGACTGGTAGCCTACTTGCATGGCCAAACCATTTGACTTGCTGCTTTCTAATAAAATCTAGAGCAGCTTTAACCCCTACTTTAGTTCTGATTTCTTCATTTCTGATCTTATCTCTTCTTGATACGTTGAGTATTCTTCTCAGAAACCTCATTTCTGTTGTTGTGATTTTTCTTTTCTGTTTTTCTGTCATTGTCCAGGTTTGGCATTGGTAGCACAGAGTTGGTAGGAAGATTGTGTTGTAAAGTGCTTTCTTAGTAGTTATTGATACATGTTTGTTCTTTAGTATTGGTGCCATTTGTCCAATGAGTTGATTTGCCTTATTGCACCTATTTTCGATCTCGTCTTCTGATCTGCCATTTGATGATATTATACTTCCTAGGTACTTGAAGCTCTTTACTTGTTTCAAGGGATGTTCGTTTAGGTGAATTGTTGCTGTTTGTTCTTCTTTAGTTATAGTCATTACCTCTGTTTTGCTTGTGCTAATTTTCATGTTATGTTCCCTACACATTTCGTTTAGACTATTCATGTGGTCTTGTAATTCAGCTTCTGATTTTGCTATTAGTGCTTGGTCGTCCGCAAACAGAAGTTCTCTAATGGTTAGATTTGCAGATGGTTCTTCTTCTGTGTTCTCGTCATGCGGTATTCTTGCTGTCTCTGCTTGGCTGGTTTCTTTACATATGTTGTCTATATATGTTATGAACAAGAGAGGGGACAGGACACAACCTTGTCGTACTCCAGATCTTATGGTGAAGGGTTCTGAGTGTTCTCCAGTTGCTCTCACTATGCATTCACTGTTGTTGTATAAACTTCTGCATAGGTTTGTTATATGTGTACTCACTCCATATTGTTTAAGGATTTCCCACAGCTTGTTTCTATAGCTCACACTACCACAGACAAACATTTACCCTACCACAGACTCACATACTATAGCTCACACTACCACAGACAAACATTTACCCTACCACAGACTCACATACTATAGCTCACACTACCACAGACAAACATTTACCCTACCACAGACTCACATACTATAGCTCACACTACCACAGACAAACATTTACCCTACCACAGACTCACATACTATAGCTCACACTACCACAGACAAACATTTACCCTACCACAGACTCACATACTATAGCTCACACTACCACAGACAACAGCCCACACTACCACAGACAAACATTTACCCTACCACAGACTCACATACTATAGCTCACACTACCATAGACAAACATTTACCCTACCACAGACTCACATACTATAGCTCACACTACCACAGACAAACATTTACCCTACCACAGACTCACATACTATAGCTCACACTACCATAGACAAACATTTACCCTACCACAGACTCACATACTATAGCTCACACTACCACAGACAAACATTTACCCTACCACAGACAAACATTTACCCTACGACAGACTCACATACTATAGCTCACACTACCACAGACAAACATTTACCCTACGACAGACTCACATACTATAGCTCACACAACCACAGACAAACATTTACCCTACCACAGACTCACATACTATAGCTCACACTACCACAGACAAACATTTACCCTACCACAGACTCACATACTATAGCTCACACTACCACAGACAAACATTTACCCTACCACAGACTCACATACTATAGCTCACACTACCACAGACAAACATTTACCCTACCACAAACTCACATACTATAGCTCACACTACCACAGACAAACATTTACCCTACCACAGACTCACATACTATAGCTCACACTACCACAGACAAACATTTACCCTACCACAGACTCACATACTATAGCTCACACTACCACAGACAACAGCCCACACTACCACAGACAAAGCTTACCATTTGTTGACGAATGAGATCATGTTTTTCACTTTTCAGCTTGTGTATTTCACTCCGCAACTGGTCAATTTGTTTCAGCAACTGATCTTTCACTTTGAGATGAAATAAAATAAAATAATCAGTTGATCAGTGCTATATTTTAGTAGAAGGCAGCATGTAAAATGGTTTGGCCATGCAAGCAGGTTACCAACAGTATACCACAACAAGCAATGATGTACGGACAAAATGGAAGCAGAGGAAGAGGCTGACCACGCAAACAATGGACGGATGGAATAGCAGAGTCCATGGGAATATCGATACATGAAGCCCATAACCGGGCACTCTCCCGCTGTTTATACTTCACCTCGACACTGCAAGGTACAAGAGGAACCTGATGAGATGAGTTGAGATGATCAGTTTCTTCCAGTGGTCTTTTGCTTCATAATAAAATAAATACACAATATCACTTGAGCCAGCTCTGTGGTGAAGGGGTTACAGATGCAGTTCGTAATCCCGCTTTCGAAACACAGCTGTGTTGGTTTTTTATGAAATGGTATGGATGCCGGTTGTTCAGAAAGCAATGGCAAACTATTGAATGTAAACTTGCCCAGAAATCACGAACAGCCAAAAAATGCTGGGGTTGACTGCTACTCCTGTAAAGGACATGCAACTAACTTTGTTTTTTATCATTTGATCATTTGGCATCAGTATCTGAGCTTTCACTTCAAGATAATATAAAACACAAAATATCACTTAGTCTGTTTGCAGTAAGAGGATTTTTCCCATTAGGATAACATAAAATATTGTGTGATCAACTTCTGTGATTTTTTTCACTTTAGGATAAAATAAAATCAACTCCAGGGATTCTTTTTCACTTCAGGATGAAATAACATAAATATCACTTAGTCAGTCTGCTTAAGTAACTGATTTTTCACTTTAGAATAACATAAAATATAAAATAGTGTGTAGTCATGTCTGCCAATAAGGGAATCTTTCACTTTAAGATGAAATAGAAAAAGAAATACAAAATATCATATCAAGTTTTTCTTTCAAATTATGATTAAATAAGAAAGAGAACATCAACAACAAAAAGTCACTTGATCAAGTCTGTGCCAGAAAGTGATCATTCACTTCAAGAATAAAATAGTAAATATTTGGTCATATTCTAACTCAAGACAATTTCTAACGACATGATAATATCTAACCCCTCATTAAGCTTACCATCACTTTTGATGGAGTACACATACTCTCCAACAACATGTTAATCTCTAACCCCTCATTAAGCTTACCATCACATTCGATGGAGTACACATACTCTCCAATGACATGATAATCTCTAACCCCTCATTATGCTTACCATCACTTTTGATGGAGTACACATACTCTCCAACAACATGTTAATCTCTAACCCCTCATTAAGCTTACCATCACATTCGATGGAGTACACATACTCTCTTACGACATGATAATCTCTAACCCCTCATTATGCTTACCATCACTTTTGATGGAGTACACATACTCTCTTACGACATGATAATCTCTAACCCCTCATTATGCTTACCATCACATTCGATGGAGTACACACTCTCCAACAAAACGATAATCTCTAACCCTTCATTAAGCTTACCAACACTTTCAATGAAGTACACACTCTTTCCAATGACATGATAATCTCTAACCTCTCTTTAAGCTTACCAACACTTTCAATGAAGTACACACTCTTTCCAATGACATGATAATCTCTAACCTCTCTTTAAGCTTACCAACACTTTCGATAGAGTCCACATACTCTCTAATGACATGATACTCTCTAACCCATCATTAAGCTTACCATCACTTTTGATGGAGGATACACACTCTCCAATGACATGATAATCTCTAACCCCTCATTAAGCTTACCATCACTTTCGATAGAGTCCACATACTCTCTAATGACATGATACTCTCTAACCCATCATTAAGCTTACCATCACTTTTGATGGAGAACACATTCTCTCCAACAAAATGATAATCTCTAACCCCTCATTAAGCTTACCATCACTTTCGATGGAGTACACATACTCTCCGACATACTGTGCTGAATTCTGCATGTTGGTGCTAGGAGTGCCTCCCGAGGACATGCTCTCCTGCAGGTAGAACTGAATAG
Source organism: Cepaea nemoralis (assembly GCA_014155875.1). NCBI lineage: Eukaryota > Metazoa > Mollusca > Gastropoda > Stylommatophora > Helicidae > Cepaea > Cepaea nemoralis. Next base: position 536,600 of record JACEFZ010006112.1, on the reverse strand, counting down.
TTATTGAAGTAACATACAAGGTAACGATAATATACTATTTATATCAAACACATGGTAACGATAATATACTATTTATATCAAACACATGGTAACGATGGTATAATATTTATATAAGACACATGGTAGGGATGATATATTATTTATACAAAACACATGGTAGGGATGATATATTATTTATACAAAACACATGGTAGGGATGATATATTATTTATACAAAACACATGGTAGGGATGATATATTATTTATACAAAACACATGGTAGGGATGATATATTATTTATACAAAACACATGGTAGGGATGATATATTATTTATACAAAACACATGGTAGGGATGATATATTATTTATACAAAACACATGGTAGGGATGATATATTATTTATACAAAACACATGGTAGGGATGATATATTATTTATACAAAACACATGGTAGGGATGATATATTATTTATACAAAACACATGGTAGGGATGATATATTATTTATATAAAACACATGGTAGGGATGATATATTATTTATACAAAACACATGGTAGGGATGATATATTATTTATACAAAACACATGGTAGGGATGATATATTATTTATACAAAACACATGATAGGGATGATATATTATTTATATAAAACACATGGTAGGGATGATAAATTATTTATATAAAACACATGGTAATGATTATATACTATTTATATAAAACATATGGTAATGATGATACATTATTTATATAAAACACATGATAACAATGATATACTATTTATATAAAACACATGGTAGGGATGATATATTATTTATATAAAACATATGGTAATGATGATATACAAGTTCAACATAAAAGATATTTGAAGGATGATATACCTCTTTGACATAAAACAGATGGTAAGGATTATAGATGGTATACTAGTTTAACATAAAACACATGGTAAGGTTGATATGGTATAATATGAGGGGGCTTCAAATAAAAACCTTAAATATTTTTGGAGTTGAATATCTTCTGAAAAATGAAAGAACAAATGTTTAATTTTTCAAGATAGTCACCACTATGTTCAATGCAAGTCTGCCAGCACCAATAAAGTGCTCGAATTCTTGTAGAAAATAATTCTCTTGGTCACATGTGTAACCATTCATGCACCACCTGCTATACCTCTTCATCGGACCAAAAAGTCTTTCCTCCCAATGACTCTTTGAGTTGTCCAAACAGAAGTCACACAGTTTTGAAACTTCCTACTCCACTCATACATTTGTGGGGCTGACAGGCGTACATCACCTTACTGGACCTTCATTCGCCAATGAATTTCTATAGGTTTCACGCTTTCACTGATAAAATAAACAGATAACAGAACACTGCTCCTCTTTGGTGCATGTCAAAAGTGGGGTGGTCATCTTTAAACTGTCCTTATGACATCACCTGTTCATCTGCACAGTGATGTTACATGCTTAATACTCTTGACAACCTTAACAACAATATAGACAAAGTTACAAGACAATGACATGGTTGTTGTAATTTCTATCACACCTGAAGGTTTTCATTTTAAACTCCCTCGTATCATCTCTGAGCGCCTACCAATACCTATGAATGGATTTCTCTAGACAGTACTAAGTGGACATAAAATGTGTAAGTAAAAAGTAAAGGATCCTTTTACATGCCTCAACAGATTCAGTGCCAAACAAAAAATAGGCGTTCTCCTAATAAAACTGGTTGGTGAAAAATTAGAAGTAGTGGTGTGTCACAGTTATGACCTAAAAGTTAATATAATAGCAGACATATTGTATTTTACGTCAAATTTAAAGGGGTTGCTTAGGGAAAACTACTGTATGTAAGCCCATGGCAAATACCAGGATGTCGCTCTAAATGATTAATGATCCCATGACACTTTATCAATTAATGCACGTGGTCAGATCTTGAAGAGCCGGATTTGTATTGACCAATGGGCACACAGCAGGTCATGTGGTCAGTAGCACACCGGCCACCTTTACTTCCAGAGACATTTCCTGGTAGCCACTTTAGGCTGGGCCAACCTGGCAGCTCAGGTCAGTTTGAAAAATATGTCTCGATGCAAATTAAAATCTGGCCAAAAGGCAAGCTGAGGCACCTGGAAGACACAAGTGCCTACCTGGCAGACAGGCAAGCTGAGGCACCTGGAAGAAACAAGTGCCTACCTGGCAGAAACTGGCTGCAGGTATGCCAAGCTTAAGGACCACCACGTTCTGTAGGTCTGAGTGCGTGGAAGAATAGTGGTTAGTTTTTCATTCCCATAGCGAATGACAAAAGCTGGCATCAAAATCTTGTATAGTCTAATATAATCAAAATTCCAACAGCCCGATAATGAAATTCCCAGCAGTTAGATAATAAGATTCTCATCAGTCAGATAATCATATTCTTAGCAGACAGATAATGAAATTCCCAGCAGTCAGATAATAAATATTCCACCAACACAGTTAGAAATAGAGAGGAAGTGCTAACCAATACCATTCCTGTATCGGAATCTTCCTGGACCATGACCTTGCTGGCAGCCATGACAGTGTTGTTGATGAGGCTGTGGTTCGGAGAGAATTCTTCGATACTGTTGAAGCTACTTTCTGAGTTTGAGCGTGATATGTGGACGACTTGGTTTGTTCTGGTGAATGAGAAAAAGAAATAGACATTTTGTAAACTGTGATTTAGGATTTGTACATAATTTAATGGGGGATGAGATATATAAGGGATAGATGCAAGAGAAGAGAGTATAAGAGGGACAGATAAGGGAGAGAATAGGAAGAAGAAAGAGAAGTGAGGGAGTGAGATTTTGAGGAATGGTAAAAAGTTATGAGATAACAATGAGGGGGTAGGCACAATGAAAGGAGAGATGACATCACAGAGGAGTTTGTGTAAATGGATATATTGCAGAGGAGAATGTAAAGGAGAGTATTAGAAAGGAGAAAATATGACACAGAAAACAAGAGGCAGAAAGCAAGAGCAGAGAATGTGTGTGTGAGAGAGAGAGAATGAAAGAAAGAGAGAGAGAGATAATGAGAGAGAATGAGAGATAATGAGAGAGAACAAGAGAGAGAAACAAGAGAGAGAGAGAGAGAGAGAGAGAGAGAGAGAGAGAGAGAGAGAGAGAGAGAGAGAGAGAGAGAGAGAGAGAGAGAGAGAGAGAGGCAAACAGACAGAAAAAGAGAGAAATAGACAGAGAGGAGTGAATATCAGAAGGTAGAAAGTGAGAAAGCCAGGAATGAGTGCCACACACGGAGAGAGAGAGGTGTAGTGAATAGAATGTTCTGTGCGGGAGAAGAGAACACCAAAGAGTATGAGACTTATAGTAATATGTGAAAGAGATTGTGTAGTAAAATGTGAAAGAGATTGTGTAGTAAAATGTGAAAGGGATTATGTAGTAAAGATGTGAAAGAGATTATGTAGTAAAATGTGAAGGAGATTATGTAGTGGAAATAGAAGAGATTGTGTAGTAACATGTGAAAGAGAATGTGTAGTAGAATATGGAAGAGATTGTGTAGTAACATGTGAATGAGACGGTAGTAAAATGTGAAAGAGATTGTGTAGTAAAATGTGAAAGAGATTGTGTAGTGAAATGTGAAAAAGACTAGTTAGAGAGGCAGAAATTAAATGAGAGTATAGTTCTAAAAAGACAAGCCACAAGAATCAATCCTAATAACTATGAAGCACTCAGGCTGCAGAATCTAGGCTCACTCACCTGGTCACAGAAGACAGACTGCCGGGACTGGACTGTGGGCTGGGCTCCTGACTGGCACTCGCCTGGAAGGACGCGGCGCTGTGGATGCTCTCAACCAGCAAGTTCCTGTGACACAAACACACATACAGCGGTCAATCATGTGATCAACAGCAGCAGACCAACCTAAACTGTAGATGCTCTCAACCAGCAAGTTCCTGTGACACAAACACATATACAGTGGTCAATCATTTGATCAACTCCAGCAGACCAACTTTCTACCAAACCTAAACTTGGTACCCGGAAATGATCTGATAAATAAAAGCGGCCATGATACTGACTATATCACCCACTGAGTGCTTTTAAAATTGTGGGAATAGCATCAGATACCTTCAGGGATTGTACAAGAGCCATTTACATCTAACTGACAATATACACAATATGGTCATTTGTTTACTTTACATAACTTTATTTACTTTACATAATTTTATTTACTTGCAAGTCAAGTCTTAGCAATATATGACTGAGCCACCATACGACAGTAGACGGTACTACCTCCTTTCTGTTAGCACTGAATGTTGAGATGTCAGGTCTGAGTTAGATATGACTGAGCTACTGTATGGCTATAGACGGTACCACTTGCCTTCTGTTAGCACCGAATGTGGGGTGGCCCTGACCACACCCAACACCCCACATTGTACCAGCGACTTCAGGGAGGGTACAAACCTTACTTAATGCGAGGAAATGCAACCTAAAGACTAAATGTCATGTCATGGCAGGGCAGACCCGGGCCTAAGCCTTGTTTGGCAACTGGTCTAGGATGGAAGCTCCAACAGGCGGACAGTTAGAGCATTGCTTTGCTGATCCTGCAGCTTCTGCAGCTTGTCTTGTTCTAGATGTATTGGTGTTACAGTTCCTCTGGAGTAAACTAGGCAGGCAGATAGAGGGATCATGCTGCAAGGGCAACACATGGTCTCTAAATTCAACCCAAGCGCTGTGCTACGGTGAAGTATAACTCCAATTTACAAACAATAGTCTATCAAGACGGCAAGTTGCCATTCATTTACTGGACATACCTTTATCTACTTGACATAGTTTTCTTTACTTGACATAACTTTATTTACTTGACATAACTTTATTTACTTGACATAACTTTATTTACTTGACATACCTTTATTTACTGGATATACCTTTATTTACTTGATATACCTTTATTTACTTGACATAACTTTATTTACTTGACATAACTTTATTTACTTGACATAACTTTATTTACTGGACATAACTTTATTTAGTTGACATACTTGATATACCTTTATTTACTTGACATACTTGATATACCTTTATTTACTTGACATACTTGATATACCTTTATTTACTTGACATACCTTTATTTACTTGATATACCTTTATTTACTTGATATACCGTTATTTACTAGATATACCTTTATTTACTAGATATACCTTTATTTACTAGATATACCTTTATTTACTTGATATACTTGATATACCTTTATTTACTTGACATACTTGATATACCTTTATTTACTTGACATACTTGATATACCTTTATTTACTAGATATACTTGATATACCTTTATTTACTTGACATACTTGATATACCTTTATTTACTTGACATACTAGATATACCTTTATTTACTAGATATACCTTTATTTACTTGACATACTTGATATACCTTTATTTACTTGACATACTTGATATACCTTTATTTACTTGACATACCTTTATTTACTTGATATACCTTTATTTACTTGATATACCTTTATTTACTAGATATACCTTTATTTACTAGATATACCTTTATTTACTAGATATACCTTTATTTACTTGATATAACTTTATTTACTTGATATACCTTTATTTACTAGATATACCTTTATTTACTAGATATACCTTTATTTACTAGATATACCTTTATTTACTTGATATACCTTTATTTACTTGACATAACTTTATTTACTTGACATAACTTTATTTACTTGACATAACTTTATTTACTTGACATAACTTTATTTACTTGACATAACTTTATTCAGTTGACATACTTGATATACCTTTATTTACTTGACATACTTGATATACCTTTATTTACTTGACATACTTGATATACCTTTATTTACTTGACATACCTTTATTTACTTGACATACCTTTATTTACTTGATATACCTTTATTTACTTGATATTCCTTTATTTACTTGACATACTTGATATACCTTTATTTACTTGACATACTTGATATACCTTTATTTACTTGACATACCTTTATTTACTTGACATACCTTTATTTACTTGATATACCTTTATTTACTTGATATACCTTTATTTACTAGATATACCTTTATTTACTAGATATACCTTTATTTACTAGATATACCTTTATTTACTTGATATACTTGATATACCTTTATTTACTTGACATACTTGATATACCTTTATTTACTTGACATACTTGATATACCTTTATTTACTAGATATACTTGATATACCTTTATTTACTTGACATACTTGATATACCTTTATTTACTTGACATACTAGATATACCTTTATTTACTAGATATACCTTTATTTACTTGACATTCTTGATATACCTTTATTTACTTGACATACCTTTATTTACTTGATATACCTTTATTTACTTGATATACCTTTATTTACTTGATATTCCTTTATTTACTTGACATACTTGATATACCTTTATTTACTTGACATACTTGATATACCTTTATTTACTTGACATACCTTTATTTACTTGATATACCTTTATTTACTTGATATACCTTTATTTACTTGATATACCTTTATTTACTTGATATACCTTTATTTACTTGATATACCTTTATTTACTTGACATACCTTTATTTACTTGATATACCTTTATTTACTTGACATACCTTTATTTACTTGACATAACTTTATTTACTTGACATACTTCACATACCTTTATTTACTTGACATACCTTTATTTACTTGATATACTTGACATAACTTTATTTACTTGACATACTTGACATAACTTTATTTACTTGACATACTTGACATAACTTTATTTACTTGACATAACTTTATTTACTTGACATACCTTTATTTACTTGATGTACCTTTATTTACTTGATATACCTTTATTTACTTGATATACCTTTGTGTGCTTTATATTAGAGTAATGGACTACTACAAAGTGACATACCCTCTGCTGTCTCTGTTGGACGATTTACTTGGCTTGTCAAAGGTTGAAGATGGCTGCCGAGACAGGTTTCTTGGCGAAGACGGCGATTTACGAACCTGGCAAGGAAATATCTTATAACAGATTTGTGGGGACAATTAGAAAAATAGTGTGCTGTAAAACTGTAGACAATTAGACAAATCTTGTGCATTGTCAAAAAACTTGACAATTAGGCACATCTTGTGCATTGTCAAACTGTGGACAAATAGACAAATCTTGTGTTTTGTAAAACTGTGGACAATTAGGAAAACTTTGTGCATTGTAAAACTGTACAATTAGACAAATCTTGTGTATGATCAAACTGTGGACAATTAGACTAACCTTGTGCATTTATCAAACTGTGGACAATTAGACTAACCTTGTGCATTGTCAAACTGTGGACAATTAGACAAATCTTGTGCATTGTTAAACTGTGGACAAGGAGGCCTGTTAATGAGATAACTGGAGAGCAAAGCCTGGAGGTAAGAGAAACAGAGGATGTCCTAGGAGAAATTACATCAGACAAGCATGCAAGGATGTTGGGACACTCACATATTCTGAGTTTAGAAGAGAATAGGGGACAGTGCCGGGATTTGAGCAGACGACTTCAATATCAGTTGTGGTTCCAATTTCATGGCAAAGGGTCACCCCCATAATGCTCCATTCCTGTGCTAGTCAATTTCACACAAAAATGCTGTCCCATGTGAAAAGTGGAACAGACAGAAGTTCCAGGAAATCAACAACCCACACAGGCATACATGTATAAGGCTGCTGTCAGAATACCAACACAACAGTCTGACACTAAAATTACAGTTCATTGTGGATGGATGTGGCGGTCACTAGAAAACCACCAGTTGCACACACATTACTGCATAAGGCAAAACCAGCTAATTCAGCAACCAACCATTAACTATTTTTCTGAACATGCAGTTCACAATATAAACAACCGCAGACAGATGTGAAAGCATTCCACATTAAATCTACAGCTCACAGTGTCGCTCAATGCACTTAACTCAGTAGCTATGTGATGGAACCATGTACTACCAGTCCACCATGAGCAAAATTCATAAGCAAACCATAGCCAGACGCAGAAACACTCCAGAGGCCTTAATATTTCAACAGCCTATCCACCATTTTGAACTAGAAATGGTTGGACAGATTGATCTGATGATGTGGATAGGAGACAGGAATGAATTGACAACCCTGGAGGTAATGACAGCAGCTGACACTGGACAATGCCTGCACTTCCTTCTCTACCAGGAACTTGTGCTAAGCATCAGTCTAGAAAAACAAGTTAAATATTTTGGCCACATGAAACAGATATAGCACTTCAAAGAAAATAATACTATAGGGAAAAGTTGAAGGCAAGCAAGCAAGAGGTGGGCAGCGGTGCAAGTGGGAAGATAACATCAAGAGATGGACAAGGACAAGAGACAGAGAGTGTTGGAGATTGATTGCAGTCAATCTTCTTTGAGGAAATGGTACATAAATGATTGATGCAGAGGAAGGACTAGTCGGAGCTCTAGAAGACATTAGGGAAATAGATTCTATACAAACACAGACCAACAACAAAGTCAAACAAGGAAATAGACTATAAAAACACAGACCCAGAACAAAGTGAAGCAAGGAAATAGATTATACACAAACACAGCCCCAGAACAGTCAAAGTGGTAAATTTTGTTTTAGAATAGAAGCTTTAAATTCCAGCTGTGAACAACTGCAAGTTTGGACATAATAAACAGTGCTAGGATAGTTGTTGTCTTGTGGATAGTCAATAAAATACTAAAGAAATGATGTAACATTGTACTGCAATCAAAAACATAAAAGATATCATGTGACTGTCGACTTCTCTGTAGAAGATACATGGGCCACATACATGAACAATCATGAGAACAGCAAAGTTTCTTACACTTCAATATCTACTGGAAGAAACTGAAGATATGTTATCCTGCTCTATGTTCTAACAGGCCCTAAGCCTTGGTTGGCAACTGGTCTAGGATGGAAGCTTCAGAATGCAGACAGATAGAGTATTGCGCTGCTGATCTGGCAGCTTCTGCAGCTTGTCTTGTTCCAGATGTATTGGTGTTACCTTTCCTCTAGAGTAAACTAGATAGGCAGAGAGAGGGATCATGCTGCATGGGCAACACAAGGTCTCTAAATTCAGCCTATGGTTTGTGTTATAGGGAGGTATGATTCCATTTTGACAAGCCCAAACTTACCAAGGGCACAGCTGCTCTATCATCTTCACCAACAGCTGACAGTGACCCCTGGAGAGATGGATGCCCATTCTTCCTCTGAAGGCTGCCAATGTCTAAGTTTGGACTCTTCCCTTTCCCACTGAAAGCTCTTTTAACAGAGTCGATCAACCGGCTGCCTTCCTGTTTCGTGCTGGACACAGACGACAGCCCAAAGAGCTCCAGGTTTCGTTTATGTAGGTCATGGTACAATGACTCTAACAGGGACGTCCGTGTGCGATGCTGTAGACAGGAATGGACAACACAGACATTTACAATCAGTTCTCAGTCTTACTCTCCAGCAGCTGTAGAGGGAGACAAGAGCACATATGAGCATGTCTCAAGTGCTTCCACTTTAAGCCATCACAAGCAATCACTCACTCACTCACTGAGTTGATCAATCAGTCAATCCACCTATCAATCAACCAGTCCACCAATCTATCAATCCATCATTCAATCAATCAATAAACCAAGACTCCAATAAATCAATTAATTCACCTAACAGTCAATCACCCCTCAGTCAAGCAATCCGCTCATTAATTTAAAAATTGCACCAATCAAGCAATCCATGCATCATTCAGTTAATCAATCAACCAATCATGTGCCATGCCTGAAAGCGTGGGTGGTCATGACTCACCATTTCACTTGATCACCAGAGTCGTGGATCAGCTCAGTGTTCCTGTCTCGTCCATGCCATGTGGCCAAGCCATCCAGGTATTTTCCTCTTGGTCTTTTCCCTTCGATCTTGCCAGTTGTCACTTAGTTCTCCAATCCATTTCTTCTCATAACATGTCCAAAAATTTTTGACTATGTCTAATTTCTCTAATCAGTTTGCGAGTTTCATTTGTCTCCTGTAGTACTTGGTCATTGGTTTTTCTATCTGTCCATGGTATTCTTTGCATTTTCCTCAGAAACCACATTTCTGCAGCCATCAGATGTTTTTCAGCTTGACTGCACATTGTCCAAGTTTCACATCCATACAAAAGAACAGGCTCTATGTACCCCCTCAACACTCAGTTAATCAACCCACCCATAATTTCATTAACCAATCACTTTACACTACCAATAAATCAATCCATCCATCAATTCTTAAATCAATCACTTTCACATTGACAGATCATTGCTTTGCTGATCCAGCAGCTTCTACAGGTGTTCCAGATGTATGGTGTTACCTTTCCTCTGGAGTAAACTAGGCAGGCCAAGAGAGGGACAATGTTGCATGGGCAACTCATGTTCTCTAAATACAGCCCAGGCTTTGTGCTATGGAGAGGTATAAATTCATTTTACAAACTATAATCTGTCAAGACCACCAGCTGCCAGTCAAGTCAACCAATCCCCTTACACTATCAATCAATCAATCTGCCCATCAATTAACCAATCAAGCAATCAATCCCCCCATCAATAAATCCATCCTCAACCAATTTCACACATTAATCAAGCGATGAATCAGTCAGTCCAGATTACGATTCAAATGTATACCCACTCCAAGTTTTGCAAACTGGTCAGCTTTATAGCACGCAAGTTCAGCGTTGATCAACTTGGTCAGCAGAAATTCTCGGAACTCTTCACCCTGAAAAGATCAATAACATCATACCATAACACATCAGAAGAAATTCTTGAAGCTCATCACCCTGAAAAGATCATTAACATTATACCATATCACGTAAGGTATACTTTAACCACAGATTCATGGGAGCAGGGGCATGGCTGAGTGGTTGTAATGCTCACCTTTAACTCACAAGTAACCAGGTATGAATCCCAGCAATGAAGCTATACATTCTTCTAACCAGAACCATGGTTTCTAATAATATCATATGCGCCCCCCCCCCCCCCATATCCTTTTTGTTTTGAGATTACATACCAAATCTTCTCAGATAAAGATGAACATGTGATGGCCTGAAATGCAAGCTGTGCACATTAAAAATCCCTTTGCAGATGGAAGTCACAAAGAGTAGGTCATGTGGCCACTGTATGGGTAAAATTGTTAGAACAGAAAACCTGTCCCAGTCTAGAGAAATTAAACATGACAGAGGTTAAGAATAAGAATGGATAAGAATGCACGTTCTTAAACTTCTGGTGTGCTGATATTGATGTAAGGGGTTTCAACCACTATACCCATCAGCTGGACTCAAATGTTGACTTCTCATCCTTGTTTCACCAGTGTCCATTACTATCAAGCAAACTCACTCCGACTTCAGAGGTATTTGTAATTTACATCCCCAACTCAAGGACATTTTAGGCCAACTGACCGGTGTAGGGGTTGAACATGCTACCTCAGCATCAGCAAACCGGAAGTTTAAGAGCAAGTGTATAAAATGTTCTTCTTTCTTTAGCCTCTTGTTAGTTGCTCTAGCAGTGCAAAGTATTTCTGAGACATGCGTCATCTCACGAACATAACTCCATTGTTTCAAAGCTCTTCCTGATCTGCTTATTCATACGCCATGATTTACTGCCATCCAACAAGATGGGCTTTGTGTAACAATTCAGTACATGATGCTGATAATTACAAGAATGAAATGTGGCAACCGAGCAGACAACTTACGGATACAAACTCTCCTGATTGAGGCAGCAGCGGGTAAAATCTTGGCACATCCTTTCGTGCTGCTACAGAAATCTGGACATGGAGAACACAGTGCAATGTGACACACTATATATCAAAGATATTATAATAGTGAGGTTGTGTTTGAGGTTGTGTGAAGTTGTGTGTAAAGTTGTGTGTGAGGTTATGTGTGAGGTTGTGTGTGAGGTTGTGTGTGAGGTTGTGTGTGAGGTTGTGTGTGAGGTTGTGTGTGAGGTTGTATTAGAGTGGTTTGTATAATGTTATATGGTAAGTTGTGTGTGAGGTTATGTGCGAGGTTGTGTGTGAGGTTATTTGTAAGGTCAAATCACAGTCACCCAATCAATTGCTCACTCACTCAATCAATTGTTAAATCACATAACCAGCCAATCAATTGCTCAAGCAAGAAAACAATCAATCACTCACTCACTCAATGAACAGCTACATTACACAGTCAGCCAATCACCTGCTTAATCAAGAAAACAACCAATCATTCACTCACTCAATCAAATGTTAAATCACACAGTCAGCCAATCAATTGCTCAATCAAGAAAACAATCAATTGCTCACTCACTCAATCAATTGTTAAATCACACAGTCAGTCAATCAATTGTTCAATTAAGAAAACAATAACTCACTCAATCAATCAATTGTTAAATCACAATCAATCAAGTGCTCAATCAAGAAAACAATCAATCACTGATTACAAGAACGACACCAGGGAGCAACAGAAACAATCTCATGCCGTAGTAACCTTGTATCTCTGAGGCTGGCTGTCCCTGACAGGCTGTACAATTATGAAGCAATGGAGAAAATGGGAGGCGATCATGTCTGGCACAAACGGGGTGTTCTCCTCTTGGAACACAATGGCAACGATGTCGTTGCCAATGTGGCGTTTTCGCTGCAGCTGAAAGCAGAAGGAGTTACAGACATTTTACTTTGGCTGAATTTACAGATTCTGTATCACATCATATCACTGACAATATTCTAATAATGGTCTTTTTTTTTTCAAGCAGCGTCCAAGTACACGGCTGCAGGTGATTTGGAAACAGACTGTTTTGCATTGGTTTTCATACAATGGTATGAGCATCGGTCATCCAGAAAGCAATAGCAAACTGCTGAACATAAACTTGCCTAGTAAATCACATACAGCCAAAAAATGATGGGGTTGACTGCGAGGTCCTGTAAAAGGACATGCAACTAATTTTTTAAAAATTTTTTAAAAGTTCAAATATAACTCCTTCTCCCCCCCCCCCCCCCACACACACACATAATTTGCATGGTTAGACTAGACTCTGTAGCGAAGAGGTATTGGATGCAGTTTGTAATCCTGCATACCGCATTCAAAACACAGCTGCGAGCGATTAGGCAGCAGAATGCCTAGCATTGTTTTATTTTTAATGAGACGGTATGGGTGCTGGTCGTTCAGAAAGCAATGGTAAACTACTGAATATAACTTGCCCAGAAATCACAAACAACAGAAAATGCTGGGGTTGACTACTACGTCCTGTAAAGGATATGCAATTAACTAACACTAGACATAGAGAGCTCAGTGGTGCAGTAGCTAGTATACAGGGCGACCAAAAAAAACAACAGAACCAATAAATCTGTGAAAGTTTTGGGTATCATTGGGACAATGCAGAGGATTGGATCGAGATCAACAGTGGTTCCAGCAAGATGGGGTCACCCACACACATTAAATTACTCTATCCTGGCTGAGAGAGCGATTTCATGGGAGACTGATCAGCATGAAGTGTGACTTGAAGTGGGCACCGCATTCACCTGACTTGAACCCCCTACAATGTGTACCAGAACAACCCTCAAATGATTGGTGAACTGAAGGCAGCAGTAATCACAGCAAAGATCAGGGAAATCCCCACAGAAGAATGCAGTCGAATAATTGATAATTTAGCCTAATGTATGCAAGTGTGCATCCAACGCTGGAGGCCATTTGGAGCATAACCTTTTTGCAAAGCAACCGAGGTAACTCAAACTTTCGGAAATCATTGTACGCAGACTGAAATTTACGTTCACCAAGTTTCAATAAATTTGCTTGACTTTTGTAGGATTTAATAAACTTTTTATGGGTTCTGTTTTGTGTGTATCATCCTGTACTTGTCTGCTGGCCGCGATGAGCATGTGTACAAACATCGAGTGAGGCACATTTGATTTATTGTTCCTTGGTCCACCCAGGGTACAAAGGGTATCAGGAAATGTTCTGGGAAGCAAAGATGCTTGCGTGATATTGACCACATCAGCCACTGTCTGTACAAATATGGCGCTAGCGACATATACCCAACATTCTGCCTCAAGGCCTGCGCTAGGGTCCTTTACCTTTTTAAACAAAAATTTACGTTGTTAAAAAAATGTACAGGCCTTCTGGTTTAGCTGTGTAAAGTGCTAAAATTGTTGATCTTCTGACAGGCCTGAGTGGTTTAGCTGTTTAAATTGCTCAAATCGTTGTTCTGGCTTGCATGGTTTAGCTGTTTAAAGTGCTCAAATTGTTGATCTTCTGACAGGCTTGCATGGTTTAGCTGTGTAAAGTGCTCAAATTGTTGATCTTCTGACAGGCCTGTGTAGTTTAGCTGTTTAAAGTGCTCAATGGCAAGCTACTGATTGCAAATTAGCCTAGCAAATTACAAATAGCCAATTGGAGCTGGGCTTGACATTTTTACCAAATGCTCATTATACCTTCAGACCTTAGTTCTCAACTTTCTTTGGCCCGTGCACCCTTTCACCATATGTCAGAATGTCATTCCCCACTTTCAAGCGAATGAAAGAAGAAAAATTCACCCCTTTCCAAATTTGTCAGCCTCAAAAGGTGCATTCAAAATAACATGTCTATAATACTGAAAATCCTTATTTTCTTCCATATTTGTACATAACCTTTATATGCATAGATTCATTTTTATAGAGTAGTAAAACATCAAAGAATTGTCACTTAATACACAACACCAGAATGCCAGAAAATCGTGCTTTATCAAACAAAACGCTCAATATAAAACCAGGATATTGTGCCTGAAGCCATTTTGAGTCTGCTAGTCTGTGGTCTTAATTCCCCCCCCCCCCCCCCAACCCACCCCGCGGGAAACCTTAAAATTCCCCTCTTCCCCACTGGTTGAGAACCACTGCCTTAAGACATGAATACGGTTTGTTAATTTAACTCTCTTTGGTCTTTCTCTATCTTACTTTTAACTCTTTTTGGTCTTTCTCAGTCTTACTTTTAACTGTCCTTGGTCTTTATCTTACTTTTAACTTTCTTTGGTCTTTCACCATGTTACTTTTGTACAAATTGATTTAATTTTCATAGTTCTTCTTTCTTCTGTGTTCATCCGGAGGTTTTTTTCCGGACGTGATTGCGTTGTGCCTGTTTAAAGCAGAGCTGCGTTCTTGCGCTGTTAGGCAGAAACATCCGACTTTTGCGGGCATTTGTTGACTGGGTTAACCTTCCTTGGGATTTTCATAGTTCCAGTTGTACATTCTTTGATGGTGGGATTGATTGTTGTACTCTAATTCATCATCATCATCATCATCATGTGCCATGCCGATAAGCGTGCGCAGTCATGTTTCACCAGCTCACACGATCACCAAAGTCATGGATCAGCTCAGTGTTCTTGTCTTGACCATTACTCTCCATGTCATCTTTTAAATCACATTTCTGATTACTTTTAAAGGCGATATGGCTGACATCATTACATCGGGTTTAATCTAACATGGGTTTGTCTCTTTCCATGGAGAGGCCTGCCAAATCTGTCACACAGAGCTCGAATTCAACAGCTCCAGCGATGAGCCTCCAGGGGTCTATGAACAATCTGCACTCGTGAACTGAATGGCGGAGTCCATAAAGGAACAGATGGCCTTCACAGTGCAAGGTAAGTGGGTTACCCACTTCGCCATGCAACGCCCTAATTCTAATCACAACATCTCCAACTGTAAAGTTAAACAATAGGATCAATTTAATTGTACTGGCCTTTTACCTAATCTTGAATTGTAATATCTATTCCACATCAGGCATGGTCCACCACTGTTTGTTCTAGAAAGGCAAATGGATTAATTTGATCTATTCTCTAGGTAGGCAAATAGATTAATTTAATCTATTCTCTAGATAAGTAAATGGATTAATTTGATCTATGTTCTAGATAGGCAAATGGATTAATTTGATCTATGTTCTAGATAGACAACTAATTAATTGTTTTAGTAGACAAATGGATTAACTTGATCTATGGTCTTCATCAAACGCCTGGTCGACTGGTGTGGGTGACGATGCATCTCCACATCCTGCGATCTCCAACAGCATGTGTCAGTATCTGCAAAACACCCCTTCTCCATGCTATGACACATGATTGTCCAGAATGTTCTCTCAGGTTCTTCCTCTCTCTTTCCACAAAATTGTCCAGAATGTTCTCTCAGCGTCTTCCTCTCTCTTTCCTTGCTCTTTGTCTTCTCATGATGTAACCAAAAAATGATGACTTCCTTTTCCTGATGTTTGTGACTGTTACGTTCTTCTATTTCACACTTGAGGTGTCCTGGCCCCGGAAATAATTTTGTGGAGCAACAACACAGAAGAAGGTTTTCATATAATCTAATCATGGAGGTAAGCATGGTCAAATGGATAAGAGCACTAGCTCTTAACTTCTGGTGTGCCGAGGTAGCGGGTTCAACCCCTACACCGGGCAGTTGGACTAAAGTGTTGACTTCTCGTCCTTGACTTGGGAGGAACATAAATTACAAGTGCCTCTGAAGTTTGAGTGGGTTTGCCTGATGGTGAGGGACACTGATAATAGGGAAAGCTAATCCACGCGCAAAATTCAGTCCAGTGCACTAGAAGCAATAGCTTGAGCTCAAAAATGAACGAACGAGGTAAAAAATAGTCAAATTATTATAATAAATTCCACATGAGTATACCTAACTGGGTCAGCCACCTGTTCTCACCTGTTGGGGGTCACCTTCTGTGTAAGGTAGGAGAGTGGAGACATGGAACATAATTTCTTTACCATTGTACCTGGTGTAGATGGATTCTGCTCCAGTCTGGCAGTGAACTATGTCAAGGCCACCACGAAACCTGTAGATAGATGTACGTCTTACATTTCATACTTTCATTTCTTCATTCATTCTTGTTGTCATAGCCCAGGAGGTCAATGTGCAGCAACCCTACTGAGGTTTTAATGTGTGGTGGGACATTTGAGAACCTAGTGGAGTCCAGCACTCTCCAGAATCCACACTTACTGGAAACATTCTCTGGTGGGTATAGCTGACCTCCCAGTCTTCCTTCTAGTATGAATAACATTAGTGGAACTTAAATATTGAGCACAACCCACTACTGGCAACGCTGATCGTATTCTGGCATGAACCTGAGGCCTATCCATGTCAATATGGAAGCACTATACTCGAGCTTCGCTCTCATTTGAGCTCATCAGTAGTGCATATCCCTGACCGGATCCGGAAACAAGCCCCGGATCACTGGCGTGTGAAGCTGGTGTGTAACTACGCGGCACACGCTAAATCACCATAACAGAATATTACAACGTTACCCATCGTAGGCCATGCTCAAAATAATCAATTAGTGGAACTGCGGTAAAGCTGTGGATATGTAAGCAATATAAAATAACACAAAGTAATGCAGCTTTACAGAACACAATTACAAAAAACTCAGGGTGTTGTGTTGACTAGCCTTCATCAGCAAACAAATACATTTGTTCTACTACAGGTATTTACACCAGGAAGAATAAAAATATCCATTCATTAGGTCAAAATAGTGAGGTTAAGAAATAAATAAAAACAAACAAACCGCCTGTATATTTGACTAGAAGCTGAATGGTTTGATGTGCCATGAGGATAATCTGACGACTAACAATTAACTAACATCATGTGAGTAGATTTGATTTTAATGTTCAAGTTTGCCACGGCAGTCACTGTTAAGGCCTGATGACTTTTGGCTGCCGAAGGACATGCAATGTGCACACATGACCCTCTATACTTGTGCCCTTATCTGAGTAGATTAAGCTCATGATCTACCCCTCCGAAATCAGGGGCAGAATGACATCATCAGCTGGTTCTGCAAAAATGTTGCCCTTTAGAGGATTGGAATCTGGAACTTTTCAAATTAGAGGCTGACATCATAACATCTATGCCGCTATATCATTGTCCTGTTTCTTCACTACCAAAATATTTGCAGCACTGAGTCAAAATGACCTTTCAAAATTATTTGACAATGTGCAACCAGAATATTCTTGGAATGAAAACACTGATATCTGTTACCTGTTGTCTGTTGGGGTATCATCCTTGCACTCCAGTCATGTCTATATGTGCTCCTAACATATGCTTCAGTGTCCAGTGGCTAAAGTGACCAGCTCTGTGTTGGTTGATGAGGCCCCTCGTTATCCTGATGTGCCTTTTGTGTCTGGCCATGCCAATTCTAACTTCCAAGTCTCTCAATCTTGATAATGAATTTCATTCACTGGCGTCAAAGTCCTCCCATCTCAAGATCTCTCTAAAGGCGCTAATAACATCAGCACGATCCATGGGGCTCATTGATGATGATGATGATGATGATGAAAACATTGATGATGAAGTAATCTTTACAATCTTTACCTCTCTCATGTGATGGGTGTTGGTGGCAAAGGAAAGCAACCACATTAACTCTCCAAGAATAAGTGCAAAGGTAGTTACTAAGATCCAGAGTACTACTAACCAGATCACACACTGAATGCCGACTGGTCCAGACAAACATGGGCCTAACAACATATGGCTAGTTTGAACCCACAAACGGGTTGATGTTTAAGATTAACCCAGGTCCCAGGTTGACCCAGGCTAGTGTGGGTACCCAGAAAAGTCTGGGGAAGCAACGACGGCCGGCCTGAAACTGACCTACATGACCCACCCACCGGGTGCTGATTGGTCTATACAAATATGAATCTAGCACCATGAGCTCAATGCAACCTGAAGACTAAATGTCACGGCAGGACAGATCAGGCCCTAAGCCTTGATCAGCAACTGGTCTAGGATGGAAGCTCTAATAAGCAGATAGAGCATTGCTTTGCTGATGTTGCAGCTTCTGCAGCATGCCTTGTTCCAGACGTATTGGTGTTACCTTTCCTCTGAAGTAAACTAGACAGGTTGAGAGAGGGATAATTCTGAATGGCAACACAAGGTCTCTAAATGAAGCCCAGAGCATTGCTTTGCTGATGTTGCAGCTTCTGCAGCATGCCTTGTTCCAGACGTATTGGTGTTACCTTTCCTCTGGAGTAAACTAGACAGGTTGAGAGAGGGATAATTCTGAATGGCAACACATGGTCTCTAAATTAAGCGCAGGCATTGTGCTATGGAGAGGTATAACTCCATTTTACAATTTATTATATATCAAGACGGCAAGGTGCCAGTCAAATATATAGAATGATGGTGGAGAAGTGACAAGTTCAAGATAAAAACTCAAGACTGAATCATCTAGCATGCAGTGACAAAAACAAATGGCCATACCCTTTAAAATCATTCAGATATACCCTCTCTCTCATCTTGTCACCAAGATATAATAATTATATTGAAGTGAAGATTTCAAATCAAAACTCAAGATTGAATAACCTCGCATTAAGTGATGTAAAAACGGTCATAACCTTGAACATAGTGGACCCCCACCCCCGGTTATTATTAAATTATTTCAAGATCACGTTAATACAAGAACCGATTAATTGATATTGTTTTTCCCTCCATACTGTACAGTTCTGTACTTCTTGCCCTTCTGAAATTCATTTTATAACGTAAGTAGACCTGCAAATCTTGAGTTATGTAGAAATCTAGACTTGTTCTAGTATGTGTTATTAAATTTAGCTTCTATTTTTACATATACTGTGTAGGAGCATGAGAGGGGAATTTATAGGGAGGAACAATGAAAGGGGGGCATGGGGGGGGGGAATGACATTCTGAACATATGGTGAAGGTGTGCATGGGCCAAAATAGGTTGAGAACCACTGCTTTAAAAGATTCAAAGCCAAACAAAAATTAGGTTTGAACCAAACAAAAATGGATGGCAGAAAGTGGAAAGTAGGGGTGTGTCATAGTTATGACTTCAAAATTGTTAATATGGTAGCAGACATGTTGTATTATATATCAAATTGAAGGGGATTTAATAGAGAAAGGTAATATATTGATATTGTTTTCGTTAGTTTGATTTATAAGACAATGGCAGTTACACAAAGTTTGAATAAGACAATTTATGATCCCTTGGCACTTAATCAGTTAAAGTTTTTCAGAGAAACCATTTCTCTGACTTAGTCACCAAGATAGAATAATTATTATAAAGTGACAAATTCAAGATAACCTCGCATGAAGTGACATAAACACATAAACAGACTGTCATACCCTTTAAAATCCTTCAGGTGGACCCTCTCTCCGATGGTGTTCAGGAAGGCATCCATGGCAGGACTGTGAGCTCTGTTACCAAATAATTCCTCTTCACTCGTCTGTGGACAATAGCGATTAGGGCAACATTATGATTCATGTTAGTGGACAAATGGGCAACAAATAGACAACAAATCAATGACAAGTGGATAACTTGTCGGCAACAAATCAACAAGAAGTGGACAACAAGTGGACAAGAAGTGGACAACAAGTGCTACAACTGTGTCTACATAGCATTCGATGTCTTGATCATATGATGTTGTTTATACAAAGTGGCCATCAACAATAGGCTGCACAATTTGATGCCTGGTATAATTCATTGCTTCTCATCAGGTGCATACTGCACAGTTATATATCATAAACAATGAATGCGAGTTACTTGAATTTCCTTTACAGGACGTAGCAGTCAACCCATCAATTTTTGGCTGTTTGTGATTTTGTAATTTGGTAAGTTTACATTTAATAGTTTGACATTATTTCCTGAATTGACCAACACGCATGCCATTGTATGAAAACTAGCGCAAAGTGGTCTGCTGCCAAGTCACCCACAGCTTTGATTCAAATGCAGTATGCGGGATTACAAATTGCGTTCTTAACTCTTCGCCAGAGTGTCAATTATAAAATGAATAGATGAATCATATTTTCCCTGAAATACAAAACACACAAAGTCACTGATGTTGTTTACATGTGGAGCATTTTTTATTCCCATAGCAACTGCATATTTGCTATAAAGTATTCCTGTCTACAAAACACTGGTGTTAAACATCTACAGGCTAAGGCCTGAGCATATTTTAGTAATTATTTATTGTTTGTTGAATACAGTATATGAGATTTCTTTGTTTAGTTAATGTTATTAACAATTTAACAGGTCTTGAGAGACAGACGGGGTTGGGATTTCATGGCCTGTCAACTGCACGAGGTTTCCTGAAGATTTATTAACTCTCACTTCAACCTATCCGTGTATATGTTCAGTCACTCAAAAGTTTATCTCAGAAAGTTTCCTGGGTCCTGTGTTATGTTGGATCACTCTAACCACTTTCTCCCAGAAAATATCCAGGATCTTATGTTATGTTGGACTAACCACCTTTCTCCCAGAAAATGTCCAATATCCTATGTTATGTTGGGTTAACCACCTTTGTCTCAGAAAATGTTCTAGGTACTATGTTATGATGTACTCATCTTTCTCTTATAAAATGTCACTGGGTTCCATGTTCAGATGCTAGGGGGAAACCTAAATCCACAGTCAAAAAGTCATAAACAAAATGGCACCCTAAGGAAACTGTTAACCCCATGACCTGTGGCCTAGCAGATGAACGGACCCCCATCTCCTTGACCCCTGCAGTGACAAATAATTGCTCTCCGAAAGTGCACCCACGAGAGAACTATTTCAGAACCTCTGAGCAACTTCCAGATGCCACTACAGCGTGTACTTCAAGAAGAGAATATTACAACCTTGAATACACGCAACTACTACCACATCAACAGGAGCTGACGCCAACTGTAACAAATCACAGCGTTGCGTAATTACATGGAGCGACTATTGGCAGATATTTTATGTAGTACGTCTGAACAGATCAATGTAAACACTGGGTATGGAGCTGTCAATGGCGTTTAAAAATGTCTTTAAATATCTGAGTGTGAATGTTAGAACTTGTATGTAAATATCAAAGTGTGAATGTTAGAACTCAGAGTGTGAATGTTAGAATTTGTATGTAAATATAAAAGTGTGAATGTTATAGTAGAATTAATGTGTGAATATAAAAGTGTCAATGTTATGTTAGAATGTTGGCATCAATATAAAAGTGTGAATATTATGTTAGAATTTCAGTGCAAATATAAAAGTGTGAATGTTATATTAGAATTTCAGTGTAAATATAACAAGTGTGAATGTTATGCTATAGAACTTTGGTATGTATATGAAAATGTGTATAGATAAAGGTGATAAATCAAAGAAAAGTGAAATATTTTGGTCACTTGAAACGTCATGAAAGTTTGGAGAGAACAATAATGGAGGGGTATATGCCTGGGAAGAGAGGAACAGGAAGACAAAAGAGAAGATGGGTGCAGAATGTGGTGTATGATCTCCAGATGGGTGTATCGGACACAGGACATCTTGTTTATGATCAAAAGGTATTCCAGAAGGTAGTTATGGGAGCGAGGTTCTGCAAAGGACATGCTAGTGAATGAATAAATGTGTATTGATGATAATTCGTATTCAGCTTTATGTGTTCAACATATTTGGAATATTGTTTCAAAAGTAACTTTAAATTGACAAAAGAAATTTGTGATTCCATTTGTTTAGTTAATTTAAGTTAATCACATTCTGTTTGGCATGCTTGCATTATTTTCAAGCTTACCTGGCCCTTTTTTTGGTATATAATTCCAAACTTAAAGTTGTGCGTAAGTACATGTTCATCATACGACATCACCAAGTCAGATCCCTAGGAGTAAATTGTAAATGTTTCACATCATACTATTAGGTGTCATCTTGAAATAGAAAAAAAGGGCAATCAGCAAGGAACTGAAATATCTTAGATAAGACAAACATTTAAGTAGGAGTTGACTTTTATTTTTAGATGTATTTTTTGTGTATCATTGGGATGTTCTAACACAAACTCTGCAGACATTAGATAAAACATTTGGCTTGAGGTTTCTAAACAATTGGCAGGCAACACTCCTATGTTTTAAATTGCAAGTGAAAATTAAAGTAAAAATTCATGTAGATACTTATAATGGATGGATGGATGAAAAGATGGATGGATTGCCAGATAGACAGACACATAGACAGGAAATCAGCTGTGCACAAGATGGTTGAATGGCTGGACAAACGTATCTACTTCCTTTGTTTGCTTTAAATCGGTTGTTTATATCTGCAATGTTGTCTCTTGTATATATAAACTTCAGTCTTTTATAGTTCACTCAGTGGTCCATAGAGTTGTTTCCCTACACCAGAATGTTTGCCTAGATATGTCGTATTTTGGGCAGTCTTGGAGTATTTCTGTGGTGCTGATCCACATTTGCACGATTGATTTTCCAATCTTGAATTGGAATGGTTAGAATTTATGTATACATGTGGTTGCATAATTTATTGTGTCCTTTTCTGATGCAGAATTTTGATGTAAATATGAAAGTGTGAATGTTATGGTATAAATTCAGTGCAAATATAAAAGTGTGAATGTTATGTTATGTTTTATGGTTCCGTCGCTCTGCTACTAAGTTGAGTGCATGGCGCGACACAGTGAGTTGTGAATTTCATGTGAAATGCTTCTATATCTGTCCGTGGTTGTTTGTAGTGTGAACTGCATGTTCAGAATAATGGCAGTCGGCTTGTCGCAGAACTGACTGGATTGCCTTATGCAGTAATGTGTGGCTGCTGGTTTTCTAGTGACTGTCACTTCCATCAATGATGAGCTGTATTTTTTGTGTAGGACTTTTGTGTTGGCATTCTGGCAGCGGCATTATGCACAGTATACCTGTGCAGGCTGTTGGTTTGTTGAGACTCCTGTTTGTTCCACGATTTACATGGGCAGTGAGGAGTATTTTGTATGATATTCACTGGCACAGGAATGGAGCATAATGGGGATGACCCGTTGCCGATAAGTTGGAACAATGACTAAGCAGAGAATAATGATTTGTTCTGGTCTGTTTATGCTTGCTTGCTTGCTTGTGTTCGTTGGCTTGAGCTCCAACGCGAAGTCCTGTATGTCGGATGAAGACATCCTGTTGTCCAACATCAGTGTGATGTCATACAGGACCTGAGTTTTGCGTGAGTATCCGTTGTCCCATGTCTGGCTTATTGGTGTGCAGACTGGTG
Source organism: Cepaea nemoralis (assembly GCA_014155875.1). Lineage (NCBI taxonomy): Eukaryota > Metazoa > Mollusca > Gastropoda > Stylommatophora > Helicidae > Cepaea > Cepaea nemoralis. Next base: position 512,714 of record JACEFZ010006112.1, on the reverse strand, counting down.
GTTCCTCGCCGTACAGGCAGACACTCTCCGATTCTTTTCTTCTGGTGGTATGCAACAGGTACATCAGGTTGCTTTTCTGTTGCTCCTTCCTTAGCTAGTTGACCAGCTCTCTCATTTTCGGGTACTCCACAGTGAGATGGTATCCATTCTATGGTGACCTTATGCTGGCTGCCAAGTTCAGAAAGTAGTGTCCATAGTACTGGCAATTTCCCAGACTGGGGTGCAGCAAGTACTGATTTTGAATCTGTCAATAGTACCACAGGTTCTGTACCATGATTGGTATTCAGTAATTTATTTGTTGCTAATTAATTGCCTGGATTTCTGCATCATAGTCATGGCAGAACTTTCCTGATGTTGTTCTGGCCGTGTCCCTAGTATTATATGGGTATTCTATGTACACTCCCGCTCCTCCATTTCAAGCAGCATTTTGAGCTGACCCATCTGCGTAGACTTGGATCCAAAGGTCTTGTGGGTATTCATCATCAATTATACCTACAAAACCTCTGGGTCCAAGACAGAGATTCAGCCAGGCAGGCAAACAGGCAGGCAGGCAGGCAAACAGGCAGGCAGGCAAACAGGGTAGGCTGACACATAGATATAGACAGGCAGAAAGACTGAAAACAGACATACAGACAGACATACATACAAATGCTACTTCTTCTAATGCATTAGACTTATGTTTGTGTGTTGCAGTTAGCTTTCCCTATTACCATTGTCCCTCGACATCACGCAAACCCATTCTGACTTAAGAGGTACTTGTAATTTACATCCCAAAGTTAAGGACGAGAAGTCAACTTTTTAGTCTGACTGACCGGTGTAGGGGTTGAACCAGCTACCTTGTCATCAGCACACCAGAAGTTCAAGTTCTCATACATTCGGACAAGCTAACCTACTAATAATAACACTGTAACCACCAAGCATGTCCTATCAGGCAACTAATTAGGATTGCCACAAGACTGGCCACCTCATCCCCTATAAAACATTAGCTGCACAGTCCAGCCAATCATGAACAAGTCTACAAGGGCTGGTGTGAGCTCCTCTGAGGGCCTCTGATGGGAAAGCAACGGTGGCAGAAGAGGAAGCACAAGAGGAAGCAGAAATAAACCCTTGGTACCTTTCACAAGTGAATTTCTGTGCGGCTTTCCTAATAACGAAGGATTTGTGCTTTAATGTTATAACATTTTCTAACTCAAAAGTCAAGAGGATCGACTTTATTGTAACTGGTTTTATCCCATATGGCTCGGTCTCTTTCTGCAGTGCTGCCTGCCGAAAGCATCGCACATAGTATGAACTGCTATAGCTCCAGTGACAACTCCTAGAAGTCTCTGAGAAAAATGCACTTGTGAACCAAAATATGTAGCCCAGAATCGAACCCACATGGCAGATGGCTTGACCACTTTCACCACGGAGACTCTAGATCTGTATGTGTTGTTCCTGAGGATGATTAGTATAATCGAAACGTCAGTTCGTGGTGACGTAGTATACTTATTTTTATTTTATTATTACTTTTTATTTTGGTAGATTTTATCCTCCGGTAATTTACGTTTATTGTTGTGGAGTTCGTTGTAAGGCATATACACTGTGTCTGTGTTTAGCATCTCTCACTTTTTACGCAGGAGTTTCATAATACCTGTTTTTATTTCTTATTAGTCATAAACACATCTATTGCTGTTGCCGGCTATGGTTTAGTACCTTGTCCAACACAATGTGGAATATTATACCAGACATGAGCTATAGTTTTATTGTCTGAGCTGAGTCAAGAACATATCACAGCACATGGAATATTCCCATACTCGCTCCATCCCCATCTTCAACAACCAGTGAAGAGCCTCAATATTAATGGTGCCAGTAGCAGTCTGATTATGTATCCGTCTGGCCTTTCCCCAGACTAGTCTTATTTTTTTATACTCTGTAAAGTTATCATCATCGAGTGCCAAGCTGATAAGCATGGGAGGTCATGTTTCGCCATCTCACGTGATCCAAGGAGTTGTACATCAGCTCCATTTTCTTGTCTCAATTATGTGATGTGGCCAAACCATCTAGATATTTGCTTCTTTGTCTTCCCTTTGTTCTTTTCCAGTCAGTATTACCAGTTGTCACCAAGTTCTCCAGTTATTTATTCTCATGACATGCCCTGACAAAAACCTTAATGGTCTACATCTTATTTGCCTAATCAGTTTACTGTTTTCATTTGTTTCATGTAGTTTGCTCATTGGTTTATCTGTCTGTGAAGATGTGCAGATTTATGTCAAGCAATGTGTGGTCATTGTCAAAATATTGTCTACGCCAATACTCCTTAATGTAGAAGATGATAATCATAATATTGTTGATGGTGATCCAGATGAGGAGGAGAGTGATCACCTTTGCTCAGTGGTAGGAGTGAAGGTCCTGTGAGCTTACCTTTAGTGACAACACTGGATGGAATCTTTCTGTTGTTATATCTCCACATATACACTGAAATATGGGAAGTAGATAATACCATGTTGAAATATGGGAAATAGATAATACCATGCTGAAATATGGGAAATATTTGGTAACTACACAGACTGGAATGTGGGAAATTAGGTAATTATTTAAGATGAGCATGCAGTGGCCTAACAACGTTTAATATCAAGACTTTTTCTGTTTACATTTTAATTTTCATTAAATCTTCTAATTTAATGTTTTTCTTTAGATCTGTTTGTGTTGTTCTTGCTGAAGGTAACTACATTCAAAATGTTGATTTGTTTTTGTTTTTTTTGGTGTGGTGTAACTTATATATATGTTATTATTATCAATGTTACTTTTACACTGTGATTTCTGTTTGACGGATTCGGGCTAATTGTAAGGTATGTAGGCAATGTCTGTGTTTATTATCTCCCACTTGTTTATTATTATTTTTGTGCACCTCACACATACCTGTTTTCATTTTGTATAAATAATTACATAGACTGGCATCTAGGAAAGTGAGTAACTGCATACACAGAAATATTTTCAAATGTGTAATTACATATGTAAAATGCCATTGTGTAATTACATATGTAAATTATCAATGTGTAATTACATTGTAAATTACATATAGAAAATGCCAGTGTGTAATTACATATGTAAAATGCCATTGTGTAATTCCATATGTAAAATGGCAATGTTTAATTATATACGTAAAATGCCAATGTGTAATTATAAATGTAAAATGTCAATGTCTAATTACATATGTAAAATGCCAATGTGTAATTTTATATTAAAATGGCAATACATAATTACATATGTTAATTACATATGTAAAATGGCAATGTGTAATTACATATGTAAAATGGCAACGTGTACATACATATCTAAAATGTCATATCTGACTAAAACCTGACACTACATTAAGGCTAGGTACAGTGCAAACTGCTTACGGCGATCTCAGTTGTGGTGAATTTCTGTTGTGAAGAACAATATTGTATTGTACGTTGTAAATGCATGGCTATATGCTTGAACTCTTATAAGAGGAATTTATGATAAGAACTATTTATTGGGTCCAAACTGAGTTCGCCATATCAGGTCTACACTGAAACCATGTCAAAAAAAGACAAGCAAAGCAGAATGACATAAAATATGTGGTACTCAACTCAGTGGTTTCACGTATAAACAGGTGCATTATGTTAATGTATTTATATTAGCGTTATTTCCATGTTCAATTGTTTGTGGTTTGTTTCTTGTTGTTTGCTAAAAGTGGCATGTGGCTGAAACATCCTGTTTTCTGTAATGGTAATTTTGTAAAACTGACTAAGACTTTGTGTTTTCCAATTATTTACACCAGGCAAACTTGTAACTGTCTGGGTGACAGAAAGACGCAATTTGGACTTAGTTCTGGCAGTCACAAGTTGTTGTCTGCTTACCTTAGCGACTCTGGCAGGGTTGGGCATATCGATGTCAGACAACGAAAGGATGTCTTGTCGAGTGCAAAACCTCGTTCTGTTGATGAAAATGAATTTTGTACTTTAATAGCTTTACCAATCAATCAGTCAGTCTCTGTCACGTTTTAATACATCCCTCAATCACTCACTCAATAAATTAATATTTCATTTACATATTAGTCAATTACTCATGATGAGAAGAGATGATTAGATGAAATGAGTAGATTATATGAGATGATGAGATAATTTGTTTCTAACTGTTGAAATAACACCATAGATCTCAGAATTTGATATTAAACTAGTATAGGTCAAGATGTGTCAAGTATATTGAAGAACATTAAAGAAGAGAAATGATTGATCTGCTCCGATGTTGTACACATATTACACTGACATATCAACTAGGGAACCCTCTGTGGCCACTAGGACAGTTTATAAATAAACACATCGACTGTTTGGCACTCATGGAAGTAGAAAAAGGAAGTAGAGACCAGAGGATGCACTAGACAACATACAAATTACTTCTGCGCCTGACTCATCTTTCGCATACCAAGTATGTGTTATGCAATATTCTATATTAAATTAATAGAGGGGTGGGGGGAGTGAAAGCGAGAGAGAGAGAGAGAGAGAGAGAGAGAGAGGAGAGAGAGAGAGAGAGAGAGAGAGAGAGAGAGAGAAATCAAATCAAATCAAATCAACTTTATTAGGGTCACAAATTGGGCGCGCAGGCCCGTCTTACATTCGGCCCTTCCAATCACTCGTCTTTCGTTCATCAAGAGCATTATACATTTACATAGGAAGAAAAATAAACATTGTGAAATGAATGTTGTAAACATAAACAAGGCTAATTACCATGTTGTGAGGCCCATCTACCACCTATCCATACATCACCCCACCCACACAACACCCCCACCTACCCACACACACGCGCACCAAGGGACACATACACACCCCCACCTACCCACACACACGCACACCAAGGGACACATACATACTCACCAACCGACCCATCCCCCTCCCGCACATCCCCCACCCGCACACACTGCCCTCACCTGATCCCCCAACCAAAACACACTCGCCACCCACAAACATTCCCCCACCAACCCACACATCCCACTCCCATCCACATACACATCCTAACCCACACATCCTCTCCCCACCCACACCTCAAACCACCCAGAGAGAGAGAGACTCTCAGAGAGAAACTCAGAGAGACAGACAGACAGACAGATGGACAGACAGACGGACAGACAGACAAAGAGAATGTGTTTGTTGTAAACTAGGAGATTGAGTTAACTTATCGTTTGTTTTCAGCTAAATATAAAGTTGGCAGTGACCAAAACTATGTACTATTAGTCTATCAAAATATAATATTCTTCTTGAAATAACAGAAGTAAATAAGGAAAGGAGCAAAGTACATAGTAGTCAATAAGGAAATAAGCAGAGAACATAGTAGTCAATAAGGACAGAAACAGAGTGCATAGTCGTCAATACGGAACGAACGAACAAACTTTATTTTCAAAGGGTAACAAACTGGGCATGCAGGTCCGTCTTACATTCGGCCCTTCCAATCACTCATCTTTCGTGGAAGCACAAGAGGAAGCAGAAAAAGCAGAAATAAACCCATCACATAGAAAAAAAAACATTGTCAAATGAATGTTGTAAACATAAACAATGCATTTTACCATGTTATGACACACATCCCCCACCTATCCACACATCCCCCACCTATCCACACATCTCCCACACACACATCCCCTACCCAGCCCCACACACTCCCTGGTCATACATACATGACCCCACCCATCCACCACCCACACATCCACTCACACACATCCCCACCCACCCACACACACACAACCCAGGCACCCATACATGCATCAACCCACCCATCCCCCACCCACATACATCCCCAAACCTACAGACATCTCCCACCTACACACATCTCCCAACCCATCCCATAACCACGGATAGAAACAAAGTACATAGTAGTCAATACGGAAAGAAACAGTACATTGTGGTAAATAAGGAAAGAAACAGCATGCATAGTATCAATAAGGAAAGAAGTAGAGCACATTGTAATCAATCAGCAAAGATGTAAAGTACATAGTAGGCAACATAAAATTTTGATGGACAACAGCCGGTCTCCGTGGCCAAAGGCTTGCGAACGCGGTTCGTGAGCCGCTTACCAGGCGTTCGAAACACAGCCGCGACCGATTTGTGCAGCAGACCGTGTCGCGTTGTGTTATAACGTGTTGGTATGGGAGCCGGTCGTTCAGAAAGCAATGGCAAACTACTGAACGTAAAATTTGCCAAGTACATCTACAGCAGCTGAAAATGCTGGTGTTGACTGCAACTTCCTGCAAGGGATATGCAACATTTAAAAAAATAAATAAAAAGACAACATAAACTGAAGCTAACTGGACACGACAAGACCCGGGGCTTACACAGCACATAGACAATGTGTACCTGACGATGGCGCTGATGGTGTCAGCAGACGTGGGCCCTATCTTCATGGACATCACCACTGGCCCCAGATTTTCGTCCATGGCGTAGTAGTTGAAGTGCTCCTGTCACAGATGTACAGCTCAGATTACACGGCTGACTCACAGCCAGGACAAGGTGAGATCAGCTACCTCACACATGACCTCCCTGTCTCACTCACCCACTTTCCATACATGCGCTCATCTCTCTCATTATCCATTCCCCTATCTCTGTGTTCCTCTCTCTCTCTCTCTCTCTCTCTCTCTCTCTCTCTCTCTCTCTCTCTCTCTCTCTCTCTCTCTGTTCCCTTAGTTCCAATTTGTGCCCCTCACTCTTTTTCTCCTATGTATACCTTAGTTCCTCTCCCCCCCCCCTCTCTCTCTCTCTCTCTCTTTTGCTTCACCTCTACATTTGTTCTTGTCACACTCACTCTCTTTTGGTTACTTTGCTCTACATTTGATTCCACCACCCTCTCTCTCTCTCTCTCTCTCTCTCTCTCTCTCTCTCTCTCTCTCTCTCTCAGCTGGTGAAATTAGAGCGCATACAGAACGAAGCTCTGCGGGTCATTCTGGGATGCACCAGAGACATCCCAGTAGTGTGTATGCGTTACATCCTTGGTCTGCCGACTGTTGCTGGTAGGCTCAAGGTCATGCAGGCGAAGGCATACCTCAGGGTAGCTGCAGACACAGATCACCCGTTGCATGAGGCTCTGGACGCAGTTAAGGGTCAGCGACTGATAAGAGGGAAATCATGGATTGCTCAGGCGGAGGATACTATCAAACAGGTGTGCCCCTTGGAAAACATTAGGCGAGGAGAGGAGTGGGTCAGAGTTTTAGCGGAGCAGTCAGACTTGAGTAGAGTTATAATCACATTGAGCCGGGAGTGGTCAGCAGGGACCACGGAAGTGGAAATCCAGCAACTATTTCAGGATAAAGCTCGCTCGGATGATGTGATTATCTACACAGATGGGTCGGTGTTGAGAGGTAGGAGAAGTGCCTGGGGGTTCTTAGCAAAAGCTAATGGTCGACGTTTAGTGCAGGAGAGCCTGGCATATGATACCACAACATCTAGCTTAAGGATGGAGGTGGAGGCGGTCAGTGCAGCTTTCCGCTGGATGGAGAATACGACACACACACGCACGCACGCACGCACGCACACACGCACACACACACACACACATCGTGATTGTAACTAACTCAGAAAGCATGCTGAGGAAGGTGAGGACAGGCAAGCTTCGGGCAGAGTGGCTTACTTCGCTTCGGAGATCACGGGTGGCAAGCATCTCCTGGATCTTTTCTCCGGGGCATGCCGGTGTGCTGGGGAATGAACAGGCGGACAGACTGGCTGGCTCTGAATACTTGGTGGAGTATTGATGCATGACAAGGCAGACGTGGTTGCGGTTTTGTGGGAGCACGTGTACACCTCGGAGTAGCAAATGGATCACCATGGTCTGGCAAGAATGAGACAGCGAGGAGTGACGAGGGGATCTGGCCGACGCTCGACGCTCAGAGGAAAGGCGAGACGGACATATAATCAGATTGCTACTGGTACTATTGGTGTTTGAACTCTTCGCTGGCTGCTGAGAATGGGGATGGAGCGCTTATGGGAATGCGAATGCCCCGAATGCTGTGGTATCGGTTCCTAAATCAATCAATCAAACAATCTCTCTCTCTCTCTCTCTCTCTCTCTCTCTCTCTCTCTCTCTCTCTCTCTCTCTCTCTCTCTCTCTCACACACACACACACACACACACACAATTTTTCTGTGTCTTTCTTTCCGTCACCCTGACTTTGTGCTTTGTTGCTGTCTTTCTATGCCCCCTGCCGATCATCCCTCTTTCTTTCAATTTATCTTGATGTATCCGTCTCTTTCTCATTCTCTATATTATGTGACATTGTTCTAATATAAGATGTGAAGATAAGACGGTGTCAAACACGTGACTGACGACATGCAAGGCAGAATGTTAGACGTGACTGACGACAAGCAAGGCAGAATGTTAGACGGGCCTGTATGCTTAGGTGTGAATCCTTTGAAAATAAAGTTCTGTCGTTTTCTTTGTCTCCTCTATGTTCAAGCCTTTGCTTTTGTCTATTTCTCAATCTCTAGCGTCCCTCCTCTTACTTTCTTTCTTTTCTTTTTTCTACGTCTCTCCATTTATTCATCCACCTACCTTCCTACCTAAGCACCCAGCCTCCCGCCACCGCCCACTATCTGTCCTGTTCTGTCTGCCTATCAACTTACCTTCCCGTAGAACTCGCACCGGTAACACTGAGCTGTGAAGTCTGTATCTATCCCTAGCTCGCTAGCACTGGGATGCAGTGAGGTGATCGACTCGTGTACACAGTCCTCGTCAGAGGTGACGAACCCCCCACTACTCTCCAGCCAGTAGCCGCCCATGGCAGGCAGCACCACCATCGGGTAAGGTCCCTCACTCTGGATGAGCTGGGGAGTTCAAACAACACAGAAACTATCATCATGTGTTTGGTTCTCTACCGAACGGCGCTCTCATTAGGGTCCACCAAAATTATACCATGTCTATCCGAAAATAAGACCTACCCGTATAATAATAAGCGGTTGTTGCACGCAGTGAACAACTAGGGTTAAAATAGAAATGTAAGAAGACACAGGTTATGGTCGTCACTGGGAAGAAGAAAATACCACAATTTAATATACAAGTAATTGGGCATATTCTTAAACAAGTAAATCGGTACAGTTATCTCGGAACAGTCATAACATCTTATGGGAGATACCTTGAAGAAATTAGAACAAGAATTACCACTGCGAAGGTAGCCTTAAAAAACAAAAAGATATCAATTAACACGAGAAAAAGAGTGTTGAAGTGCTACATAGAACTTGTACTTTTATATGGATGTGAAGCGTGAACAATGAGCAGGCAGGCTGAAAAAAACATCTGATGGCTGTTGAAATGTGGTTTCTGGGGAAATTGCAAAGAATACCATGGACAGACAGAAAAACCAATGAACAAGACCTTCAAGAAACAAATAAAGATCGCAAACTGATTAGAGAAATTAGACTTAGACAGTCAAAATGTTTTGGGCATATTATGAGTAGAAATGAAATGGAAAACTTGGTGACAACTGGCAAGATCGAAGAGAAGATACCAAGGGTAAGACCGAGAAGTAAATACCTGGATGGTTTGGCTATGTGGCATGGTCGAGACAAAACACGGAGCTGATCCACGATTCTGGTGATCGAGTGAGATGGCAAAACATGACCGCCCACACTTATCGGCATGGCACATGATGGATGGATGGATGTATAAGTCCTAAAACGATTTTTCAGGATGCTTTTAATATAAGCTCTACCCCTAAACTAAACCCTAGCTAAGATGGTCAGCTAGAATGGGAGACTTGTTGCTGAGTGGCCAGTCAGAGTACAGACGCCATTGGTGCGCACTTGATCATGAACGGATGTGGTTCGTAATTCAATACGTCACTCGTGTGAAATACAGCTACCAGTGCACTACGAGCAGGCTACGTGGACACGGAATGCTCAATTAAGGAAAGCTTTATTGCTAAACATGAGAGACTGGGACCAATGGTTCTACAGTAAATGGAGTCGCAAGAAATTCAGGCCGGAATTTGGGATTTGGAGAGTTATGACGATGTTTTAGAAGGAGATGACATGACTATATTTGAATAAATGTATAATTCTGCACATGAATAAATGTAGATGTTTGTATTTGTATCTAAATAAGACATCCCCCGAAAATAAGCCCTATTGCATTTGTTACAGCTAAAGTTAATATAAGTCCCGGTGTTATTTTCGGGGAAGCACGGTAATCAGCTGCTGGCCAGTGTCCCTGACTGATATATGCTGACGTCTTGCTGTCTTCAGTGGCAGGTAACCATCTTGGTCGAGCCCTGCCTGTTCTACCAGGAACGACGACTCCCATCCCTGTCCTCTCCCGGCCACTGTCACGTTTAATATGGCCATAAGCAGGTCACCATGGCTGAATGGTTCAGAGCCCTCGCTCTGAAACTTCCATTGCATTGATGGCAAGGTAGCGGGTTCAACCCCTACACCGTTCGTTTGGACTAAAATGTTGACTTCTCGTCCTTGACTTGGGGACGTAAATTACAAGTACCTCAGAAGTTGGAGTGGGTTCGTCTGATGGAGAGGGACACTGGTAATAGGGAATGCTAATCCACACGCAAATATCAGTCCAATGATGTTGATGAAGATGATGGTGATGATGGTGATAATGATGGTAGTGGTGATGATGATGATGGTGATGATGCTCATAATTATGATGGTGATGACGATGATGATGATTATGAAGGTCATGATGATGTAGACAACAACTGTAACAGAACCCAGACAACAAGGCGTATTCAGATGTAGGTCCTGTTACCTTTTGAATGTTCCGTCTCTGATCCTCTGTGAGCGCTGCTGGCGGCATCTGTGGGGAGACAGAACGCCAGTCATATAGTCCAGATCTGTCTTTCTTTCTTTCTTTTCTGGCTCCCCTTCTTTCTTATTACTTTCTTGCAGGCTTCTTTCTTGCCTTATATCTCTCACTGACTGACCGATAGACCGACCGACGGATAGACCGATCCGACGGATAGACCGATTGACCGACCTGCCCGCCCGTCCGCCCACCCACCCACTCACTCACTCACTCACTCACTCACTCTGCGGAAAGAGACTAAGCCATGCGGGATAAAAACCCGGTGTAGTGAAGTCATCGACTTTTAAGCGACTTTTTAAATAGACGATGGAACAGGCACAGCTGACGCAATAGACCCTATTCCAGACAATGTAGTTATTGGGCCGGCCAGTATTTGCAACATTCGTCCCAGGAGCCAGATCATCGTTACTCCTAAGCTCTTCCTATTACCAAAGGTCGCATTCATCTTAAATCTAGCTGACTGGGCAATAATTACCTTTGCATATTTAATCTTATTTCCTAATTACCACCCATTTTGCATCCACTTGAAAAACATTATTCACAAAGTAACAGTACAACTTTAACAATACAATACCTAAGTAACAATACAAACCTAGTTAGAAGCTTATACAACAACAGTGAATGCACAGTGAGAGCAATTGGAAGACACCCAGAACCCTTCATAATAATATCCAGATTAAAAAAAGCTTGTGTCCTGTCCCCCCTCTTGTTCATAACATATTTAGACAACATATGTAAAGAAATCAGCCAAACAGAGACCGCAAGAATACCGCATGATGAGAACACAGAAGAAGAACCATCTGCAAATTACATATTAGAGAGCTCCTGTTTGCGGACGAACAAGCACTAATAGCAAAATCAGAATCTGAATTACAAGACCACATGAATAGTCTAAACGAAATGTGTAGGGAACATAACATGAAAATTAGCACAAGTAAAACAGCGGTAATGACTAACACTAAGAAGAAGAAAAAACAACAATTCACCTAAACGAATATCCCTTGAAACAAGTAAAGAGTTTCAAGTACCTAGGAAGTATATAATCAAATGGCAAATCAGAAGACGAGATCCAAAATTGATGCAATAAGGCAAACCAACTAACTAATTGGACAAATGGCACCAATACGAAAGAACAAACATGAATCAATAACTACTAAGAAAGCACTTTACAACACAATCTTCCTACCAACTCAATGTTACCAATGCCAAACCTGGACAATGACAGAAAAACAGAAAAGAAAAATCAGATCTGAAATGCGAATCCTGAGAAGAATACTCAACGTATCAAGAAGAGATAAGATCAGAAATGAAGAAATCAGGACTAAAGGTGGGTTATAGCGGCGCTAGATTTTATTAGGAAACAGCAAGTCAAATGGTTTGACCATGCAAGTCGTCTACCAGCTAACAGTATACCACAACAAGCAATTATGTACAGACCAGATGGAATCAGAGGAAGAGACCGACCACGTAAAAGATGGGCACAAGGAATAACAGAGTCCATGGTAATATCGATACATGAAGCCCACATGCGGGCACTCCTCCGCTGTTTATACTTCACCTCGATACCGCAAGGTACAAGAGGAACATGATGAGATGAGATGAGATGAGATGAGCAATACAGTGTGTAGTTCACCGTTTGCTTATAACTCACAGTCAATCAGTGTTTCGATTGAAATTTCTTGCGTAATGGCATTAGTGAATGTGACAGAAGACTGGCATTGGAATATTTAACGGTGAAAGCATATGTTGAACATGTTTACAGACATCACTAATTTATCGTCATGGGATGATTAATTGCCTTAAGTGACTTCTTGTATCTGCCATAGGCTTATATCGCCGAAACGTTGTTGTTTTATTATACAACACACATGTTTGCTATCATATTAACAACTTTTAAATGTTAACCGTGACACACCCCTACTTTCCATTTTCCAACATCTATTTTTGTTTGGCACAAGCCTAATTTTTGTTTGGGACTGAATCTGGTGAGAAATGTTTGATTTGATAGTCTATGTTATGCTTGTTCCTTCTTCGTGACCCGTTCACGGCGCCGCACTCCGCTACGAAGCCGGTTCTTCCATTGGTTTTTCGACCCACCTCTTGGTCTTTGCAGGTGAGTGCGACTAACCGCTCTGGTATGAAGGTTGGACTTCGGCCGACATTTGTATGGTGTGACTGCACATGGACTCACCACCCTCGCTCGGAGGTGATGCTAGAGAGTTGACATTCTTCTTCTTCTTTCATTCGCTTGAAATATGTCTATAACTGCAATGTTGTCTCTTCTAAGAATTTAACTCTCTTTTTAGTTCACTTAGCAGTCCATCGAGTTTATCTTCCGTTGTCATCTCTCTAGGCCAGAAGGTTTGCCTAGATATGTTGTACTTTGCGCAGTCTTGGAGTATGTGCTCTGCTATTTGCGACGCCAATCCACATGTGCACATGGCTGATTCACCAATCTTGAATTTTGTATACATGTGGTTGCGTAATCCATTGTGTCCTGTTCTGAGGCGCAGAATAATGACTTGTTCTGGTCTGTCCATAACGTGGTAGTCATCTTGAGCAGGTTTTGGTGGCTTTCTGACTGATTTGATCATTCTTTTCTTTTGGTGGTATGTAATGGGTACATCAGGCTGTTCTTCCTTTGCTCCTTCCTTAGCCAATCGATCAGCTCTGTCGTTTCCGGGTATTCCACAGCCGGATGGTATCCACTGTATGGTGATCTTATGCTGTCTGCTAAGTTCAGAAAGTAGTGTCCTTAGTATTGGCAATTTCCCAGACAGGAGCGCCTCTAGTACTGATTTTGCATCTATCAATAGCACCACAGGTTGTGTGCCATGGCTGGTATTTAGTAATTTCTCTGTTGCTATCTTGATTGCCTCAATTTCAGCATCATAGTTATGGCAGTACTTTCCTGTTGGTACTCTGGCCGTGTCCCTAGTATTATTTGGGTATTATATGTACACTCCCGCTCCTCCATTTCGAACAGCATTTTGTGCTGACCCATCTGTGTAGACTCGGATCCAGAGGTCCAGTGGATATTCTTCATTAAAGAAACAGAGTGGCTGATCTGCGCTGTAAAATGTTCTGTTCTTCCTTGTCAAATATTCCTCTCACTTTTGTCTGGATTTGTAGTGACAGTCTATGATTATCTTTCCATGGAGCTCGCTCTGGGATAGTTTTGAGGGGGATACCAACTGTGGGCATATCGGTGGTTTCTCTGCAGAGTCGTTTGGCCTGGTGGATAAAACTACTTCTTTTCAAACGCCCCATAGCTAAGTTTTCATATCTGTTCTTCAAAGGGTGGCCTGGCAAGCTGAGGAACTTTTTTGCTTGTATTAGCGTTTTCGTATCTCTGCGCTCTCTCAGTGCTTGTGTCCTCCCCAACTTCTCCATCTCCACTAAAGGGGTTGATCTCATCCCTCCTGTGGTTACTCTAAGCGCTTGATTTTGCACCTTGTTCAGCTCTTGTAGTGTGGGTTTTTTTTAATGCTGAACACCACGCAGTTGTTCCGTATTCCAGGTGTGGTCGTATGCTCTGTTGATAAACTTTGCTAACTATTTTCCCACTGGCTCCCCATGTGGTTCCACTTAGTTTTCTAAGGATGGCTATTTTCCTTCTGGCTTTTGCTACTGCTTTGCTGATGTGTTTTCTCCATGTCAGCCAGTCATTAAATGTTACTCCAAGGTATGGTGGTTCTTTATCTTCTCTTAGGGGTATTCCACTTATCTGGATGATCCCAGCCTTCTGTTTTGGAGAGAGGGTAAATAGGGTTGTGCTGCACTTGTCAGTGTTTATGCTGACACATCATCTATTTGCCCATGCAACAAATGTATCTACAGCTCTTTGTAACGATCTAGTGGCTACTGATGCATGTTCATTTGTGCTCCATAGAACCAGGTCATCAGCGTACATTGCCGTTTTAATTCCATGCGGTAGATTAGCAACAAGATCATTGATGAAGATTAGAAAAAGTGTGGGGGACAAAACTCCGCCCTGGGGAACACCAGAAAGAGAGTTGACATGAGACGTTGCAAGTTCGTGGTCTTAGTTGAGAGATTGTTGGGCGTTCTGCAGTTACCGCTTCGACCACACTAGTTTGGAGACATGTCCCAAGTCAGGTTCCGACAATTCCACAGCCAGCACACAGTTGTTTTTGAGCCCGAGTTTTCGCTTGTCCTTTAATGCCAATTTCTTGTAGCATTTTTTTTAGCATATCCTTTACAGGACTTAGCTGTCAACACCAGCATCTTTCAGCTGTATGTTGATCTCTTGGCAAGATTACGCTCAGTAGTTTGCCATTGCTTTCTGAGCGGCCGGCTCAGTATCCCGCAAGTCACGAGCGGGGGTCGAACCGCCTCAGCTCTCGCTCCGCTACGAGACTCTGCGTGATAAACGGGATTACAGAGAGAAAGTGTTGTAACCCCACAGCCAGAAAGACCGGCTTCTTGTAGCATGCCATACACGAAATGGGAGACAAGACCACTCGCGCTTACCTCTACTGCGAATAGCCTGAAGGTGTACCCTTTCAGCTTAAGAGTGGCGACCATGTCATCGCACTTCTCTATCTTATACGTGTGCTGCTCATTAATATTGGACTCGTATGGAACTGTCAGCTCAGTCAACGTTAGCTGCTTGGCTGACGAGGAGAAAAGTACGGTGTCAGGTCGCAAGCCAAACTTTTGGATCACCTCAGAGCATTTGCCACGGCCCTTTAGATCCCCGATCAGTTCCCAGTTATCCGCACCATTAGTAACGGTCGGAAGCGGGAAGTCGGCACCGCTGCCTGCGTTGTCTCTGCGTTGTTAACTCATATCATAAACTTAAGCATACGCCAACGGTTCTGTGCGTCGTGGGGAGAAATCTGAAAGGGTTTTCTAAGGTAGAGTCGCTGGAAACGTCGGTACTGACCATAACCAGCCTCTAAGCCTACATCCGCAAGTATTAAGATGGGAGGCACTCCAGTCTGGGAAACTGAAAGTTGTACGGACACGTTTAACTGAAATAGGCAGCCAGAGTAAGGTCACAATGCAGTGGATACCATCTCACCACGGAGTACCGGAAACGAGAGAATTGATCAAATAAGGAAGGAGTGACAGAAGAACAACCTGATGTACCTGCCAACTACTACCAAAAGAAAAGAACCACCAAATCAGTCAGAAAACCTCCAACGCCAGCACATGAGGATTACAACTTTATGGACATAACAGTGTGAATCATTATTCTGCGCTTCAGAATAGGACACAATTGATTACGCAAACACATGCATGTAAAATTAAAGATTTATGATTCAGTCATGTGCAAATGTGCGGACTGCAGATCACATACTCCAAGACTATCCAAAATACGACATATCTAGGCAAACCTTCTGGCCTAGAGAAACAACAGTGGAACTATGGACCATTGAGTGAACTAACCAAGGCAGCGAAGTTTATACAAGAGACAACACAGACAATCAATTTCAATGCGATGAAGAAGGAGAAATAGGTGGCAGCGATCACAGCCGCTCTGACACTAAGTTAGCTTCCATTGAGTCTTGAAGCTTCCATGGCGATGATTCTACAATCTCCGAGAGTGTGATCTGTTGTTGTGACGGAGAGAGTAGATCTACGGTATGTCTTCTCTGTTTACACACTGTAAGGTCGGCGTGTGAGATTGAGTGGTTAGTAAACGCAGTTCCACACGTCCCCGGTGTATCATTTACAGCCATAAAGACAAATCTCACTCATCTCCTCACCTCAGTTGTTCCTCTTGTACCTTGCGGTGTCGAGGTGAAGCACAAACAGCGGGGGTGTGCCCATTTATGGGCTTCATGTATGGAGATTCCCATGAGCTCTATTATTCCCTCTGTCCATCGTTGACGTGGTAGACATCTTCTGCTGCTTCCATTTAGTCTGTACATTATTGCTTGTATTGTTAGCTGGTAGTCTATTTGCTTGGCCGAACCATTTAACTTGCTGGTTTAGTTTAGTCTAGTTTAGTTTAGTCGATGGATCAACATCACGGTGTAACCTATAAGTGTTCCGTTCTCCTCGTAACTCAAACCTGAGTCTGGAGAAACTCAGCTCAGCGCACGAACTCCGTAGCACCGATGAGGATCCTGAAATACTTGGGTAAATTTTTAACTCGAAATTTTGCCCGGGCAGCGCCGTTAGGCTACTCTTTTTCGATTTCCAACAGCCAAGGGATTTTTTACGTGCGCAACAACACATACGGGCGTTCAATCTCACTACCCAGAGACCAGGGGAAATTTTATTACTAGAAGTCCACGTGAAAAAATCCTTAGTATTCTTTAGTATATTGGTGCCATCTGTCTAGTGAGTCGGTTTGCCTTATTGCGTCTATTGCAAGGCCAGTCGCAGATTAAGTAAAAGATAATCTGACCAAGGGGAATCCGCCACCCCCCCTTTTCCGCCCCCTCCCAAATCCCGGCGAGCCAGAGGCCCGTTGGCCCATAACATAAAAATAAAATTATAATTGCGAAATCACACCCAAAAGACATTCTGATGTCCTGTACATGACGCCCAGTCAACCCCAGCATTTTTTGACTGTTTGTGATTTAGTAGGTTCGGTACTTTGTCATTACCTTCTGAAAGGCTTACGCCTCATGCTATCTTAATCACCGCACCGCCGTCTGCTTCGAAATCGTCTGCCGCGTCCACTAATCCTTGCCACTCACGGTAAATAAACACGCACTAAATGCTGGGGTAGATTACAACGTCCTGTGAAGGACATACACTTAACTTCGTTGACACATGCTTTAATACATTAACGCTATTATGGAATACATTAACTCTTCATAAACAAACAATTGTAACATGAAACATGCCAAGGTTCACTAAGAAAGAAGTCCAGTCGTGACATGCAGATTACATGCAGCCGGCGTTGTCTGTCTAACTATACTAATAATAATTTGCAATTGCTACACACAAACCACATTGTCAATAACAGCAGCCATCATGCAGATAATGAAAGTCTACAGACGAACATAACTGTCAAAATACGAAGCCATACGAACAAACTGAAAGAAAAATGAGGAAATATGTATATGTAGTTGGTTGCTTGTCGTTCTCAGGGCGTTGCAACCAACCCCAACATTTCTGGATGATTGTTATTTGTTAGATAGTTTTAAGTTCAGTAGTTTGCCATTGCTGTCTATGGCTATCGATAAAAGGGAGGTGCTGCTGCCGAGTTTGCAACAGAGTGCGGAGAAAACACAAAATAGACGGAGAAGCTTCGACAGGTGAATAAACAACACACAGACTCAGGTGAGCATTTCAATCCAAGTCTTTGTCAACGGACGTAGAGATCGCAAGATGTGCAAACTCCTGATCCCCAACGCCAGTCGGCAATACGAGACTAAACCTCACTCACACGCCTTAGCCAGCAGAATCCGACAGTTGATAGCACGACATCTTGTCTGAAAATGGAGGTGGGGGGAGTTTACGACGTCCCGTTGGCTGGAGGACAACAGCACACACATGTTGTGATTGTAGAGGACTCACAGAGCATGCTGGAAAGGATGAAGACAGGCTTGCTTCGTGCAGAGTGGCAGGCTGCAGTAAACTAAATCAAATAAATCGAGTAGCCTTTGGATATTTCCCCAGGACAGGCTGGTGTGCTGGGAAACGAGCAGGCAGACAGATTGGCTGGATCTGCACAGGTGGGTGGGGTATTGGTGCATGACAAACAGATGGGGCTAGGGCTGTTTGAGATCATGTGTAAAGTGAGAAAGTACAGATACATCGTCATTGCTCGGAGAGAATGGTGCGGCAGGGAATAGCCACAGGACCTGCCCGACACCCAGTCCTCATTGGAAAAGCCAGACGGACACATAATCAGGTTGCAGATGGTACCGTTAGTGTTGACACTCTTCGATGGTTGTTGAAGGTGACGGTGGAACGAGTATAGAAATGTCTCAAATGTTGCTGTGTGTTTGACTCACTGAACACAGAAGTCTTTGTACGGCATAGTATTTCAGTTGGCATTTCTTGTGTCTTCTCAGGACTCCTTAGAATATCTTTGTTGTCTCACGTTCATACAGATACCGACGTGAGCCGGAAGGAGGAATGGGCTTTTCTTGAAGCTTAGATCCTAAGCTCTGTGCTCCAGTCAGAAAGTTGGGGTTGTCATTAGGACAGTTCCAAGATTCCTAATGGCGAACTGCAAACAGTCTCGTCTCATCTCGTACCTCTTGTACCGTGCGGTGTCGAGGTGAAAAATAAACCGCCGGAGACAGCCCTATTATAGGCTTCATATATCGAGATTCGCTTGGACACTGTTATTCCCTCAGTCCATTGTTTACATGGTTGGCTTCTTCTTCTTCTTCTGGTTCCATTTGTTCAATACATAATTGTTTGTTGTGGTATACTGTCAGTTGGTATAATAGTTATATTGCCGAACCATTTCACTTGCTGTTTTCTAATTAAATCTCATTCATTCATTCATTCATTCATTCATTCATTCATTCAATCATTCATTCATTCATTCAATCATTCATTCATTAGCATGTCCTTTGCAGAACCTAACTCCCATAACAACCTTCCGGGAAAATTCTCAATCACATGCAAGAAGTCCCGCGTCCGATACCCCATCTTGAGATCATCCGCCACATCCTGCACCCATCTTCTCTTTAGCCTTCCTCTTCCTCTCTTCCCACATATACCCCTCCACTATTGTTCTCTCCAAACTCTCATGACATTTCAAGTGACCAAATTATATCAATTTTCGTTGTTTTATCGTCTTTAATAGACAACCCTCTTCAATATCCAGCTCTTGAAGTATGGATGCATTTGTTCCTTTCTTTACCCAAGATATTCATAGGACCCGTCTATAACATTTATATTCAAAGGCATTTATGCGCTGTTCAGCTTGTTTAGTAAGTGTGCAGGTCTCACAGGCATATGTTGCAATGAGAAAGATGCATGCTCTTAAACATCTAATTTTTGTAGTTCTATTTGTCCCACTCCATAAATTATTCAGTTGTTTTAGTCTTTGAAGAGCAATTGATAGTCGTCGTTTAATTTCTTTCATTGTGTCACCGTTATTGGTAATAAATACCCAAGATATTCAAAATTTTCCACCACCTTCAATTTTTCCTCATTAACTTACATTTCTTTATCCGTAGTGGTTTTATCTGTATGCATTATCTTTGATTTTGCTATGTTAAGATATAAGTTGTGATTTTCACTATTTCTTTGGGTTGAGGTATTTAAATCTAGCGCTGCTATAACCCCCACTTTAATCCTATTTCATCATTTCTGATCTTCATTTTTATTAATACGTTGAGTCATTTTGTGTGATATTCACTGGCACAGGAACGGAGCATAATGGGGGATATGTTAAGATATAAGTTGTGATTTTCACTATTTCTTTGGGTTGAGGTATTTAAATCTAGCGCTGCTATAACCCCCACTTTAATCCTATTTCATCATTTCTGATCTTCATTTTTATTAATACGTTGAGTCATTTCGTGTGATATTCACTGGCACAGGAACGGAGCATAATGGGGACGACCCGGTTGCGGTGAATTTGGAACCACGAGTAACTAACTAACCAACCAACCAACCAACCAACCAACCAACCAACCAACCAACTAACTAACTAACTAACTAACTAACTAACTAACTAACTAACTTACTAACTCAACCCACCCCACCCCAACGTAATGTAACGTAACGTAACTAACTAACTAACTAACTAACTAACTAACTAACTAACTAACTAACTAACTAACTAACTAACTAACTAACTAACTAACTAACTAACTAACTAACTAACTAACTAACTAATAAATTGAGTATTCGTCTTAGCAATCTTATTTCCGTTGTTGTAATTTTTATTTTCTCATTTTCTGTCATTGTCCGGATTTGGCATTGGTAGCATAGAGTTGATAGAAAAATTGTGTTGTAGAGTGCGTTTTTAGTATCTAATAGGGTCGTTCATTTGAAACTCGTTCCAATGGCTTTATTACAAAAGCATGGAAGAAACATTAACAGGTGTGGTAGAATTAAGCAAAGCATTCATTTTGAATTAATTATGCACCATGGGTTGGTCAGAAGAAGTTTCCGTAGGCATTCAGGCAAGCATCTCATTGTTTAGGTAGGCGGCGAATGCCGTCCGCAAAAAAGGATTGTGGTTGCTCAATGAACCAAGTGTTTACGGCGTTCATTACGTCTGCACCTCTATGAAATCGTTGCCCCTTGTGAGCTTTTTTAGAGGTCCGAACAAATGAAAATCACATAGTGACATATCAGGATTATAGGCTGGATGCTGCAGATTTTCCCACTTCTTCCAAGCTAATGCTTCCTGCACAATCCTTGCGACATGCCGACGAGCATTATCGTGCAACAAAATCACACCGCGAGAAAGCATGCCGGGTCGTTCCTGATGGCTTTTTGCAGCTTGTCTAGTGTTTGCAAGTAGTTGGTAGAGTTGATGTTGACACAAGGTTCTTTAACGTCGGCCAACAATAGCCCTTCATGGTCAAAAAATGCGCTCAGCATAACCTTACCAGCGGAAACCCGTAACTTGAATTTTTTGGCTTTTGGTGATCCAGCATGCTTCCATTGCATGCTCTCATTTTTGCTGGTCGGCTCAAAGTGGTGACATCATGATTCGCCGCCTGCCACTATGCGGAAAAGAAATGCATCACCCTCCACTCTGTAACGCAGCAAGTGGTTCAAACACCATCCCATGCGTCCCTCGTTTTGGTGGTCGGTTAACATCCGCGAACACGCCTCCGATATTGCAGTTTCTTACGAACGACCTTTTGAATTGTTCCAATTGACACATCAAATTCTTTCTCTAGCGCACGTATGCTTCGACAATGGTTAATCTGTACTGCTGTATCAATTTTGGCGATGTTTTGTTTTTCTTTTCTATTGCAACAATATGCGCTTGATCCGGCCGTCGAAGATCTGTCGTGAACTTACGTCCTTTCCGAAACATTCGTGCCCAGTCTGTCACTGTTGCCTTCGACACACATTTGTTACCGTACGCTGCCTGTATTCTTCGATGAATGTCCACTGATCGACATCCTTCAAATGAAAGAAACTTAATCACCGCTCTTTGAGCTTCTTTGGACGGATTTTGGATCAACCTGGCCATTGTCTCAACGGTCAGAAACAGAACCTATGCATCATGGGACGAAAAGCACTTTTATTCATTGGCAAGTACTTATCACATGACTATGACATGATCATGTTCAACGTACGCAATTACGCGTGGTGCGGCACGAATGGATTTCAAATGAGCGCTCCTAATACTAATACGTGTTTGTTCTTTAGTATGTGTGCCATATGTCCAATGAGTTGAGTTAGTTCGCTTTATTGCATCTATTTTCGATCTGATTTACCCTTTTATGATATTATACTTCCTAAGTTGACATTAACAACTTGGCCTTCTACCGTCGTTATGTGGACGATATACTAATTATCACCATAGACGAGCTACAAGCAACATCGTTCCAGGCCATAATGAACATGACGCATAAAAACATCTCTCTATCTATGGAACACGAACACAACGAAGCGTTGCCGTTCCTAGATATTCTAATGAGACGTCGAGCAGACGGCACAGTTCAAAGATCGGTGTACCGCAAAGGACCATGGACTGTCCAATACCTAAGTTTTCAGAGCTTCACACCTGTCCAGTATAAACGGGGCTTAGTGCGGACCCTGTTTGACCGTGCTAGAAAGATATGCACCCAGGACACACTGACAGAGGAATTTGAAACTCTGAAGAATGTCTTAAACCTGAATGGATACTCCACAGGATTTATAAAGCGCCACTGCCAACAGCCCAAACCAAAACCAGACGTAACTACAGTCCCTAAACTCAAGGTATTCATCCAGCTAACCTTTCGAGGGGATGACGTAATGCAACGTCTACAAGACCGGTTTACTACAGCAGTAGGCCGAACATTCTGTGCTGCAACTCCAGTCATTAGATATAGAACCATACCGATTCCCACACCAGCAGTCAAAGAGCCTGTTCCTCTACACCACAAACAATTGTATTTACCAATTCACATGTAGATGCCAGGCCTTCTACATCGGTAGAACAGAGAGACAGCTGAACAAAAGAGTGTCAGAACACATACCTCAATGGGTCGACAAGATACGACACACAGGCGATGCTAGCCTAGTGGGGCCGACACACCGGAAGCTCCCCGGTAGGCACATTATCGAAAGCGGCCATGTGGTTGACAGAGACATTGCCTTTCGCGTGTTGTTTAACACACAAAATACTCGCTTGTTAAAGTTTGCAGAAGCAATTATGATCAATCAACGCAAGCCAGATTTGTGCAAACAGAAAGACATGTTAGTCAGCTTAAAATTACCATGGTAGACAATTGACATTACTGTGCGAATATGTGTATATTTCAACTTGAAGGATTTATCTAGTTAATTTACTTTACGTTGTGTGATGTCTGCAGTATGTACCTGACGAGATGCAGCGAAATATACCAGGCAATAAATCGAGCAATCTATTGTTTGTGTCTTCGTTATTCAACTTCCTAAGTACTTGAAGCTCTTTACTTTTTTTCAAGGGGTGTTCTTTTAGATGAATCGTTGTTGTTGTTTTTTTTTTCTTCTTCGTTGATTATAGTTATAGTCAATACCGCTGTTTTACTGGTGCTAATTTTCATTTTATGTTCCTTACATACTTTGTTTAGACAATTTATGTGGACTTGTAGTTCTGCTTCTGATTTTGCTGATAGTGCTTGATCGTCCGCAAAAAGGAATTCTTTAATGATGTAATTTGTTGGTTTCCAAGCAAAGTGATGCAACGAAATGAAAGTATAAAACGCGGACATGCAAAAACTAGCAGAAATTGAAGAGCTCTACTTCATGCAGGAGAAAATGGTTGAAGAATGTCAAAAACTTAAACCTGGTGAGTGTTTGAGGGAGCCGGGAGGACACATCGCTGGTCTTCGTATCGCCTGGACTGTAGGAGCAACAGTGAGTCCAGGAAACCCGCATCCTGCATTTAAAACCATGTATTCAGATTCATAAATTGGTGGATTGCTTTAGTGATTGGTTTATCGTTGCTGTGACCTCGGTTTTTCTGATATCTCTTACAGCTGTTTAAAAGAAAATGTATCATTGCGCGATGTATGTCTGGTGGGAGAGGTTGTCAGTGAGGGAGAATTCTGGAAACTTGCCACAGCAGCGGTATGTAGGCCGTGGTTGTTTATGTCAACTCCGATAGGTACAAATAATTTGGTTTTAGTGGTGGGTACAGTCAGTTGTGACAAAATGAGGGACCAGGGTCCCAGCACGTCGACATTCTCTCTCTTTCTCTCTCTCTCTCTCTCTCTTTTCCTCTGTGTCTCTCTCAATCTCTGTCTCTCCTCTCCCTTTATCTCCGTGTCTCTCTCCCTCGTTGTTTGTCTCTCAATGTCCCTCTGTCTATCTGTGTGTGTGTGTGTGTGTGTGTGCGTGCGCTTGTGCGCGCGTGTGTGTGTGTGTGTGCGTGTGGCTAAATGACTACAAAATGATCACAATACGACTACACAATAATCACAATACGACTACAAAATTATCACAATACGACCACAAAATGATTAATTTACGACCACAGAATGATCACAACACGACTACAAAATTCTCATAACACGACTACAAAATTATCACAATACGACCACAAAATAATTAATTTCCGACCACAGAATGATCACAATACGACCACAGAATGATCACAACACGACTACAAAATTCTCATAACACGACCACAAAATTATTACAATACGACCAGAAAATAATCAAATTACAACCATAGAATGATTACAACACGACCATAACATGACCACAATATGACCACACATGACCACAAAATGACCAGAACACACCCACAGAATTGGAATACTCGACGACTTTAAGTGGACGATAGAACAATCGAAGGGTTTAGATAGATTAGTTAGGTGCCGTCTCCACAGTGAAGGTCGGCTGCATTGGATTTACAACATGCTCATCTCCAGATGACCAAGAATAGCCCATGTCGCTGTGTTCCTCTCATTGCTGCCTGTGGGATATTACGTGGTGAGGTCCCAATTTCTTACATGATGGCCAGCCATGTTCACGATTGTGAAGATAATGTTTATATAGACAATAGAACAATAAGCGACTTTAGATAGATAATTATCGAACAACCGACGACTTTATCTAGATAATAGAACAATCGATGGTCTTAGCTAGACAATATAACAATCGATATCGTTACATAGACAAGAGAACAATAGACAATCTCGGTTTGACAGAAGAACAATGGACGATTGTAGATAAACAACAGAACAATGGAAGATTGCAGATAGACAACCGAACAATGGAAAACTCTGTATAGACAACCGAACAATGGAAGACTGTAGATGGACAACAGAACAATGGCAGACTGTAGATAGACTACAGAACAATGGAAGATTGTAGACAGACTACAGAACAATAGTAGACTGTAGATAGACTACAGAACAATGGAAGACTGTAGATAGAGAACAGAACAATGGACAACTGTAGATAGACAACGAACTATGGACAACTGTAGATAGACAATCGAACAATAGAAGATTGTAGATAGACAACAGGGCAATGAAGACTGTAGACAAACGATAGAACAAAGGAAGACTGTAGATAGACTACAGAACAATGGAAGACTTTAGATAAACAACAGAATAATGGAAGACTGTAGATAGACATCAGAACAATGCAGGACTGTAGATAGGCAACATAACAATGGAAGACTATAGACTGACAACAGAACAATGGAAGAATGTAGATAGAAAACAGAACAATGGACAACTGCAGATAGACAACCGAACAATGGACAACTGTAGATAGACAACAGACCAATGAAAGACTGTAGATAGACAACAGAACAATAAAAGACTGTAGATAGACAACAGACCAATGAAAGACTGTAAATAGACAACTGAACAATGGACGACTGTAGATAGACAACAGTATATCTGGAAGACTGTAGATAGACTACAGAACAGTGGAAGACTATAGATATACTACACAACAATGGAAGACTGTAGATAGTCAACAGAACAATGAAAGACTATAGATAGACAACAGAACAATGGAAGACTGTAGATAGTCAACAGAACAATGAAAGAATAAAGATAGACCACAGAACAATGGAAGACTGTAGATAGTCAACAGAACAATGGAAGACTCTAGATAGACCACCGAACAATGGAAGACTGTAGATACAACAGAACAATGACAGACTGTAGATAGTCAACAGAACAATGAAAGACTTAGATAGACCACAGAACAATGGAAGACTGTAACTGTAGATAAACAACAGAACGACTGGCAACAGAAAACACAAACATTACCTTCAAGTTTGGAGAAAAATGACAGGAATCTTCGCTATCTGAATCGAAAGAATCATCATCATCCAGATCTAGATTTCCCGCCGAACACACGAAAATCCGTTTGAAAGTCGGAGTGCGACACGCAAGGGCGTTGGTGTAGTACAAGTCTATCTTTGATCGCGTTTTCATAGCTGTGTAATTATTTTGTTAACTCCAGAAATTCATAGTTTGCTTCAACTCTTGCTTACAATTATTGGTTTATTCTCATGGCCATCAACACTCAGTATGAATTGTTCCTAAAGTTTGATATTTCCAAGTGCTGTCGATGCTAAATGCAATGTTAATAACTTTTAAACTGGTTAAATTCCGTTTCTTATCATAAACAATAAAACTATTCATTTATTAATTAATATCAAAATAACGTATTTGTGAAACAGACTGGGCTATGTTGCAGTATCTTGTTAAATCATTTTGAGCAATAATTAACTGATTCAGAGTCAAACAAAAAATAGGATTTGATCAAACATAGTACACAATCAAATGAACAAGTATTATAATGGAAATTTCTGTTAACTGATCATTAAAATTGCGGAAGATACCACGAAACAAAACAAATAACATGATGACCCTAGTATAGCGATATATCATTCTTCTGTGCACATGGGAGTTAATATTTGGCGATATATTATCCTTCATCGCTGAATCAGTTAAGAATATATTCAAGTGTTTATGTTTGCATATAATTTTATACAGATGTCATTGTTGCAAATAATTTTATATAGATATCATTGTTATATATACTTATATACAGATGTCATTGTTGTACATAATTTTATACAGATGTTATTCTTGCATATAATTTTATACAGATGTCATTTTTTGCAAATAATTTTATACAGATGTCATGTTTGTTATATTATTTTACGATTTGGTATAATGATGTTCTGTCTGTCCTACAGTTGTGTGTGTTTATTCTCACTTGCCATCTTCTATGAAGCCAGTCTGTGGCTACAGGCTTGTCAAGGCGACACGAACTCGCGCATCCACTGGTTCGACATCAACCGCAAGCACTCTGTAGGCAGACCACCGTGTGTCGATTTTTAACAGTGACATGAGCATCGGTCGTTCCCAAAGCAATAGCAGACTGCTGAACATAAACTTGCCTAGTGAATTACAAACAGCCAAACAATGCTGCCTTGATTGCGACGTCCCGTAAAAGAACACGAAGCTAACCTTTTTTTTAAAATGAATTTAGTATAATTGTAATCAGTGATTAATAACTTGTACAACTCCATATTACACTTGCCACATATATAATCTACACATCTGGATAACACACCAACGCACATCTGTCTTCAAATGTCACATCTCTCTAGCAGGAAGTTTTTTTCTCCGCGCGAACTGGTACGCGAATAATCACAATATTTAAAGTCATACCAACACTGTACAGGTGTCGTATTTAATATTCTCCCTCCCTGGTCAATAAACAGTATCCACAAGCTGGTATATTGATTTCCACGTCTGCTAAAATTGCATGACATTTCAACATAGGCTTCGGTTTAGACCTGGTGCCAATGTGGAATTGTCGAACCGATTTTTCCCGCTCAAAATATCGCAGGTGTCTGGGAGATTGTGGCCAGCATTAAGTGCTTATGACATGTCTTCGTGTGTCTGGTCTAGACGAGAGAATGGCGGTCATGATTGTGCACTTCGTTACATGACATATGTCAAGTTTACAATAGTTATATGACTGTAACATGACATATGTCAAGTTTACGTTAGTTCTGTGACTGTTACATGACGTATGTCAAGTTTACAATAGTTATATGACTGTAACAAGACATATGTCAAGTTTACAATAGTTATATGACTGTAACATTACATATGTCAAGTTTACAATAATTCTATGACTGTTACATGACATATGTCAAGTTTACAATAGTGTTATATGACTGTAACATGACATATGTCAAGTTTAGCATAGTTATATGACTGTAACATTACATATGTCAAGTTTACAATAATTCTATGACTGTTACATGACATATGTCAAGTTTACAATAGTTATATGACTGTAACATGACATATGTCAAGTTTACAATAGTTCTATGACTGTAACATTACATATGTCAAGTTTACAATAGTTATATGACTGTAACATGACATATGTCAAGTTTACAATAGTTATATGACTGTAACATGGCATATGTCAAGTTTACAATGGTTATATGACTGAACATTACATATGTCAAGTTTACAATAATTCTATGACTGTTACATGACATATGTCAAATTTACAATAGGTATATGACTGTAACATGTCATATGTAAAGTTTACAATAATTCTATGACTGTTACATGACATATGTCAAGTTTACAATAGTTATATGACTGTAACATGTTATATGTAAAGTTTACAATAGTTATATGACTGTAACATTACATATGTCAAGTTTACAATAATTATATGACTGTTACATGACATATGTAAGTTTACAATAGTTATCTGACTGTAACATGACATATGTCAAGTTTACAATAATTCTATGACTGTTACATGACGTATGTCAAGTTTACGTTAGTTCTGTGACTGTTACATGCCATATGTCAAATTTACAATAGTGTTATGACTGTTACATGACATATGTCAAGTTTACAATAGCTCTGTGACTGTTACATGGCATATGTCAAGTTTACAATAGTTATATAACTGTAACATGATATATGTCAAGTTTACAATAGTTATGTGACTTTTACATGACATATGTCAAGTTTACAATAATTCTATGACTGTTACATGACATATGTCAAGTTTACAATAGTGTTATATGACTGTAACATGACATATGTCAAGTTTACCATAGTTATATGACTGTAACATTACATATGTCAAGTTTACAATAATTCTATGACTGTTACATGACATATGTCAAGTTTACAATAGTTATATGACTGTAACATGACATATGTCAAGTTCACAATAGTTATATGACTGTAACATTACATATGTCAAGTTTACAATAATTCTATGACTGTTACATGACATATGTCAAGTTCACAATAGTTATATGACTGTAACATGACATATGTCAAGTTTACAATAGTTATATGACTGTAACATGACATATGTCAAGTTTACAATAGTTATATGACTGTAACATTACATATGTCAAGTTTACAATAATTCTATGACTGTTACATGATATATGTCAAGTTTACAATAGTTATATAACTGTAACATGACATATGTCAAGTTTACACTAGTTATATGACTGTAACATTACATATGTCAAGTTTACAATAATTCTATGACTGTTACATGACGTATGTCAAGTTTACAATAGTTATATGACTGTAACATGTCATATGTAAAGTTTACAATAGTTATATGACTGTAACATTACATATGTCAAGTTTACAATAATTATATGACTGTTACATGACATATGTCAAGTTTACAATATTTATCTGACTGTAACATGACATATGTCAAGTTTACAATAATTCTATGACTGTTACATGATGTATGTCAAGTTTACGTTAGTTCTGTGACTGTTACATGCCATATGTCAAATTTACAATAGTGTTATGACTGTTACATGACATATGTCAAGTTTACAATAGCTCTGTGACTGTTACATGGCATATGTCAAGTTTACAATAGTTATATGACTGTAACATGATATATGTCAAGTTTACAATAGTTATGTGACTTTTACATGACATATGTCAAGTTTACAATAGTTATATGACTGTAACATGACATATGTCAAGTTTACAATAGTTATATGACTGTAACATTACATATGTCAAGTTTACAATAATTCTATGACTGTTACGTGACTTATGTCAAGTTTACAATAGTTATATGACTGTAACATGACATATGTCAAGTTTACAATAATTCTATGACTGTTACATGACGTATGTCAAGTTTACGTTAGTTCTGTGACTGTTACATGCCATATGTCAAATTTACAATTGTGTTATGACTGTTACATGACATATGTCAAGTTTACAATAGTGGTATGACTGTTACATGACATATGTCAAGTTTACAATAGTTATATGACTGTTACATGGCATATGTCAAGTATACAGTAGTGTTATGACTGTTACATGACATATGTCAAGTTTACAATAGTGTTAGGACTGTTACATGACATATGTCAAGTTTACAATAGTGTTATGACTGTTACATGGCATATGTCAAGTTTACAGTAGTGTTATGACTGTTACATGACATATGTCAAGTTTACAATAGCTCTGTGACTGTTACATGGCATATGTCAAGTTTACAATAGTTATATGACTGTAACATGATATATGTCAAGTTTACAATAGTTATGTGACTTTTACATGACATATGTCAAGTTTACAATAGTTATATGACTGTAACATGACATATGTCAAGTTTACAATAGTTATATGACTGTAACATTACATATGTCAAGTTTACAATAATTCTATGACTGTTACGTGACTTATGTCAAGTTTACAATAGTTATATGACTGTAACATGACATATGTCAAGTTTACAATAATTCTATGACTGTTACATGACGTATGTCAAGTTTACGTTAGTTCTGTGACTGTTACATGCCATATGTCAAATTTACAATTGTGTTATGACTGTTACATGACATATGTCAAGTTTACAATAGTGGTATGACTGTTACATGACATATGTCAAGTTTACAATAGTTATATGACTGTTACATGGCATATGTCAAGTATACAGTAGTGTTATGACTGTTACATGACATATGTCAAGTTTACAATAGTGTTAGGACTGTTACATGACATATGTCAAGTTTACAATAGTGTTATGACTGTTACATGGCATATGTCAAGTTTACAGTAGTGTTATGACTGTTACATGACATATGTCAAGTTTACAATAGCTATGTGACTGTTACATGGCATATGTCAAGTTTACAATAGTTATATGACTGTAACATGACATATGTCAAGTTTACAATAGCTATGTGACTGTTACATGGCATATGCCAAGTTTACAATAGTTATGTGACTTTTACATGACATATGTCAAGTTTACAATAGTTCTGTGACTGTAACATGACATATGTCAAGTTTACAATAGCTATATGACTGTAACATGACATATGTCAAGTTTACAATAGTTATATGACTGTAACATGACAAATGTCAAGTTTACAATAGTTATATGACTGTAACATGACATATGTCAAGTTTACAATAGTTATATGACTGTAACATGACATATGTCAAGTTTACAATAGTTATATGACTGTAACATGACATATGTCAAATTTACAATAGTTATATGAATGTAACATGACATATGTCAAGTTTACAATAGTTATATGACTGTAACATGACATATGTCAAATTTACAATAGTGTTATGACTGTTACATGACGTATGTCAAATTGACAATAGTTCTGTAACTGTTACATGACATATGTCAAGTTTACGATAATTATATGACTACTATATGACATATGTCTAGTTTACAATAGTTGTATGATTGTTATATGACATAAGTAAAGTTTACGACAGTTCTGCCATTCCTATATGGTATATATCATATTTACGACAGTTCTATGACTGCTATATGACATATGTCTAGTTTACGATTCTTCAGTAATCCCTTTGCAATCCACAGGTCATAAAACATCGAATTTGGCCAGCACGAAATATGTGGTTATATGCAGTCATAGAGTTAATACAGAAAACGTATTCAGTATACTGCATTTGACGAAGAATAATCAACTGCTCAAATATATCGAAGCATTATCAATTTATTGATTTCAGAATGTGCTATGCAAAAAATAAAACGACTTCCTGTTAAGTCTTAGACTTCCGAGGGAATAACATACAACACAGTCGAACAATACCAGCGAATATGTATGTAGAGTTTCAGCCAAATATGATTCATTCATTCACTTTATATGACAGATAACTCTGTAGTAAGCACGTGTCAGTGCCAGGTCTCAGTCAGACATGACTGAGCTACCGTAGGCCAGTATACGTAAGTAGTACGCCGAATGTTGGAATATCAGGTTTTAGTCAGATATGACTGAGCAACTGTATGACAGTAGACGGTACTACCTGCTTTCTGTTAGCGCCCAGTATTAGGCGGTGATCACCACACCCGACACCCCACATTGTGCCAACGGCTTCTGACGGAGGAGCTCAATTGGGAGGGAGCAAGCCTTATCCTGGTGTGACTAAATGCAGCCTAGAAACTAAATGTCATGGTAGGGCAGACCAGGCTTTAATCCTTGGTTGGAAGCTGGTCCAGGATCGAAGCTCCGACAGGTGGACAGTTAAAGCATTGCTTTGCTGATCCGGCAGCTACTACAGCTGGTCTTGTTCCAGACATATTGGTGTTACCTTTCCTCTGGAGTAAACTAGACAGGCCGAGAGAGGGATTTTGCTGCATGGGCGGCACATGGTCTCTACAATTCAGCCCAGGCTTTGTGCTATTTGTGAACAAGAAGTTTACAATAGTTATATGACTGTTATATATAGCTCTACAGGAGGTACATTGACGACTGCTTTGGTGTCTCGGACATGCCCTTGCCTGACCTACAGAACTTCATTGCCTTTTTTTCAGACTTCCATCCCAGCATCAAACTTACCTCCACCATTTCTTCGTCGGCTGTCAATTTCTTAGACCTCACAGTCTCTTTAGGTTCCGCTGGTCTATGCACGACGGTTTATTATAAACCAACTGACTCGCACTCATTCCCTCTCTATACCTCCTCCCACCCTCCCTCGTGCAAACGTTCTATTCCTTTCTCCCAACTGTTACGTCTCCGACGACTTTGTCAGGATAACAACGACTTCCATCAAAAAGCCCACGAGATGCTTGATTTCTTTCGCCTTCGTGGCTATCCTGATAATGTTCTATCTACAGCTCTCCACCGCTGCCAATCCATCAGTCGCACTGAGGCTCTCTCCTCCAGGCCGAAACCACGAAACAATAGACCTGTCCTCTCACTTACTTATCATCCCCACAATATTGCTGCCAAGAATATCCTTTTTAAACATCTATCCATTCTCCGGGCGGAATCGACCACTCGTGATGTCTTCTCAGAGGCTCCTCTAGTGGCATATAAGCGGGATCGTAACCTCAAAGATGTGCTGGTCCATAGCAGGCTACCCCAACCTCACCAGTCTCTTCCTGGCACGGTGGCGTGTCTTCGATCGGTTTGCAAGACCTGTCCATACGTACTTCAAACCCAGAGTCTGACATTCCCTAAGACGACCTTCCACATCCGTGAGGGTTTCTCATGCATCAGTCGCAACGTCATCTATGCGATTACCTGCACACGTTGCGACATGAGATATGTCGGGGCAGACAGGATTACGTCTTGGGGACAGATTTCGACAACATCTTTCTGACATCACCAGCGGCGCCCAGAAACCAGTATCCATACATTTCAACAGTCCTGACCACCATGGCGTAGCCGACATACAGGTCACGGCCATCAAATCATGCGCATCCCACGAACGGGATCGGAAGACATTGGAACACCGTCTCATCTTCCAGTTGGGCACACTCTCCCCTCACGGCCTTAATGTCCAACACAGCTTCATTTAACTTCCCACCCCACCCCTCCCACCCCTAGCTTACAGTCCACCATCTGGGTACGTGCAGATCCTTTGTATGACATCACAGTCAACTCTCTTGGCGGATTTACGTTCGGTGTTTTGCCATCATTTTCTGAACGACCGCCACTCATGCCTCTCTGTGTGTACTAACACTATATAGGTTTCCGCAGCTGTGTTTCGAGCGCTTAACGATAATTGCTAATTGTCATCTGCGTCCGTAACATCTTTGCCGGTCTCTAATTTCACTTTTCCGCACACATGGGCGCGTCTCCACCCCACTCCCTTCCCGCTTGACCTTTGACCCGTGTACCATACATCCGGTCTATTGATCCACTGGCGCCCTACGTGTGTCAGACCTTCCAAGCTAGGACACAGTATTCAGATGAGTACATTTTATTTTAATTAGTTTAATAGTTTAATATTGTCATAGTGTGTTTCATGTAGTTTTGTGTTGGTTTGTATTTGTTTGTCCTGTGCTGACGAAGGCTTTGGCCGCAACGTCCAATTTGTCTCTTGTAGTCGTGTTTTAGTAAAGCTCACAATCTACTTCTCGTTTATTTGGGTGATTCATTCATTGCCTTTTTAAGCTTTACTGCAGTTCACCTCATTCTTGTTTACCATTGTCCGCTCCCTTGAACTGCTACTATATATTTCACGTTTCGTCTTCGTTGTCGGTAAGATTGTTGTCGATTTGTAGTCCATTCTGTGCGCGCGTGTCAGTGTGTTTTCTAAGCGGCGTGCTACCCTTACCGCCCCACACACGTGTTGTTTTTCCCCCCGCTAGGCCACAACACCTTACTTTTGCACACCAGCCCTTCATCCCCACGTGCGTTAAATCTCCACCGCTATGCCTCCCACTCATCCACCTCAGTTATTTCAACAATTGAGATTATATGTCATTTTCTGCTTTAGTCTCTTACCAACAGATATCAAAATCACAGCCACCGACTTGGCTCTTACCATCTACAAAAAGACCCGCACCACATGCCATTTTAATTTCCTCAAGAACTGCCTACGGCTTCATATCACCCCACGTGGCTTCATCTCTAGATTTCACCCATCGGCAGGCACTCTCGATGACAGTTGTAGTAGACGTCTATCTAAAGTTGAGTTTAAATGTGCTACTCTTCGCATGCGATGCATTGCCGACAACCACGCGCGACAACTGTCTGACTTCAGCTCGAATATAACTATCCTCGATCAGCGTCTTAGACAACTTACCTCGAGTAATTATTTCTTGTATTGTGTTATACGGTGTATCATCAATAGCACTAACCACCATCTATACAAGTGTCTTTCCGCGGCCAAAAACGCCAAGCTAGCCAAACTCCGTGCCCCTACCTCCACTCCCTCCTCGCCCCCTCTCCCACCCCAACTTACCACTGGCTCCGATAACCTAGTTGTGTGCATACCTCCCGACCTTCCACTATCGGCATCTGAGAAATCGGTCCTCAGCAAAGGACTCAGGTTCATACCGCTACGTCCCTGTGGTGATAGATACGCATTACTGCAGGACGTTCATCGGTTCCATCGCACTCTCAGGCTACAATATCACTTCAGAAATCAACCTCATAACGATAACTCTTCGGATCCTACCGACCATTTCTCTCACCTCTCCAAACGCAGGTCTGCTTGGGTTCCCAATCCAGGGGCATCTAAGGCCCTCGATTTATACATCGACAAAACACTTTACGACATCCAAAAACTCAAATTTAAGCCACTACGGTATTCCAACCTCACCGCGGATGAACAACGGGCACTTACAAAGTTGAAACGTCGTGATGACATAGTTATCAAACCTGCCGATAAGGGAGGGGCGCTAGTGGTTTGGAGGAAAGACTTATATATACAGGAAGGCAACAAGCAACTGAGTGATGCCACCTTCTACAGACCAAGGATACAAGATGGGACAGTCAGAAACAACACCCAGGTCAAAAGCGTGACTAACGCCATTATCCAGCAAGGTCTTTTACCCAGCTCCGCCACCTCGTTGATCATCCACGATAGCTGCTTGGGCAA
This sequence comes from Cepaea nemoralis, assembly GCA_014155875.1. Classification (NCBI taxonomy): domain Eukaryota; kingdom Metazoa; phylum Mollusca; class Gastropoda; order Stylommatophora; family Helicidae; genus Cepaea; species Cepaea nemoralis. The sequence continues at coordinate 476,977 of JACEFZ010006112.1, read as the reverse complement.
ACCCGCCTTTAATATGCTGCCTAAGACACACAAACCTGGTAACCCAGGCAGACCTATCGTCTCGGCCTGCTCTTGCCCTACAGAACGGATTTCAGAGTTTCTAGACAGCATGTTTCAGCCGTTGGTTGCCAGCCTCCCTTCGTATATCAAAGACACCAACCACGCTATCTCCATCTTCGATTCCATCAGTTTCACTAACCCTTCTCAGTATCACATCTTCACTTTAGATGTGACTTCACTCTACACTTCCATTCCTCACTCTGACGGCCTTAAAGCCTTAGAATTTTTCTTGGAGAAAAGGCTTAATCCCTCGATAGCCACTGGACCATTACTGCGTCTTGCGGAGTTAGTCCTCAACCTCAACTCGTTTGAGTTCAATGGGGACTACTTCGACCAGATCAGCGGTGTGGCCATGGGTACTAAGATAGGTCCCAGTTATGCCTGCCTCTCCATGGGCTATCTGGAGCACCAGGTATGGAATCAGTACACCGGTAGGCTCCCGGAGCTCTACAGGAGGTACATTGACGACTGCTTTGGTGTCTCGGACATGCCCTTGCCTGACCTACAGAACTTCATTGCCTTTTTTTCAGACTTCCATCCCAGCATCAAACTTACCTCCACCATTTCTTCGTCGGCTGTCAATTTCTTAGACCTCACAGTCTCTTTAGGTTCCGCTGGTCTATGCACGACGGTTTATTATAAACCAACTGACTCGCACTCATTCCTTCTCTATACCTCCTCCCACCCTCCCTCGTGCAAACGTTCTATTCCTTTCTCCCAACTGTTACGTCTCCGACGACTTTGTCAGGATAACAACGACTTCCATCAAAAAGCCCACGAGATGCTTGATTTCTTTCGCCTTCGTGGCTATCCTGATAATGTTCTATCTACAGCTCTCCACCGCTGCCAATCTATCAGTCGCACTGAGGCTCTCTCCTCCAGGCCGAAACCACGAAACAATAGACCTGTCCTCTCACTTACTTATCATCCCCACAATATTGCTGCCAAGAATATCCTTTTTAAACATCTATCCATTCTCCGGGCGGAATCGACCACTCGTGATGTCTTCTCAGAGGCTCCTCTAGTGGCATATAAGCGGGATCGTAACCTCAAAGATGTGCTGGTCCATAGCAGGCTACCCCAACCTCACCAGTCTCTTCCTGGCACGGTGGCGTGTCTTCGATCGGTTTGCAAGACCTGTCCATACGTACTTCAAACCCAGAGTCTGACATTCCCTAAGACGACCTTCCACATCCGTGAGGGTTTCTCATGCATCAGTCGCAACGTCATCTATGCGATTACCTGCACACGTTGCGACATGAGATATGTCGGGGAGACAGGATTACGTCTTGGGGACAGATTTCGACAACATCTTTCTGACATCACCAGCGGCGCCCAGAAACCAGTATCCATACATTTCAACAGTCCTGACCACCATGGCGTAGCCGACATACAGGTCACGGCCATCAAATCATGCGCATCCCACGAACGGGATCGGAAGACATTGGAACACCGTCTCATCTTCCAGTTGGGCACACTCTCCCCTCACGGCCTTAATGTCCAACACAGCTTCATTTAACTTCCCACCCCACCCCTCCCACCCCTAGCTTACAGTCCACCATCTGGGTACGTGCAGATCCTTTGTATGACATCACAGTCAACTCTCTTGGCGGATTTACGTTCGGTGTTTTGCCATCATTTTCTGAACGACCGCCACTCATGCCTCTCTGTGTGTACTAACACTATATAGGTTTCCGCAGCTGTGTTTCGAGCGCTTAACGATAATTGCTAATTGTCATCTGCGTCCGTAACATCTTTGCCGGTCTCTAATTTCACTTTTCCGCACACATGGGCGCGTCTCCACCCCACTCCCTTCCCGCTTGACCTTTGACCCGTGTACCATACATCCGGTCTATTGATCCACTGGCGCCCTACGTGTGTCAGACCTTCCAAGCTAGGACACAGTATTCAGATGAGTACATTTTATTTTAATTAGTTTAATAGTTTAATATTGTCATAGTGTGTTTCATGTAGTTTTGTGTTGGTTTGTATTTGTTTGTCCTGTGCTGACGAAGGCTTTGGCCGCAACGTCCAATTTGTCTCTTGTAGTCGTGTTTTAGTAAAGCTCACAATCTACTTCTCGTTTATTTGGGTGATTCATTCATTGCTATTTGTGAAGCACAATGTAACAAACTCTGTCAAGACGGCAAGGTGCCAGTTTGCACCTGAAGAGATGCACAGAAATATGCCAGGCAAGAAATAGTGATATATATTTTCATGGCGTCATTGTTTACAATAATAGCTAGTTAGAAAGTTTGCTGTCGTAGATGGAGATATTACCATGATAATAAGCAGGGCAGAATCCGGTTTTAGATCACTAAAAATTGTGTGGACAGGAAAATAAACTACATCTTGTACCTCACTTGCCAGATTTAACTTGAGCGTAAAATCACTTCTGTTGTACGGATCAAAACCACAGAGATCACGGATCAGAAACAAGCAGAAAACGGATCAGAATCCCGGAGAAGACGGTTCTGAAACTCGAAGAAAATCGATCTAAAGCACGTAGAAAAGGGATCAGAAACAGACAGAAAACGGATCAAAAACATGAAGAAAACGGATCAGAAACATGAAGAAAACGGATCATAAACATGAAGAAAACGGATCAGAAACAGATACAACGGAAATATGCTTACATCTTGAGAAATCATTAACACTAGAGGAAGAGAACTGAGAACCTCATTTAATTATGCCATGGCCTCGAATATGTGACGGTTTAACGGTTCATAAAATTCCGTGGCATTCTCAGCTGCAAACTACCTCACAACTGCATTTAAAGGAAGGGACACAACTAAATAAAAACATGAACAATTGTGATTACAAGGTTGCATCCCGTGCTGTGTGTGACATTCAAGTCTGTATAAACAATGTAGGGTATTGTGAGGGCAAAAGTGGCTCACGTACAGGCCACACGTGCACGCAATGTGGTATATTTCGGTATATGGTGCTAGGGTGGCGTACTCAGTACTCAATATGTGATACTGTCAATTTTACACAGGCAGCATTGGTATCACACATCAAAAGCACACATCCTAGTACACACCATAGCACATTTCCTAGCACACATCCTAGCGCAAATCCTGGCACACATCCTGGCGCAAATCCTGGTACACATCCAAGCGCAAATCCTGGCACACATCCTAGCACACATCCTAGCACATTTCCTAGCGCATGTCCTAGCACACATCCTAGCTCATTTCCTAGTGCACGTTCTAGTTAATTTCCCAGCACATACCTAGCACACATCCTAGCACACACCATAGCACATATCCAAGCATACATCCTAGCACATTTCCTAGAACACATCCTAGTACACACCCTAGCACATATCCTAGCACATTTCTTAGCATACATCCTAGCACACATTTTAGCATACACCACAGCACACATCTAGCACACATCCTAATACACATCCTAGCACACATCGTAGTACACATCATAGAAAACACCTTAGCACACATCCTAGCACATTTCCTGGAACACATCCTAGCACAAATCCTAGTGCGTATCCTAACTCATTTCCTAGCACATTCCCCAGCACACATGTAACGATCGATGAATCTGGGACTCCTCGACAATTTAAACAATCCCCTGCGACGAAGATTCAAACACATCGCTCCTGCTGGCCGGGCAGCATGCTAGCCAGTGTGCCAAGGCAGATTCCCTGGCTATCTCCCCTAGTGCATGTAGTCCCCTAAAATTTCAGTAGACTGCCTCATGATATCGTAATCAACATGAAGTGATCAGATTATACACAGTCTGTGGCTGCATATGAATTCTCGACCCGGTATGTTGGGGAACTGTGCAATCGTTGTCACTAACCCCTGCGCCAAAGGCACCGACAAAACAAGACAAACAATAATCAGCAACAACAACTTCATGAAACTAATAGACAGGGTCGGGTGGTCGTGATCGCCAGTACCTGTACCAGGCCAGAGAGCTGTAGGGGATGGATGTTCTAGCTCCACTTTACATCGTCTTTCCTCTACGTGAGGGGGGTGGGGTGGTAGGGGGGGGAGACAACGCTGCGCGTTGATTGACAGCTTCAGGGTATGACTTGGAACAAGTCTGTGTGAGTACATTGTGAAGAGACATGACAAAGCAATTTACAATCCTATGTGAGTACATCGTGAAGACAAAACACAGACAATTCACAAGCATGTGTGAGTACATCGTGAAGACAAAAGACAGATAATTTACAAGCATGTGTGAGTACATCGTGAAGACAAAAGACAGATAATTTACAAGCATGTTTGAGTACTCCGCGAAGACAGTGCGAACAATTTTGCAAACATTAAAGCTGATGTAAAATGTACAAACGGCGCCGCAGATGGTTACAGACTGAATTGTCACATCCCAGTAACGATGCTGTGTGAAGACTGCACATTAACTAGTCCAAGCCGTTACGAGGTGAGATCTCCCATCCCCACGGCGTGTTCTGTCTAGGTACCATAGACTGTTCTGTCAACACCATACCGTACTTTACAAGTACTCACCTTACAGAAGGACGTGATGTCACATCTCTGGTCGTCAATCCGCGTGCCCTGCAGTCTCTCCAACATGGCAAACAGGTCGGAGTTCTGGTTATGAACATACAAACAACACTATATACGCCATGAACATATAAATCGCATACATAGAAAGTGAAACAAACATATTCTTTACTCACAATGTGTATGGGACGCAGAGGTGTTTCCAAGGCACCGGAGCCAGGTTTTATACTGGCCAAGACCTATTAACACGTCCTAGTCGTGCGTCCTGGGCAACAGGTCCATTCGGGGTCGTGGCTAACGTAGTAGGATCGCTAATTTTTTCCGAAGTCGGAGAGTATCTGCCTGCACGGCGAGGAACCACCAGTCAGCATACCAATAAGCCAGACATGGGACAACGGATACTCACGCAAGACCTCAGTCCGGTATGACATCACACTGATGTTGGACAACGGGATGTCTTCATCCGACATACAGGACTTCACGCTGGAGTTCACAGCCAGCGAACGCAAGCAAGCAAGCGAGCACAATGTGTATGAAGGAAAGCATTACACTGTGATATAAACTCTACCGCCGAGACAGCACGACATGAGGCTTCTGATCGTCAAATAATGTCCCCCCCCCCCCTCGCTGAATGTTTCGACCCCTTACCTCCTTGACACTCTCTGGGGCGCGCCACCAGCGTCATAACTCCCGGTGGTTTTCTCCTGTTGTGCGTTGCCACCCTGCCTTCTAGTTTCCAGAATCTTAATCGTTCATCTGACTTAGCCCACAAATACGCGGTGTTCCTGCCCACAAGCCACCCCGCCCTCTGGCGAAGATAGTGCAGTGGTGAGCCCTGACTTGGTAAAATTACCACCACCACATTTTATTCCACAGCGGATATGGCTGCTCCTTCGTTGGGTTGTTTTGTCTCTCTCGCTGCCTCCATATCGGCGGTTAGCTATGCACCAGTTGACCTCATTGCCTTCTTCAGACCCCGTTCACGGCTGAACTTGCCGAACTACTGTAGGCACTGGGAGAAAGCAAGCTCTTCCTCTGGGCTTCCTGTGGCCTTGGGCTCCCCTCCTCTCACCATTGTAACATAGCTATTTGGTCATACAGCTAGCATACATCATCCTCCAGCAGGACTTTGCAGAATATCGCACTCGTTGCGGTCCGCCCAGCAATGTCTGGATCCGTGTGCCAATTCTTCTGTCCCACGCATCCTTACAGCCAAGGTGTCTTCCGGTGTTATACGTCGTGCTGCTCGACACCTGCCTTTTCTCTCAAGAATCGCGCCTTCTTTAATTGTTCTCTCCGAGCCACTGTGATAGTTAACATGGCCACAGGATTTCAGTTTCCGAGACATAATAAAAAGTCGCTTAAAAGTCGACAGGGTCGACTTTATTGCACCGGGATTTTATCCCATATGGCTCAGTCTCTTTCCGCAGCGAACTGCCGAAAGCGTCGCATAAAGCACGAACTCCGTAGCTCCAGCAACGACCCCCACGAGTCTCCAAACAATGCTCTCGTGAACTGAAGGACGCGGCCCGGAATCGAACCCACAATCTTCTAAGGCCGAGTCATATGGCTTGACCACTTCGCCACGGAACTTCCTTTCGAGACATCATGTTCTTTATGACCCAGTTTTCTTCAATGTTCAGCCAATAGAGACTCACAGTCTTGCTCACATCCTTTTGAAGTGAGGTGTCTTTCTCTTTTCATCGTGGCTTTATCATTCCTATAATAATCGCCAGCAACCACTCGGCCAGCCTCGGTCGATCCCGTGTCGTCATAACAACCATGCGCCCAGATCTCGGGCGTCACTTGGATTTGAACATGAAAAGCAATATTGGCAAGCGAGGCCACTATCAACCAGACCGTCTCTGGTCAAATTGCCAGTAGTAGCACGGAGTTTGTGCGGCTCTGGGGTCGATCCAGCTAAACTGGATCTCAGATGTGTCTGGCAAAATTGATTTCTCTGATGTTCAGGCCAACTGTCTTCTCTCCGTGATTGTTAAATAGTTGATGGGCAAGTCAATGAACCGTTCCTGCTGGTGTATGGTCTGCCTGTTTCTGTATGCGAAGTCTGTCTGTGTGTCTTTATTGTTCATTTAAAACATGATTTAGCAAGGTGTGTCTTTCTCTCTCTTTTATCTATGTGTTTCTACATTATGGATGTCTACCAGATGTCTCTCAGCCTTTTCCCCCTATTTTCTCATTGTCTGTCTGTTTGCCCTTTGCTTGTCTGTTTATTTTGTCTGCCAATCTGTTTTCTCTACGTCTTTCTGTCTGTATCTCACTGCCTGTCATAATTGTATCTCTCTCTCTCTCTCTCTCTCTCTCTCTCTCTCTCTCTCTCTCTCTCTCTCTATATATATATATATATATATATATAGATATATATATATATATATATATATATATATATATATATATATATATATATATATCTTATATATAAATTGCGATCTCCGTCTGTCTGTCTGTCCATATGTCCTTTATGCGCTCGCGAACGGCCCATCCGATTGAGATGAAATTTTCTACACGCTTTCCTTTCATTCCAGCGCTGCCAACTGTCGTATTTTTTTTCTTCTTCCTCCTCCTCCCTCCTTCCCATTCCCAAAATACGTACGTAAATATATGATGATGATGATGAAAGAATCCCGAACCAAAACGCTAGGGAAAGGGAAGAAAATGACGTGACTACACAGAATCGTCACACGGCAATCATCATCATCATAAAGTGCCGTGCCGGCTGGCGTAGGCGTTCAACTCTGCTGCTGATATATATGCCTCCATGCCACGGCAATATCAATAACAATTCATCTTTTTATGTGTAAGGAAGTTATCTACAGTCGTGTAGAAGGGAAGAACAATCAATGGAAGGACCGAAATCACAGAACCTAGACGAGTATGAATTTGGAATGGCGAACCCCCTCCTCCTCTCTTCTCCTCCTGCCTCTACCTCCTCCCTCCACCCTCCTCCCTCTCCCTCCTCCTTCTCCCTCTTCCTTCTCCCTCTTCCTCTTCCCTCCTCCTCCCTCCTACTCCCCTCGCCTCCTCCTCCCTCTACCTCCTCCCTCCTCCTCCCTCTACCTCCACCCTCCTCCTCTACCTCCTCCCTCTACCTCCTCCCCCTCCTCCCTCTCCCTCCTCCTTCTCCCCCTCCCTTCTCTCTCCTCCTCCCTCCTCCTCTCTCCTCCTCCCTCCTCCCTTTTCCTCCCTCTACCTCCTCCCTCTACCTCCTCCCTCCTCCTCCTTCCTCCACATCCCTCTTCCTCCTCCTCCCTCCTCATCATTCCTCCTCCTCCCCCTCCTCCTTCTCCCTCCTCCTCCTCCCTCTCCCTCCTCCTCCCCCACCTGCGTTCTCCTACTCCCTCCTCCTCCTTCTCCTTCCTCCTCCCCCTCCCTCCTCCCTCTCCTTCACCCTCCTCCCTCCTCCTCCTCCTCCTTCACCCTCCTCCCTCCTCTTCCTCCTCCTTCACCCTCCTCCCTCCTCATCCCTCCTCCTTCTCCCCTTTCCCCCTCCTTCTCTTAATCCCTCCTCCTCCCTCCTCCTCCTCTCTCCGCCTATCTCTTCCTCCCTCCTCCTCCCTCCTCCACTCTCTTCCTCATCCCTCCTCCTCCCTCTTCCTCCTCCTCCTCCCTCCTCCTACCTCCTCGCCCTCCTCTTCCTTGCTCCTTCGCCCTCCTCCTCCCTTCTCCTCCCTTCTCCTCACTTCTCCTCCCTCCTCCTTCTTCCTCCCCCTCATCCCTCCTCCTCCCTCCTCCTTCTTCCTCCCTCCTCCTCCCCCTCCTCCTTCCTTCTCCTCCCTCCTCCTCCATTCTCCTCCTCCCTCCTCCTCCTCCCTCCTCCTCCTCCCTCTACCTCCTCCCTCCTCCTCCCTTCACATTCCTCCTCCTCTCTCTTCCTCCTCCTCCCTCCTCCTCTCTCCTCCTCCTCTCTCTTCCTCCCTCCTCCTCCTCCCTCTACCTCCTCCCTCCTCCTCCCTTCACATTCCTCCTCCTCCCTCTTCCTCCTCCTCCCCCTCATCCTCTTCCCTCCTTCTCCTCCCTCCTCCTTCTCCCTCTTCCTCCTCCCTCCTCCTCCCTCTTCCTTATCCCTCCGCCTCCTCCCTCCTCCCACTCTCTCCTCCTCCTCCCTCCTCCTCCTTTTCCCTCCTCCTCCCTCTCCTCCTCCTCCTTCGTTCTCCTCCTCCCTCCTTCTCCCTCCTCCCTCCTCCTTCTCCCTCTTCCTCCCTCTTCCTGCTCCCTCCGCCGCCTCCCTCCTCCTACTCTCTCCTCCTCCTCCCTCCTCCCTCTCCCTCCTCCTCCCTCTCCCTCCTCCTCCCCCACCTGCGTTCTCCTCCTCCCTCCTCCTCCTTCTCCCTCCTCCTCCCCCTTCCTCCTCCTCCTTCACCCTCCTCCCTCCTCTCTCCTCCTCATTTACCCTCCTCCCTCCTCCTCCTTCACCCTCCTCCCTCCTCATCCCTCTTCCTCCTCCTCCTCCCTCCTCCTTCTCCCCTTTCCCCCCTCCTTCTCTTAATCCCTCCTCTTCCCTCCTACTCCCTCCTATTCCTCCCTCCTCCTCCTCTCTCCGCCTATCTCTTCCTCCCTCCTCCTCCCTCCTCCACTCTCTTCCTCCTCCCTCCTCCTCCCTCTTCCTCCTCCTCCTCCCTCCTCGCCCTCCTCTTCCTTCCTCCTTCGCCCGCCTCCTCCCTTCTCCTCGCTTCTCCTCCTACCCCTCCCTCCTCCCCCTCATCCCTCCTCCTCCCTCCTCCTTCTTCCTCCCTCCTCCTCCCCTCCTCCTTCCTCCTCCTCCCTCTCCTCCTCATCCCTCCTCCTCCATTCTCCTCCTCCCTCCTCCTCCTCCCTCCTCCTCCTCCCTCCTCCTCCCTCCTCCTCCTCGCTCTACCTCCTACCTCCTCCTCCCTTCACATTCCTCCTCCTCCCTCTTCCTCCTCCTCATCCCTCCTCCTCTCTCCTCCTCCCTCTACCTCCTCCCTCCTCCTCCCTTCACATTCCTCCTCCTCCCTCTTCCTCCTTCTCCTCCCTCCTCCTTCTCCCTCTTCCTCCTCCCTCTTCCTCCTCCCTCTTCCTCCTCCCTCTTCCTCCTCCCTCTTCCTCCCTCTTCCTTCTTTCTCCGCCTCCTCCCACTCTCTCCTCCTCCTCCTCCCTTTCCCTCCTCCTCCCTCTCCTCCTCCTCCTCCTCCTCCTCCTACGTTCTCCTCCTCCCTCCTTCTCCCTCTTCCTCCCTCCTCCTCCTCTTCTCCTCTTCCTCCTCCCTCTTCTTCCCTCTTCCTGCTCCCTCCGCCTCCTCCCTCCTCCTACTCTCTCCTCCTCCTCCCTCCTCCTCCCTCTCCCTCATCCTCCCTCTCCTCCTCCTCCCTCCTCCTCCCTCTCCCTCCTCCCTCCTCCTCCCCCACCTGCGTTCTCCTCCTCCCTCCTCCCTCATCCTCCCTCCTCCTCCCCCTCCCTCCTCCCCATTCCTCCTCCTCCTTCACCCTCCTCCTCCTCCTTCACCCTCCTCCCTCCTCCTCCTTCACCCTCCTCCCTCTTCCTCCTCCTCCTCCCTCCTCCTTCTCCCCTTTCCCCCGTCCTTCTCTTAATCCCTCCTCCTCCCTCCTCCTCCCTCCTATTCCTCCCTCCTCCTCCTCTCTCCGCCTATCTCTTCCTCCCTCCTCCTCCCTCCTCCACTCTCTTCCTCCTCACTCCTCCTCCCTCTTCCTCCTCCTCCCTCCTCCTACCTCCTCGCCCTCCTCTTCCTTCCTCCTTCGCCCGCCTCCTCCCTTCTCCTCCCTTCTCCTCCTCACTTCTCCTCCCTCCTCCTTCTTCCTCCCCCTCATCCCTCCTCCTCCCTCCTCCTTCTTCCTCCCTCCTCCTCCCCTCCTCCTTCCTTCTCCTCCCTCCTCCTCCATTCTCCTCCTCCCTCCTCCTCCTCCCTCTACCTCCTCCCTCCTCCTCCCTTCACATTCCTCCTCCTCTCTCTTCCTCCTCCTCCCTCCTCCTCATCCCTCCTCCTCCCCCTCCCTCCTCCTCTCTCCTCCTCCTCTCTCTTCCTCCTTCCTCCTCCCTCTACCTCCTCCCTCCTCCTCCCTTCACATTCCTCCTCCTCCCTCTTCCTCCTCCTCCCCCTCATCCTCTTCCCTCCTTCTCCTCCCTCCTCCTTCTCCCTCTTCCTCCTCCCTCCTCCTCCCTCTTCCTTATCCCTCCGCCTCCTCCCTCCTCCCACTCTCTCCTCCTCCTCCCTCCTCCTCCCTTTCCCTCCTCCTCCTTCGTTCTCCTCCTCCCTCCTTCTCCCTCTTCCTCCCTCCTCCCTCCTCCTTCTCCCTCTTCCTCCCTCTTCCTGCTCCCTCCGCCGCCTCCCTCCTCCTACTCTCTCCTCCTCCTCCCTCTCCCTACTCCTCCCTCTCCTCCTCCTCCTCCCTCTTCCTCCCTCTCCCTCCTCCTCCCCCACCTGCGTTCTCCTCCTCCCTCCTCCTCCTTCTCCCTCCTCCTCCCCCTTCCTCCTCCTCCTTCACCCTCCTCCCTCCTCCTCCTCCTCATTTACTCTCCTCCCTCCTCCTCCTTCACCCTCCTCCCTCCTCATCCCTCTTCCTCCTCCTCCTCCCTCCTCCTTCTCCCCTTTCCCCCCTCTTTCTCTTAATCCCTCCTCTTCCCTCCTACTCCCTCCTATTCCTCCCTCCTCCTCCTCTCTCCGCCTATCTCTTCCTCCCTCCTCCACTCTCTTCCTCCTCCCTCCTCCTCCCTCTTCCTCCTCCTCCTCCCTCCTCGCCCTCCTCTTCCTTCCTCCTTCGCCCGCCTCCTCCCTTCTCCTCGCTTCTCCTCCTACCCCTCCCTCCTCCCCCTCCTCCCTCCTCCTCCCTCCTCCTTCTTCCTCCCTCCTCCTCCCCCTCCTCCTTCCTCCTCCTCCCTCTCCTCCTCATCCCTCCTCCTCCTCCCTCCTCCTCCTCGCTCTACCTCCTACCTCCTCCTCCCTTCACATTCCTCCTCCTCCCTCTTCCTCCTCCTCCCTCCTCCTCATCCCTCCTCCTCTCTCCTCCTCCCTCTACCTCCTCCCTCTACCTCCTCCCTCCTCCTCCCTTCACATTCCTCCTCCTCCCTCTTCCTCCTTCTCCTCCCTCCTCCTTCTCCCTCTTCCTCCTCCCTCTTCCTCCTCCCTCCTCCTCCCTCTTCCTTCTTTCTCCGCCTCCTCCCACTCTCTCCTCCTCCTCCTCCCTTTCCCTCCTCCTCCCTCTCCTCCTCCTCCTCCCTCCTCCTCCTACGTTCTCCTCCTCCCTCCTTCTCCCTCTTCCTCCCTCCTCCCTCCTCCTTCTCCCTCTTCCTCCTCCCTCTTCTTCCCTCTTCCTGCTCCCTCCGCCTCCTCCCTCCTCCTACTCTCTCCTCCTCCTCCCTCTCCCTCCTCCTCCCTCTCCTCCTCCTCCCTCTCCTCCTCCTCCCTCTCCCTCCTCCCTCCTCCTCCCCCACCTGCGTTCTCCTCCTCCCTCCTCCCCCTTCTCCCTCCTCCTCCCCCTCCCTCCTCCCCATTCCTCCTCCTCCTTCACCCTCCTCCCTCCTCCTCCTCCTTCACCCTCCTCCCTCCTCCTCCCTCACCCTCCTCCCTCTTCCTCCTCCTCCTCCCTCTTCCTTCTCCCCTTTCCCCCGTCCTTCTCTTAATCCCTCCTCCTCCCTCCTCCTCCCTCCTATTCCTCCCTCCTCCTCCTCTCTCCGCCTATCTCTTCCTCCCTCCTCCTCCCTCCTCCACTCTCTTCCTCCTACCTCCTCCTCCCTCTTCCTCCTCCTCCCTCCTCCTACCTCCTCGCCCTCCTCTTCCTTCCTCCTTCGCCCGCCTCCTCCCTTCTCCTCCCTTCTTCTCCTACCCCTCCCTCCTCCTTCTTCCTCCCTCCTCCTCCTCCCCCTCCTCCTCCTCCCTCTCCTCCTCATCCCTCCTCCTCCATTCTCCTCCTCCCTCTACCTCCTCCCTCCTCCTCCCTTCGCATTCCTCCTCCTCCCTCTTCCTCCTCCTCCTCATCCCTCCTCCTCCCTCCTCCTCCTCTCTCCTCCTCCTCCTCTCTCCTCCTCCTCCTCCTCCCTCTACCTCCTCCCTCCTCCTCCCTTCACATTCCTCCTCCTCCCCCTCATCCTCTTCCCTCCTTCTCCTCCCTCCTCCTTCTCCCTCTTCCTCCTCCCTCTTCCTCCCTCTTCCTTCTCCCTCCTCCCACTCTCTCCTCCTCCTCCCTTCTCCTCCCTTTCCCTCCTCCTCCCTCTCCTCCTCCTCCTCCCTCCTCCTCCTTCGTTCTCCTCCTCCCTCCTTCTCCCTCTTCCTCCTCCCTCCTCCTCCCTCCTTCCTCCTCCTTCTCCCTCTTCCTCCCTCTTCCTGCTCCCTCCGCCTCCTCCCTCCTCCTACTCTCTCCTCCTCCTCCCTCTCCCTCCTCCCTCTCCTCCTCCTCCCCCTGCGTTCTCCTCCTCCCTCCTTCTCCCTCCTCCTCCACCCTACTCCTCCCTCCTCTTCCTAATCCCTCCTCCTCCCTCCTATTCCTCCCTATTCCTCCTGTCTCCTCCTCCCTCCTCTTCCCTCCTCTTCCCTCCTCCACCTCCCTCTTCCTCCTCCCTCCTCCATTTACCCAAGACAGACAGACAGACAGATAGTCGGGAACGGGATCTTATATGACTACTTATATGATTTAAATGAGATGCTCTCCACCATGGGCTGGGCCGGGTCAGACAGACAGACAGACAGATAGATAGACAGACAGACAGACAGACAGACAGACAGACAGACAGACAGTCGGGAACGGGAACTTATATGACTACTTATATGAATTAAATGAGATGCTCCCCACCAGGAGTTGGGCGAAGCCGGGCCGGGTCAGACAGACAGACAGATAGATAGTCGGGAACGGGAACTTATATGACTACTTATATGAATTAAATGAGATGCTCCCCATCAGGGGCTGGGCGAAGCCGGGCCGGATCAGACAGATAGACAGACAGATAGACAGACAGACAGACAGACAGATAGATAGTCGGTAACGGGAACGTGAGCTTATATGACTACTTATATGAATTAAATGAGATGCTCCACACCAGGAGCTGGGCGATGCCGGGCCGGGTCGGACAGACAGACAGACAGACAGACAGACAGACAGACAGACAGACAGGCAGACAGACAGATAGTCGGTAACGGGAACGGGAACTTATATGACTACTTATATGAATTAAATGAGATGCTCCCCACCAAGGACTGGGCGAAGCCGGGCCGGGTCAGACAGACAGACAGACAGACAGACAGACAGACAGACAGACAGACAGTCGGTAACGGGAACGGGAACTTATATGACTACTTATATGAATTAAATGAGATGCTCCCCACCAAGGACTGGGCGAAGCCGGGCCGGGTCAGCTAGTATATATATATATATATATATATATATATATATATATATATATATATATATATATATATATATATATATATATATATATATATATATATATCTGTCTGTTTTCTCTCTGCCTCTCTGTCCGAAATCTGTCTGTACTCTACCTTCTTCTCTATCTCCGGGCTGGGAGAGGAGTCCCGAGATCTGGGCGCGTGAGCCTCACAGTACAGCTGTCCCTCGACGCTCTTCTTTCTGTGGATGAGAATAGCAGCGTTCAGTGACTGGCAGCCGGGACTCATTCTCTCATATCTACAAGCATGGGTCTCTCATATCTACAAGCATGGGTCTCTCATATCTACAAACACGGGACTCTCATATATATAAACACGGCTCTCTCAAATCTACACACACGGGTCTCTCAAATCTACACACACGGGTCTCTCAAATCTACACACACGGGTCTCTCAAATCTACACACACGGGTCTGTCTCTCACATCTACACATACGGGTCACAAACTCTCACATCTACACACAAGGGTCTCTTTCTCTCTAATCTACACACACGGGTCTTCACATCTAAACACGCGGGTCTATCACATCTACACACAAGGGTCTCTCACATCTAAACACACGGGTCTCTCACATCTACATACACGAATCTTAGTCTCTCACATTTAGACACAAGGGCCTCTTGTCTCTCACATCTCCACACACGGGTCTCTCACATCTACACACACATGTCTCAGTCTCTCACATCTACACACACTTGTCTCAGTCTCTCACATCTACACACACGGGTCTCTCACGTCTACACACATGGGTCTCAGTCTTCCACATCTACACACATTGGTCTCTCACATCTCCACACACGGGTCTCAGTCTCTCACATCTCTACACACGGGTCTCAGTCTCTCACATCTACACACACGGGTCTCTCACATCTACACACATTGGTCTCTCACATCTACACACACGGGTCTCTCACATCTACACACACGGGTCTCTCACATCTACATACACGGCTCTCAGTCTCTCACATCTACACACATAGGATGAGAAAATCACAAGTCAGTGACCGGCAGCCGGTAGTCCATAGCGCTTGCAGTACTTCTGATGTTAAACTTCTCACACATCTAACAAGAGTGTTAAACTTCTCCCATATGTAATATCCGTATGAAACATCACACCGGATATAAGATAATAACAATAACACACGGTTAAATATCCTTCGACCTATAACACAAGGTTACATATCCCACCACATATAACACACGCGTCTCTGATCTCTTGGGTAGTGAGATCAGACACTTAACCCTCTGGGATAAGCCAAAGAAACAGGAGACTGTGTGCAAGCTGTCCATGTTAACAATCCCACGGCAATTAGAAGTCACAAAGAGCAGGCCTTCAAACCGCTGCCCTGGAAAAATTGTTAGGCAAGAAAACCTACCCATGGGTAGATAAAGCCCGTGATCTGGGGTGGAATCTGTCTAGAGGAAGCACCCTGCCACAGATGTGTGCCGAAGTCGCACACACTTACCTTTGAGGTGCTTAAACCAGGTGTGGGGCACTCACCTTGACAGAAGAACGAAGGGAGCAAAGGAAGAGAGGAAGGGGGGGGGGGAAGAAGAGGAATAGAGGAAGAAGAGAAAGAACAGGAAGAAGAGGATGAATAGGAAACAGACTAACCTGTCAAAGGAAACACCAGCAACACACAAACGTTACAAAACACCCAAAACTGTCTCATAGAACACCAGCATTACACCAACATTACAAAACACCCAAAACTGTCTCATAGAACACCAGCATTACACCAACATTACAAAACACCCAAAACTGTCTCATAGAACACCAGCAACACACCAACGTTACAAAACACCCAAAACTGTCTAATATAACACCAGCATTACACCAACATTACAAAACACCCCAAACTGTCTCACAAAAGAATACCAGCACGTCAGCATCTGAAATAGAAGTCCTGGCACATTTAGCAAACATTTACTCACTCGTAATGAAGATTTATGACCCATTTCTGTGGGAGAGAACGAAAGGAATGTAACAATATCGGACTGTACTCACTGGGGGAATCGATCTGGCCCCATCTCACGGGCTAGGGAGATGGGGCAGATTATGTCTGACTTCTGCAGACTACGTAATTCAAGATATTGCTGATGGTTGGAGATGTATGGTGTAATGTTAATAGCAGTGCTTACAGTAGGTTGGAGATGGTAGGATAATGTTAACAGCAGGGCTTACGGTAAGTTGCAGATGGCAGGATAAAGTTTACATCAGAGCTTACAGTAGGTTGGAGATGATAGGATAAAGTTTACATGAGGACTTACAGTAGGTTGGAGCTGGGCATGATAAAGTAGTCGTAGTACTTTTGAGATGTTTAAAATAGTTTCAACATCGGGGCTTGTAGTAGAATGGAGATGGATATGATAATATTAACAGCCTTACTGCATTTCTTTCGAGATGGTTATCATAAAGTTAACAGCAGGGCTTGTAGTACGTTGGAGATGGTTATGATGAAGTTAATATCAGGGCTTGTAGTAGTTGGAGATGGTTATGATGAAGTTAATATCAGGGCTTGTAGTACGTTGGAGATGGTTATGATGAAGTTAATATCAGGGCGTGTAGTAGTTGGAGATGGTTATGATAAAGTTAATATCAGGGCTTGTAGTAGTTGGAGATGGTTATGATAAAGTTAACAACAGAGCTTGTAGTACGTTTGAGACGGCTATGATAAAGTTAAGGTTGAAGATGGTTATGAAGTAATTAACAGTAAGACTTGTAGTGAGTTGGAGATGGTTATGATAAAGTTAACAGCAGAGCTTGTAGTATGTTTTAGATGGTTTTGATAAAGTTAACAGCAGGCCTTGTGGTAGGTTGGAGATGGATATGATAATATAAACAGCCTTATTTACATTAATTTCGAGATGGTTATGATAAAATTAACAGCAGGGCTTCTAGTAGGTCGGAGATGAACATGATAATATTTTTTTTTCTTTCCCATATCCTTTACAGGACATCGCTGTCAACATCAGCATCTTTCAGCTGATTGTTGATTTCTTGGCAAGTCTACGCTCAGTAGTCTGCCATTGCTTTCTGAACGACCGGCTCACATACCCCGTAAGTGACCGACGCAGAAGAATCGCTACCAATTCTCGCGCACGTCAAGTTACTCACGAGAGTATACGGGATTACGGAGAAAGTTATGTAAAGCCTAGACCCGGGAGACCGGCATGATAATATTAACAGCCGTATTTGCATTAGTTTCGAGATGGTTATGATAAAGTTAACAGCAGGGCTTGTTGTGCCTTAGAGATGATTATGATAAAATTAACAGCACGGCTTCTAGTAGTTTGAAGATAGTTATGAAATAGTTAACAACTGGGCTTGTAGTGCGTTGTAGATAGTTATGATAAAGTTAACAGCAGGGCTTGTAGTATGTTGTAGATGGTTATGATAAAGTTAACAGCAGGGCTTGTAGTACGCTGGAGATGGTTATGATAAAGTTAACAGCAGGGCTTGTAGTGCGTTGGATATGTTTATGATAACAGGGTTCTAGTAGGTCATTCACATTTGCGAGCGCTAACAAGACAAGTCACCTGAACAAGTCAAGCAACCTGATACGGGGGAAAATGGCGCATCGCAAGAACACCAAAAGACACGTGGCATCCAAGATGTGCAGCGTGGAAGCCGACAAGAAGACGAGCGGAGAGAATCTACCTGCGAGCTGCAGCAAATAACAAGAACCTCAATCAACCTCTAACGAAGTTACCACGATGAAGGCCGTCGACAACCCACCACAAACAAGAGCCAAACCTACTGAGAAGCAGAGAGAGGAGAAAGATACCAGAGTTGGAAACACCGACTCACTGACAATCAAGTGAGTTGTCAAGCGTATCCAAGCGGAGCTGACAGATGAACAAATCCTGAAGCAGCTACAAGAAGAGAATCTCCACATCCAATTCTTGAAGGCGGAGCGGCTCCTCACCTACTCCAAGATACCTACAACCTTGGCGGTGGTGACGAAAGAGGGCAGCGAGATGCCGATCACAGTATCAATCACACACAAAATGCAACAGCTAGAGACATTCATCCCAAGAGTCACTCTTGTCACTCAATCGCAAAATGGACTCGATTCCAGTAGGTTGAAGATGGTTATGAAGAAATTAACAGTAAGGCTTGTAGTGCGTTGGAGATGGTTATGATAAAGTTAACAGTAGGGCTTGTAGTACGTTTTGGATGGTTATCATACAGTTAACAGTAGAGCTTGTAGTGCGTTGGGGATGGTTATGATAAAGCTAACAGCAGGGCTTGTAGTACGGTGATGGTCTTGATGACGTCAGCAGCATGGCTACAGTAGGTTGGAGATGGTTATGATAAAGTTAACAGCAGGGACGCAGAGGCGTTTCCAAGGCACCAGGGCCGGGTTATATACTGGCCAAGACATATTGACGCGTCCTCGTCGAGCGTCCTGGGCAACAGGTCTCTTCGGGGTCCTGGCTAAAGTCAGTAGGATCGCCGATTCCTCCGAAGTCGGAGAGTGTCTGCCTGTACGGCGAAGAACCACCAGTCTGCACACCAATAAGCCAGACACGGGACAACGGGTGCTCTCGCAAACCTCAGGTCCTGTATGACATCACACTGATGTTGGACAACAGGATGCCTTCATCCGACATACAGGACTTCGCGTTGGAGTTCAAGCCAACGAACACAAGCAAGCAAGCAAGTTAACAGCAGAGCTTGTAGTAGGCTGAACATAGTTATGATAAAGTTAACCACAGGACTCGCAGTATGTTTTTGATAGTTGTTATAAAGTTAACAAAGGAATTACAGTAGATCGCAGGTTGCAGAATCTCCTGATGCCTATAGGGTCATGGATTGATTAGGGTGGAATGGCTTTCAGCTATGACATCCGCCTCTAACCTAGACAATATAAAATAACACAAAGTAATGCAACTTTACATAACAGAATTGCGACACATACAGGGCGTTGCGGTGACTAGCCTTCATCAGTAAACAAATACATGCACGAAACACAACATGTAGTACAGGAGAAGATTAATAATAGCCTCTAATAGCCTCTAACCTTGAGAATGTAGCCTCTTTCGGTGTGGCATCTTCGATTCTACCTGTCTCTCTCTCTCTCTCTCTCTCTATCTCTCTCTCTCTCTTTCCTAAGTCTCAGCATCTCTAATTCTTCCTCTCTCTCTCTCTCTCTCTCTTATGTCTATTCTCTCTCTCTCTCTCTCTCTCTCTCTCTCTCTCTCTCTCTCTCTCTCTCTCTCTCTCTCTCTCTCTCTCTCTCTCTTCGCAAAGTCTCCTGTCCTACTCATCATTTTTGCATCTACCCTCCTCGAACCTGACCATGCATGAACTCTAAATCATTAAGTTCAGCCCACGCTTCACATCAACAACAAAAAATTAAAAAACATCAAAGAATAGTTTATTAATCGTTTAATTTTTGCCCTTACAATATTACTTCTGATTATATTGTGAATCATCATATCAATTTGTGATATTTTGTTGTTTCCACCGTGATGGTTTGACCACATGAGGCAATCGGGTGAAGGACTCAGACCAGATCCAAGGCCCCTGTGATTATGTGAGAAGGTGAATCAAGACTGTCCACGCTTTCTCCGCAAGTACATCATGATGATGACTTTGGCGGGAACTGAACACTGGGGATCTACGCCGAAGGCACCAGAAGCTTGGATCTATGCGGAAGTCAAGACTAACGATTGTCTCTTGTGTTTGTGTACCAGGACACGCGGGGTCAGAGGTAACGAACTAGTGGACAGGCTTGCGGCTCCGCTGCTGTAGGCTGCGGAGGGGCAATGGACCAGGCTGGCATTCTGTACGCCCGCGAGGTGGCAGGACGAGTAAATGACTCAAGGAATGGATGCAATTCTGCAGCAGTCACCAGACTGCAAGAACATCAAGTCAATTGAGGTCAAACTAGACTAGAGCGCCAGGCGGGAAGGCAAAGAAGAATATTCGACAAACACAGAGCTGGTGTCGTCAGTATTTACACGCTGTGGGAGAACAGTGCTAATAGTTCCATGTGCAATAAGGGCGATCTGTTGACTAACTAGCTAGCTAGCAACCTACCTACCTACCTATCTACTTACCTACATACCTACCTACCTAACTACCTACCTACCTACCTACCTATATAAATACCTACCAACCTAATTAACTACCTACCTACCTCTACCTACCTACATGTCTTTGTGTATTCTCATCTGTCATATTGTCAGTTGAATACCATTTGATTATCATGTATAATATAAACTTATGTACATTACTGCAGTTTGAGTGAGAGAGTCAGTGAGTGTGAATGAGAGACAGAATGAGTGAGAGAGAGAGAGAGAGAGAGAGAGAGAGTGTGTGTGTGCGTGCTTGCGTGAGTGCGTGTGTGTGCGCGCGCGCGAGTGTGTGTGTGTGTATGTGTGTGTGTGTGCCTGTCTCTGTGTGTATCTCTATGTGTGGGAGAATCACTATTTTTCTACGTCACACACTGTATATGTACACATTTTTTCCATGTTTAACATTTTTATGAGACTGCTCACGACAATTGTCAGTGTTTGTGTGTGAGTAAAGTGTGGGAGTTTGCTCATACTAGTTTCAATGCTCACGTGAGGCATTATGTATGTGTCTAGATGTGAGGATATGTGAGTGTTTGGGTGGGGGTATACGTTTGGATGGGTTGGGGTGTGTGGGTGTTGGTGGGTAGTGAGATGTTTGGGTGTTCGTGGGATGTGTGTATGGATGTGTGGGGGTGAAAGTAGGGGTGTGGGAATGGGTGTGGGGGATGTGTGTATGGGTGGAGGATGTGTGTATGGGACGGGTGCGGGGGATGTGTGTATGGGTGGGGGATATGTGTGGATGGGTGGAGATGTGTGGATGATTTGGGGGAAGTATGTGTGGGTGGCGGGGTTGTGTTGGTAGGGGATGTGTGTGGGTAGATTGGGGATGTAATGGCGGGCGGCGAGAAGTGTATGGTGTGTGGGTTTGGGATATGTGTGTGGTGTGTTGGTGGGGGATGCGTGCATGGTGTGTGGGTGGGGGGTATTTTGTGGTGGATGAGTGAGGATATGTGTGTGGGTGGGGATAGTGTGTGGATGGGGATGTGTGCGATGGGTGCGGGGAATGTGTGTATGGGTGGGGGATATATGTGGGCGATTAGGGGATGTGTGGTGGTTGGGGGAAATATGTGTGGGTGGTGGAGGTGTGTGGGTGGCGGATGTGTGCGTGGATGGGGAATGTGTGAGTGGGTGTGTGTGAGTGGCTTAGGGATGTGTAGGTGTGTGAGGGATGTGTATGTGTTGGGGCGGGATGCGTGAGTGGGTGGAGGATGTATGTGGGTGGTGATATGTGTGATCGAGAGATGTTTGGTTGGGGGTGGGTGCTTGGGGTGTGTGGGTGCGTAGTGGAAGATGTGTGGGTGAGTGAGTGTGTGTTTGTGGATAGGTGGGGAATGTGTGTGTGGGTGGGGAGAGGTGTGTGGTGTGTTGGTTGGGGATATGTGAATAGTGTGTTAGTGGGGGATGTGTGTGTGGGTGGGGGAT
The DNA here is from genome assembly GCA_014155875.1 of Cepaea nemoralis. Lineage (NCBI taxonomy): Eukaryota > Metazoa > Mollusca > Gastropoda > Stylommatophora > Helicidae > Cepaea > Cepaea nemoralis. The sequence goes on along the minus strand of JACEFZ010006112.1, from coordinate 455,520 downwards.
TTGTGTGGTGTGTGGGTGGGGGTATGTGCGGGGTGGGTGGGTGAGGGTATCTGTGTGGGTGTGGGTGTGGATATTGTGTGGTATGTGAGTGGGGGTATGTGTGTGGTGTATAGGTGGGGGATGTGTGGTGGTATGTGGGTGTGGGATGTGTTGGTGAGGGATATGTGTGTGTGGTGCGTGGGTTGGGAATATCGTGTGGTGAGATGTGGGCTAGGGCATGTGTGGGTAGGTGGAGGATGTATGTGTGGGTGGTGGGGTGTGTGTGAGTGGATGTGCAATGTGTAGGTTGGTGGGGGATGTGTGTGCGTGGGTGGGGAATGTGTGGTCGATGGAGGTGTGGTTGGGGGATGGGTGGTTAGAGGTATGGGTGGTGAGAGGATGTGTGGGTGGGGGATGAGTGTGTGGGTTACGATGTGTATGTGGGTGGACGCGGGATGTGTAGATTGGTGGGGGATGTTTGTGTGGGTGGCGAGTGTGTTTGGGATGGGGGAACATGTGAGGACAGTGTGTGTGGGTGGGGGATGTGCGGGAGGCGATGGGTTAGTTGGTGGGGTATGTATGTGTCCCTGGGTGTGTGTGTGTGTGGGTGGGTTTGGTGTGTGTGTGGGTGGGGTGATGTGTGGGTAGGGTGATGTGTGGGTAGGTGGGAGATGGGCCTCATAACATTGTAATTTGCCTTGTTTACAACATCCATTTCACTTTTTTTTTTCTTCCTATGTGAATGTATCATGCTCCTGATGGACGAAAGATGAGTGATTGGAAGGGCCGATTGTAAGACGGGCCTGCGTGTCCAATTTGTAACCCTTTTAAAATGAAGTTGATTTGATTTGATTTGATTTCTAATTAACTAACTCCATCCATTCATCATGTGCCATGCCGATAAGCGTGGGTGGTCATGTTTTGCCATCTCACTCGATCACCAGAGTCGTGGATCAGCTCCGTTTTCTTGTCTCGATAATGCCATGTGGCCAAGCCATCCAGGTGTTTACTTCTTGGTCTTCCCCTTGGTCTCTTCCCTTCGATCTTGCCAGTTGTCACCAAGTTCTCCAAGTCATTTCTTCTCATAACGTGCCCAAAATATTTTGACTGCCTACGTCTAATGTCTCAATTCAGTTTACGATCTTCATTTGTTTCTTGAAGGACTTGTTCATTGGTTTCTCTGTCTGTCCATGGTATTCTTTGCATTTTACTCAGAAACCACATTTCCACAGCATATCAGAAGTTTTTTCAGCTTGACTGCTCATTGTCCACGCTTCACGTCCATACAAAAGCACAGGCTCAATGTAGTACCTCAACACTATTTTTCTCGTTTCAACTGATATCATTTTCTTGGTCAGTATATTTTTCATCTTGCAAAAGGCTATTTTCGCCAGGGCAATTCTTGTTCTAATCTCTTCAAGGCATCTCCCATCAGATGTTATGACTGTTACGAGATAATTTTACCGATTCACTTGCTTAATAATATGCCCATTTACTCGTATATCGCATTGTGGTATTTCCTTCTTCCCAGTGACGACCATAATCTGTGTATTCTTACTATTCAATTCTAACCCTAGTTGTTCACTGTGTGCAACAGCTGCATCTAATAAATGTCGCAGGTCCTGTTCATTGTCCACAATCAAGACTGTATCATCTGCATATCTAACGTTATTGATGTATCATCTCCCAATGTTGATTCTTTCCATATCTTCTATATTTCTGAAAATATTTTAACTGTACAGGGAAAGAAGATCTGGAGACATTACACATCCCTACCCCACACCTCTTCTAATAGGCTGATATTGACTTCACCATTATCAATTCTGGTGGCAATATTTTTTTCTTTAGAAGTCTAAGGTCTTTACCGTCAATTTGTAGATCTTCAAGCATCCTTATCATGTCGACATGTCTCACTGTATCGAAAGCTTTTGTGTAGTCAATAAAGCAAAGAAATAGATCTTTGTTTAATTCTATAGAAAGTCCAATTACTGTTCTCAGTATATACACAGCATTTACTGTACCCTTGCCTTCTACAAGCTCACATTGCTCTTCTCCTATTTCGGGTTGTATTTTCGTCCTAACTCTTTGCATGATAATTCTCAGCAAAATCTTCGTGACTGTGGCTCATTATAATAATTGTTCGATGTTGATCACATTCAAAGGCTCCTGATTTCTTCGGGATTGCAATAAATATAGAATTACATAATTCAGGAGGTATATCTCCAGTATCATATACTGCGTTCAGCAGTCTGGTGACATGGTCTATTCCACATTCTTCTAAGGCATTGATCATTTCTATTGTGATATTATCTGTACCCGGGGTCTTGCCAGTTTTCATATGGTTAAGCGCATTCTAAACTTCCATCTTGAAAATCGATTTTCCTTCATTATTATTCCGATGATCATAATGTTCTTCTCTTGTATCATCATAAAGGTCTTTCACATAATCTGACAACGCATGTAACATATCATCTTTTTCTATTATGATTTTGCCATCTTTGGTTTTTAGGCAATTCGTTGATGTCATTAATTCTTTAGTGCATTAATTTGGTATTCCGAGTGTTGTGTTGGTTTTCAATTTCCTTGCAATTTTCCTCAAGCCATGTTTCTTTTGCCTCTTCACATAGCTTCCTGTGAATCTCTTCATATTTTTCCTTGTTACTTTTGTTATTTCTTCTTATTTCCATGAGCTTTCCATGACTAAGTGACTGACTTACTAACTACCTACCTAAATAGCTGGCTGACTAAATAACTAACTAAGCAGCAGGTTGACTATTTGACTAACTAACTGACTGGCTAACTAGATAGCAGCTTGACTATTTGACTAACTAACTGAATGACTAACTAGATAGCAGGTTGACTATTTGACTAACTAACTGACTGGCTAACTAGATAGCAGGTTGACTATTTGACTAACTAACTGACTGGCTAACTAGATAGCAGGTTGACTATCTGACTAACTAACTGACTGGCTAACTAGATAGCAGGTTGACTATTTGACTAACTAAATGACTGGCTAACTAGATAGCAGGTTGACTATTTGACTAACTAAATGACTGGCTAACTAGATAGCAGGTTGACTATTTGACTAACTAACTGACTGGCTAACTAGATAGCAGGTTGACTATTTGACTAACTAACTGACTGGCTAACTAGATAGCAGGTTGACTATTTGACTAACTAACTGACTGGCTAACTAGATAGCAGGTTGACTATTTGACTAACTAACTGACTGCTAACTAACTTACTGACGTAAGAACTATCTAACTATATAGCTGACTGACAGTCTGACTAACTATACTGGCACCTTAACCCATTGACAGACGATAATTTGTTACATTGTGCTTCAAAAAGGCATACTAACTACAACCCATCTGTAATTCACCAAAAAAGATATCCCTTGGTATTCTACCGTCATCCATCCTCCTAATCTGTCCTATCCATCTAAGTCCACGAAGACTGAACGTTGAACAAACCATCATACAACCCGATCTTTCCAATACTTCAGTATTTGTGATTTTGGGTTACCATTTACTGCCAAGCATTCTTCGCAGACACCGTATATGAAACTTTTTAAACGTTTCCCGTTTAATGAGCTTCTGACTGACTGACTGACTGACTGACTGACTGACTGATTGACTAACTAACTAAATAGCTGGCTGACTATCTGACTAACACACTAACTGACTAATTGACTGACTAACTAAATTGATGACAGTTGGGTGGACTAATCAATGGACGGACGGACGGACGGACGGACAGACAGGCAGTCAGGAAGGCAGGCAGCCAGCTAGCCAGCCAGCCAGCCAGCCAGCCAGCCAGACGGACGGACGGACGGACGGACGGACGGACAGACGGATGGATGGATGGATGGATGCTTGGAAATAGGTTATGTGTACATGTATATGTGTGTGTGTTGTTAGATGTATATATTATGCCTGCATGTGTCTATGTATGTGCGTGCGCATGTGTTTGTGTGCGAGTGTGTGCGTGCGCGCGTGTCAGATATAACTGTTGCCGTGACACTCAACTTGAGAGCCCAGGGCGTTCGTGGCTGCCAGATATTGATTGAAATTCCTTGAAACCGAATACGGAATGCCTCCCCGGGGCAATAAATCACCCAGGCCTTGTGTCATCCTTGGCGGGTAAAGGGGGGGGGGGGGGGGTGGGGGAAAGGCGCGTTAGGGCGGATTTTGCTATTAAATTCCTCCAGTTTACTTGGAGACGGCCGACAGTATGAGGGCACTACGGCTCTTAAACTTCTGTTGCGCTGATGGTAGGTTAGTGGGTTAATTACCTACACCGGTCTGTTGGACATGTGATGTCTCGTTCAGAAAGCAATGGGAAGCTACTGAGGTAAAATTGACCAGAAAACAAACGGGTTGATTGCAAAGTGCTGCATAGGACATGACGCAATAGATGTATCTCAGCAGTGCTGTCTTAGCGTCAGGGGGACATATTCAACGGTACTGTCCTAGCGTGAGAGGGACATATTCAACGGTACTGTCCTAGCGTCAGAGGAACATATTCAGCAGTACTTTTCTAGATTCAGAAGGACATATTCAGCAGTACTATCCTAGCGTCTGAGGGACATACTCAGCAGTACTGTCATAGTGTCAGAGAGACAGATTCAAAGTTTGGAGTTACTTTAGTTCCCTGTGAGTTCCAGAATATTCCTGAGGTTTTGAAAGTTCCTTTGGTATGTCGCAGTCTGATTTCAATACGATGAAGCACTTCAAAATAAACTACAAACATACATCGCATACAAGAATGTTGAATAGACGAACTAAAAACATATAACACATACATGAATGTGAATCCATTACGTGGCAGCCCGAAGCAAAAGCTTGCTGTGTGGAAATAAGAGTCTCGAAACCCGAGGAAGGCTAACCTCATCAAAAATGCCCGCTGAAGCCGGAAGTGCCAGCCTACGGGCGGCAAAATAATAATGGCACTACGCAATTACGTCCGAGTGAAATGTCTTTCGTGACCGGCAAAGCTCTAACTAGGCTTCCCTCGTGCTAGGAACAGCTACCTAGTCGCCGAATGCCGCTCTTATTCGGAACAGCTCTGACTAGGTAGTTTCCAAATGTCCGACGAGTCTGGAACAGCTCTGACGGACACAACGACAAGCACATGTCCTAAAAACTCGCTGAGTGGATATTAACTGCAGACCAGTTTGGTTTGTGCGGGAACGGCCCGGGGCGAACGAAATGCCCAAATTTTGAAGTGAAGAATTAAAGCAGCCATGAGCAGGACGTGACAATTCCCTCGGTGAGCCCAGGACCAGGGCGCTATGTGCCGGCCCTGCAATTATGGAAGACACCCTGGATGGCGGAAAATGCCATGGACTGTCCCTGCCTTCCTTTGAGGGACAACCGTTGTCTTCACCCGTTCCAACTTGGCCAGCTGGGTTGTGGACGGTACCGCAAACAGTGAGAGTCTCCCAGGAATGTTAACTGGTGAAAAAAGCACGCTAAAGCCGGTTGTGTTGGCCTACGGGTTTCGGCCCAAGGGCGTATAACAGACACACCGCAATCACATCTGAAAAAACACTCCGGATGATCGCAAAGAATGATACATGAATGTTGAATAGACGAACTAAAGACACCCAACACATACAGGAGTGTTGAATAGAAGAACTAGAATCGCACAACACGTACAAGAATGTTGGATAGAACTAAAACTGTGTGGCATAATCACTAAAGTGGAACGGCAGTAGAAGCTAAAGAAGACGAAGACGACGACGACGAAGACGACAAAGACGAAGACGAAGACGAGTACGAAGACGAGGACAAATACGAAGACGAAGACGAGGGCGAGGACGAAGACAAGAATGAAAAGGACGACGACGACGACGACGACGACGACGACGACGACGAGGCCGAGGACGAGGAAGAAGACGACGAAGTAGAAGGCGAAGACGGCGTAAAAGAAGAAGAAAAATAAGAAGAAGAAGAAGAAGAAGAAGAAGAAGAAGAAGAAGAAGAAGAAGAAGAAGAAGAAGAAGAAGAAGAAGAAGAAGAAGGGAGGGGAAGAAGAGGAGGAAGAGGAGGAAGGGACGGAGGAAGAGGGGGAAGAGCAAGAGGGCCAAGAAAAAGAAGAAGAAGAAGAAGAAGAAGAAGAAGAAGAAGAAGAAGAAGAAGAAGAAGAAGAAGAAGAAGAAGAAGAAGAAGAAAGAAAGGAAGAAAGAAAGAAAGAAAGAAAGGATGGAAGGAAGGAAGGAAGGAAGGAAGGAAGGAAGGAGGTGGTGTTGGTGGTGATGGTGGTGGTGGTGGTGGTGATGGTGATGATGATGATGATGATGATGATGATGATGATGATGATGATGATGATGATGATGATGATGATGAAGGGGAAGCAGAAGAAGTAGTAGGATGAGTTAGAAGAATAATTCGAGGAGGACGCGGAAGAATATTAGGAGGAGGAGGAGGAGGAGGAGGAGGAGGAGGAGGAGTACATATAGCACACAGTAAAAAGAGCAAACCTCTGGAAGCGATTTTTCTTGTTGCCAAAACTGACGCAGGATGTCCATTTTTTGGCTTTGTCTAAATGAAGGAACTTGAGATCCGGCTGGTCGTTGGCATCGCGGAAATTACGACAGCTCTGGGAGGCCACAAGATCCTTGAGGTAGGACTGTTCCTGCCGATGTTTCTTCATGGCATGATTTCGTGTGTCAACGACCCCAGGAACAACAAACACAGCAGCAGTTGTCACGCCAAGTCAACAGTTGACCCGTAGAGACACAGCCGTTAACTCCCAGTTGATACACGAATTTAGTTCACTTAGATGACAGTTCTTAGTTCACTTAGATGACAGTTCTTAGTTCACTTAGATGAGAATTCAGACACATTACAGTTGTACCGTGTCTTTACCCGTGTTGTGTTAATTTTAAACGGTCAGCTACGGCAGCGGTTACCGAAAGTGTCTATACTGATTTAATATCAAATTCTGATACCTAGGTGCTATTTCAATGGGTAGATACGAATTCTGTCCATATTCCATAGTTGTGGGTTCAGGTGGATGATAGACCAGGCTAATGAAGACACCCGTCTTTAGGGGTGTCTAGTTGGTCATGCGGTGAAGAACACTCATTCCTGCAGCCAGGTGCTGTCGTCGTTTGGAGGTCACGGGTTCGAATCTCGGTCGGCAACTATAGCTGTCAATGTTTCAAAGTTCTCTAGTCTCTACTTCTTCCGTCTGCCGCTATGAGCACCTACCAAAGACATGTGTCTTTATTTATGAATTTTATCAGTTAGAGAACACTAGGCAATATACCCTGGTAAAGTCAGTACAAGAATGTGGAAGGCCTGGGAAAACCACCACATTAATTACCCAAGAATATATTTAGTATCCATTACATATTTGCAGGGTTGTCCATGGGACATCGCATGGTAATTTATGCATGTCCCATCCCATGTCGTCCCATGGGACTTTCCCATGGGATTCCCATGGAAATAACATTCTCATGGCCAAGACTGGCAGGCTTGTCCATGGGACATGTTTTTCTGTCCCATCCAATGGTAATTTATGCCTGTCCCATCCCGTCCCATCCCTTCTCTACACTATTCAGAAAATCTCCCTTTTTCCCAAGGGATTCCCATGGCCAAGCCTGCATATTTGCATGTAATACACAGAAGTATCACTTGTTTTGGGAAACACTTGAGACTAGTGAAATAATAAGAGCAATAAATTCGAGGATGTTGATTAGCACTCTCAGAAGTATAGAAATGGAGTACAGATTAGTGGGCACGCGTGCACATTGAAAGCTATAGAGGTCAGACCGGTATTCGAACCTGCCGCCGACAACTGACAGCAGCGCCTCGGTACAGAAATGCCGCGAAAATGGTCAAATGGCCAGGAGACAGGTATACTGTTACTTCTTTCCTCTACTTCTATAAGTGTCGATCAAAGTGAATGCATTTGTCAAGTTATCAGTTGAAGCCACAAGTCAACTGTAAATTGTATCCCAGTATTCGGTCTATAAAAGTTAGTTCTATATCCTTTACAGGACGTCGCAGTCAACCCCATAATGTTTTGGCTGTTTGTGATTTCTTGGCAAGTTTACGTTCAATAGTTTGCCATTGCTTTCTGAACGACCGGCTCACATACCATTGTTTGAGAAACCAATACTTGATATTACGTGGAAGACAGGGCAGAAGTGATCAATGCCCCCATTGCAGCATGTGCGCCATTCACGGACAGCTGGGACAGACAGTAGACACACACAGAGAGTTGACTGACTTCTATCTCCTCTCTAGAATATGGAGAATACACTCAACAACAGACTCGCGATCAAACGTCACAGAAGGTAAATCTACAGTCTACACGGGTAGACTAAGGCCTACATGGTAGATTATATAAATCTACACAAGTAAATCTACAGTCTACATCGGTAGACTAAGGCCTACATGGTAGATTATATAAATCTACACAGTAAATCTACAGTCTACACGGGTAGACTAAGGTCTACATGGTAGAGTATATAAATCTACACAGGTAAATCTACAGTCTACACAGGTAGACTAATGCCTACATGGGAGAGCATATAAATCTACACAGGTAGACTAATGCCTACATGGGAGAGCATATAAATCTACACAGGCAGACTAATGGCTATATGGTAGAATATATACATCTAAACAGATAGACCAAAGCTACATGGTAGAATATATAAATCTATACAGATAAACCAAAGCTACATGGTAGAATATATAAATCTATGCAAATATACTAAAGTCTACATTGTAGAATATATACATCTACACAGATAGACAAAAACTTACATGGTAGAATATATAAATCTATACAAGAATCGTCATGGCAAAAGTAGCCTTTAGCAAGATGAAAAACATTCTGACCAATAAAAAGATGTCAATTGACACGCGAAAAAGAGTGTTGAGGTGCTACATAGAACACATACTTTTATATGTATGTGAAGCTTGGGCAAGGTGGAGTACCCGTTTAGCCCCCCGATCAGGGTTACGTGAAGCCATGGGTGCAGGTGGTGGATAAAGATGGGGATCAGCCGACAGATAGTTGTAGGTTATGGTCTCCACCTTCACGACGGTAGGCAGAGGATCTCCTTTTTTGAGGAGACAATGGCTACGGTCACTGACCAGTATGGTCACTGCTGGGAAGGAAAGCAATGGCAAACTACCTTCTTTACACATGCCAAGAAAATCATGTTGTGTTCACTTATCGATACACAGTGTAATATACAAGTAAATGGGAATATTCTTCAACAAGTGAATAGGTACAATTATCTCGGAACAGTAATAACATCTGATGGGAGATGCCTTGAAGAGATTAGAACAAGAATCGCCATGGCAAAAGTAGCCTTTAGCAAGATGAAAAACATACTGACCAATAAAAAGATGTCAATTGAAACGAGAAAAAGAGTGTTGAGATGCTACATAGAACCTGTACTTTTATATGGATGTGAAGCTTGGACAATGAACAGCCAGGCTGAAATACATCTGATGGCTGTAGAAATGTGGTTTCTGAGGAAAATGCAAAGAATACCATGGACAGCCAGAAAGACCAATGAACAAGTCCTTCAAGAAACAAATGAAGATCGTAAACTGATCAGAGACATTAGACGTAGACAGTCACAATTTTTTGGGCATGTTATGAGAAGAAATGATTTGGAGAACTTGGTGACAACTGGTAAGATCGAGGGGAACAGACCAAGGGGAAGACCTAGAAACAAGTATCTGGATGGCTTGGCCTTGTGGCATGGTCGAGACAGAAACACGGAACTGATCCACGACTCTGGTGATCGAGTGAGATGGCAGAACATGACCGCCCACGCTTACCGGCATGGCACATGATGGATGGATGGAAGCTTGGACAATGAGCAGTCAAGCTGAAAAATGTCTGATGGCTGTGGAAATGTGGTTTCTGAGGAAAATGCAAAGAATACCATGGACAGACAGAAAGACCAATGAACAAGTACTACAGGAGACAAATGAAAATCGTAAATTGATTAGAAAAATTAGACGTAGACAGTCAAAATTTTTAGGCATGTTATGAGAAGAAATGGATTGGAGAACTTAGTGACAACTGGCAAGATCGAAGGGAACATACCAAGGGGAAGACCGGGAAGTAAATACCTGGATGGTTTGGCCTTGTGGCATGGTCGAGACAGAAACACGGAGCTGATCCACGACTATGGTGATCGAGTGAGATGGCAGAACATGACCGCCCACGCTTACCGGCATAGCACATGATGGATGGATGGATACAGATAGAACAAAGTCTACATGGTAGAATATATAAATCTATACAGATAGACCAAAGCCTATATGGGACAGTATATACATCTATACAGATAGACAAAAGCCTACACGTGAGAGTCTATAAATCTATACAGGTAGACCAAAGGCTACATGGGAGAGTCTATAAATCTATACAGGTAGACCAAAGCCTACATGGGAGAGTATATAAATCTATACATGAAGAACAAAGCCTACATGAGAGAGTCTATAAATCTATACAGTTAGAACAAAACCTACACCGAAAAATCTATAAATCTATATATGTAGACCAAGGCCTACATGGGAGAGTCTATAAATCTATACAGGTAGACCAAAGTCTACACGTGAGAGTCTATAAATCAATACAGGTAGACCAAAGCCTACATAGGAAAGTCTATAAATCTATACAGGTAGATAAAAGCATACATAGGCAAGTCTATACATCTATACAGGTAGAACAAAGCCTACATGGGAGAGGCTATAAATCTATACAGGTAGAACAAAGCCTACACGGGAGAATCTATAAACCTACACAGATAGACTAATGTCCAGATAGACAACATTGTGACAACCGAGAAATTCGAAGCCTTCTAGAGACAGAGGTGGACACGGCACAAGTAGAGGTTGATCCCCTAGGTCCCTGACTAACACAGACAACTTTTCAATAACAACAACAATACACAACGCGATATTACAAATGAGATATTATTTTATAATCTATAAACTTCTCATCATTACCCTCCCCAGAATATGACACCCCCCCCACCCCCTCTGCCCGCTAATCCCTGTCTCCCTCCAACAATACCATATCAACAGACCCATTAGTGGAATTACTCAGATTTGTAGGATAGTACTCAAAGTTTCCATTGACAGAGTAGAGACGTCGGAAGTAAAGCCGGATTTATACGGTCAGCGGTACTAGGGCAGATCTTCTCAGTTTGAGTGTTAGACGACAGGCAGAAGAGGATCTGTCAAATATATAGCAGCGTCTGAGGAGGTCGCGCCAGTCGTCGGAGACAGTCATCAATAAAACTTTCCAGGAAGTCGTGAGATGACCAGCAATAAAACACCGGAGGAAGTCCTGAGATACTGGACAATACAGAAAACAACATATTCAAGTAACCGAGACATGAAAGGCAAATAGCAAATATCAGCATCAGGCGCCACGCCGACAACCGCGGGCGGTTGTGGTTTGTCATTTGCCAATCATCAGCTGTGGCTCAGCTCTGTGTTCTTGTCTCGATTATGTCATGCGGTCAAGTCATCCTGGTCTCTCTCTCTCTCTCTCTCTCTCTCTCTCTCTCTCTCTCCTCTCTCTCTCTCTCTCTCTCTCTCTCTCTGCTTTCCCTATGTTCTTTTTCCCCTCAGGGGGTCTGCGCGGTCTCGAGGTATGGTGTCCGCCTCGAGTGCTGGAGGTCCCGGGTTCAAGCCCCGGTGATGACCGGGATTTTTTCACGTAGACTTCTAGTAATAATATTTCCCCTTGTCTCTGGGTAGTGAGATCGGACGCCCGTGTGTATTGTTGCGCACGTAAAAAAAATCCCTTGGCAGTTGAAAATCGAAAAAGGGTGGCCAAATGGCACTGCCCGGGCAAAATTTCTAGTTAAAAATCTACCCAAAGTATTTAAGGATCCTCGCCGGTGCTACGGAGTTCGTGCACTGAGCTGAGTTTCTCCAGACTCAGGTTTGAGTTAGGAGGAGAACGGAGCACTTATGGGTTACACCCATGTGCCGTGATGTTGATCCATGGACTAAACTAAACTAAACTTCCCCCCTCAATCGTGCCAGTTGTCACTATGTTTTCTAGCTTTTATCTTCTCATATTGTACGCCCCCCAAAAAAATCGTTGCTGTCTACGTGTAATTTCTCGACTCAAGTGTCAATTTTAATTTTTAAGCGTTAATTTGTTTCTTGTAGGACTTTCTCTTCAGCTTATCCTTCTGCCCATGGTATTCTTGTCATTTCCCTCAGAAACCACATGTCAACTGCCACTAGATGTTTCCCAGCCTGTCTCCTTATTGTCCAAGTTTCACATCCATACAACAGTATGGGTTCTATATAGCACGTCAAAACCACAAACCCACATTATTCTTGCCCTGTTTCATGTTGTATTTTCTTCCGAACTCTTTGCATGATGACTCTCAGCAACATCTTCGTGATATGGCTCGTAATGCTAATTGTTCAATGTTGATCACATACATTCCCAAGGCTCCGGATTTCTTCGGGATTACAATAAGCATATTTACTGAAGTCAGGTGGTATATCTCCAGTATCACATAATGTGTTCAGTCTGGTAAACAATCTTCTAAGGAATTGACCATTTCCGTTGTGATGTTGTCCCTTACCTACCCTTCATTACTTACCCTTCCCTTACCTACTCTTCCGTTACTTACCCTTCACTTACCTACCCTTCACTTATCTACCCTTCCTTTACCTTACTTACCATTACCTTACTTTACCTACCCTTTCCTTACCTAAACTTCCCTTCACTTACTTACCCTTCCCTCACCTTAATTACCATTACCTTACTTTACCTACCATTCCCTTCCATTACCTACCCTTTATTACCTACCCTTCCCTTACCTACCCTTCCCTTCCCTACCGTTCCCTTACCTATCCTTCCTTTACCTTACTAACCATTACCTTACTTTACCTACCCTTGTCGTCCCATCCAAGTGCATAAATCCCAACGGCCTAGTCGTCAAACACACCAACTCAGGACAGTGTGTTACTATTTCCTTCAACAACACACTCTATTATGAGGCATTCCGAACTTGCCTACTCAACTACTACAGGCTTGAACTAATTGAACACAGGCAAGATAAGCACGGGGCCCACGTTGAGGATCTGATTACGACGCCAGTGATTACGATACATTTGTACCGCAGTAAAAATAAACTCATGACACAGGGCAGTAATGAAAACATTAATTCCTGGCTAAAAGTAGATTTTGTTGAACTTGAAAACTCGACACAGATATTCACCGAATCTACTCATACGATGAGTGTACATGACAACGTCAACACGAGGCCTGCCAACCCACCAGCGCTCTTGGCTATTGAATACCCAATGGAGCGTATCCAAAACAACATAGAACCCAATGTTGACATTGTTGAAGAAGTACCTGCCTCAGATAACAATAGCATCTTAACTATCAATGGACATTCGTGCGACTGTAAACAGCGCATTGAGGAACTAGAACAATCACTAAAGGCGCTCATTGTCACTGTTTCAACCAACATTGAAGCAAACAACAAGATAAGCAGTGATTACAATGCTCTCAAGACAGAAGTCGCACTCCTGCGAGACGAAAATTTGCTGCTGAGAAATACAGTTCAAATCTTACAGAATGCGTCCTCTACAAACCAAACCGAAGAAGCATGTAATTCTCAAGCAACCGCTTCATCCTTGGGAAATCTTGGGGAAGCTCAATCCCACCCAGAACAGATAATCACTATGAAAACAACTCAACGCGCAGAGGAAGATAAAAAACAACAAACACCTCAATGTGCAGACGAAGATAAACAACAACAAGCAGTCTACCCCATTGACGTCAAAATAAGCAATAGGTTAGAAGTAATTCAAGAAAAGTCACCAGAAAACTTACAGTGCTTTAACATGCTGCAAACGGGCAAGACAAGCCAACAAGATACATCGGGAGAATCACATGGAGACATAAAGACTGCTGATAATCGAAAATGGATGAAACAACGGTCGAGACGTGCTGACAACCAACATGTACAGACAGAACGACCTGACTGTACACATATTATACTAGGCGATTCCTTAATGAATGGTTTATACAGCGACAGGATGGCCACATCAGACAAAGACATTGTTTCAATAATCCCACTGCCTGGGGCTGGTGTAGACCGGCTAACAGACAAGATTAGCAGGTTGGCTGTTAATCATAGTGTCAGAAGGGCAAGCGTACATATTGGCATCACCGACACCATGAACAACCAACAAATCACAGGGTCTCAACTGCTGGCACTCTTGAACGGATTACGTCACACTTTTCCTAACTCATCCATTTTTTTTCTCCTCCATCATATCACCGAGTTATGGACACCAGCGCCGTCTAGCTGACATAAATAACAACATGTTGCAGAAGTTCTGTTCTCAAAACAAGATACAATTCATCAACAATACAGCATCATTCACTTCACAGGCTGGTGCACCAAAAAAGAGTCTTTACAAGGATCAAATACATTTATCTACATTGGGCACCAGTTTTCTCGCCAAGAATTTAAAATATCCAGAACGGACATACCATACATCCAATACGGGATCGCGCCGGACACTTTTAGCTACTCCTGAAACTCAAGCCAGACGACATACTCCCGTCACATCAAGTACAAATAGGACAGAAGTGTGCAGACCACTCATAACCACTGCACCTGAAATCCAAGCCAGACGGGACACTACCACAACACCAAGTCCGTTAAATACGTCGTCTTTCACACAGGAGGGTAATAATTACGAAGATATGATTCCTATTCTCCCCAGAAAGGATCCGACTCTCAGCAACAACGACGTGCCAGCACAACCTCCTGTTAGCCACCAACCAGAGGCTCTAGTTGGTAGTCATTACATACCCATGAGACATCATCAGTACCCATTTAATTGTAATCCAGAATGGTTGTACCTCACACGGTATAGCCCAGCTACACTTCGTCAAGCACTTATAATGTCGCTATACCAACAACCAACACAACCTGGTATTTACTAGCAACTTAGGACAAAGCTACACCGGATCTCGGTACAAGAAAGAGCCTCTCCTTAAACGTTTATCTGCATATTTGGTTATAACTAGATCTAGTAACGTATTAGGTTATAAGTTATTACAAACATTGACTGGTTTTGACTTTATATTAATTGATAGTACTTAGCTGTATAGCTTTTATAATAATTCTAATTGTGTTTTCACGGTGAGTGAGGGGGTCTTCACTGCTCTTCCTTACGGATCTGTGTACGTATTTTTATATATTTACGGAGATATTACTGTTTCTCTGTACTTTAGAGTGTGTTTTGTAATAAGGGACGTAAGTTGTATTCACTTTGTGTGTGTGTGTTTTGCTTTTAAACTTGTGATTACGCATTGTTGAAATGTCTAATAAGTACGAACACTGGCTCAGGAATAATGGGCTCAGAATCGGGCATGTAAACATATGCCATCTATTAGGGAAGCTGCCCGAACTATCACTTATACTTAATCAAAATTTTCACATGTTTGGCGTTAGCGAAAGTCGATTAAATGGCAACATCTCAGATGATGACATCGCTATCAGAGGTTTTAAAACCATTAGAAGAGATCCCTATCAGAAACAAGAGACGGGTATTGCAGTTTATATTTCCAACTCGCTTAACGCCCACCGCAGGCTAGACTTTGAAACCTGTGAGATTGAGTGTGTATGGATAGAGGTTAAACTTCAAAATTGCATACCGCTAGTAGTTGGCTATCTTTATCGAAACCCCAGTGCAGGAAATATCTGGTATGAAAAATCCACCACTATGATGGATGTAGTCTTTAGTAATGCTAGGGAAATAATATTGCTAGGTGACTTCAACATAGACGCTAACAAATCAAACAAAACATGGGAAAACATAATAGAGTCATATAATTTCCAACAGTTAGTCAAACAAGCCACTAGAATCACTAAATCAGCTGCAACACTTATAGATCATATTTATACTACGTGTGCTGATAACATCACAAAATGTATTGTACCTATCAATGCAATGAGCGATCACTATCCAGTATGTTGCACGTGGTCGAAAAGGGGCACCAAAACTCCCAAACACAAACATATAAGCATAAAATATAGAAATTACAAAAATTTCAATCGAGACGTCTTCTTACAAGATTTGGTCAACTCATCTCTAGATTATGTTTACCAGCTTCCTGACCCAGACGATGCTCTGGACCACTGGCTAAAGACCTTTCTAAGTATATTTGATAAACATGTTCCATTTAAGGAAGTTCGTGTTAAACATCACACAAAGCCCCCGTGGATCACACAGGAGGTAGTTGAACTTATGAGAGATCGCGACAGGGCTCACAAAAATAGAGATCTAACTATGTACCGTAGTCTGAGAAACAAAGTTCAATATGTTATTCGGAAGGAAAAGAAAACCTATTTTAAGAACATAGTAATAGATAAAACCAACACTAAAGATATATGGAAAGCAATTAATACCTTGACAAACAAACACAAATCATCACAATCATTACCATCAAATCAGGTTACATGTGATCAATTCAGTAGATACTTTCAGTCCGACATAAACCAACTGAAGGCTGCAATACCAGATGCGCCTCATGACATATCTTTATTATCATCATTCTGTGAGAACAAATGCTATGGACACATTTCCTCCAACATACCGCTAATAACGACAACTGAAGTATTTACTCATCTCCGTAATCTAAAAAACAATAACTCATCAGGACTAGATGGAATTAGTAGTCGGATCCTTCGCCATGCTGCACCGGCGATCTGCGAGTCACTAACTTTTATATATAATCAATGTCTAACCAGAGGTCACTTCCCATCAGCCTTTAAAATCGCTAAAGTGTATCCTCATTTAAAAGCTGGTCCTCTAGACGATCGTCTCATGAGTAATTATAGACCAATTTCCATATTATCCTCATTATGCAAACCGCTAAAAAAGCACATCCACAAAACAACACTAGATCACTTAGTTCGCCATAAACTGATAGTTGACAGCCAGTCAGGATTTCGCCAAAATATTCTTGCCATACGGCACTAACAAACATGATAGAAAACTGGCATCACAATATTAACAACAATACTCTATGTGGAGCGGTGTTTATAGACTTTAGGAAAGCATTCGATATGATAGATAATACTATTCTAATTAAAAAACTAGAAACAATGAAAGTAAGTTTTAATATAGTGACATTAATAAAATCATTCTTATTAGACAGAAAGCAAGTAGTATCACACAATAAAGTTTTATCTCAAGCCATTACCATTAATATTGGAGTACCTCAGGGGTCTATTCTTGGCCCTCTATTATTTGCCATTTATATAAATGATCTTCCATTAAATCTGTCGTCGTCCTGCGATCTATTTGCTGATGACTGCACAGTATATACAAACGCTGTTGATCGTAATGTGCTAGAATTATCCTTGCAACAGGAAATAAATAGTGTAGTTAACTGGAGTCATGCAAACCGCATGCAAATTAACATTACTAAAACAAAGTCTATGTTAATAGGAACCAGGCAAAGACTTCACACTCTAAACTCGCAGAAAACTCTTCAGCTGCACATTGGCAGCACGCCTGTAGAAAGTGTCACCGAGCACAAGACACTGGGTGTTATCATAGATCAAAATCTAACTTTTAACTCACATGTTCATGCTCTAGTTAAACAAATAGCCAAAAAAAGTATACCAACTTGCCAAAATTAAAAATTTCCTTGACGAAAACACAAGAAAGATATTCTATACTTCTCATATACAAACACATATTGATTACTGCTCCACAGTCTGGGATGGATGCTCCAAATCAATAACAAAACGCCTATATTCACTCCAGAAAAGGGCAGTGCGTTTAATTAATGGTGAAAAGCTTACCGACAATGCTAACCTATATAAACGTCTCCGGTTACTGCCACTCCACAAGCGCCTGCTTTTTAATAAGACCAAACTAATTCACAAAATCCTATTTCAAAATGCTCCAAGCTACCTTTGGCCATTGTTTAAATATAACGCTAGACATAGCGAACGACTAAATATACTTCATGTCCCTAAACCTAGGATAGACTTATATAAAACAAGCTTAGCATACTCTGCCGCTCAGTTGTGGAACAATCTTCCACAAGAAATCAAAGACACCACCAATCATGATACATACATTCGCAACCTGTTTGAACACTACCTTAGTACAGACTACATGCCCCCATAACAAATAACACAAAAAAGACAATAATGGTAACTTATCTCAAACGATAACTAGCCAAAAAACATTCCCTTATGTATGGCACGTTACACCCTCCTTAGGTATTTATAATGCCCATGTTAAACACTGCCTCAGTGAGTCATTTGTTATTGATTATTTTTCATGCGTTTTAATGTTCTTTTGTTGTCAAAAGTTGCTTCATAAGTGATGTTGAATGAAAGAATGTATGAGAGGAAATAGAGAAGAAGGGCAGAATGTCAGACGGGCCTGCGTGCCCAATTCTTAACCCTTTGAAAATAAAGACTTATTATTATTATTATTATTATTATTACCTACCCTTCCTTTACCTTACTTACTAGTAACTTACTTTACCTACCCTTCCCTTACCTACCCTTCCCTTACCTACCCTTCCCTTACCTACCCTTCCATTCCATTACGTACCCTTCCATTCCATTACTTACCCTTCCTTTACCTTACTTACCATTATCCTACTTTACCTACATTTCCCTTCCATTACCTACCCTTCCTTACCTACCCTTCCCTTACCTACCCTTCCATTACCTACTCTTTCATTACCTACCCTTCCGTTACCTACCCTTCCCTTCCCTTAATTACCCTTTCCTTACTTTACCTACCTTTCCGTTACCAATCTTTACCTATCCTTCCATTATCTTACTTACAATTACTTTCCCTTCCATTATCTTCCCTTCCCTACCCTACTAATTCATTGTCTTCTCTTCCCTTCCCTTACTTACCATTACTATACTTTGCTACCTTTCCATTACCAACCCATACCTACCCGTTCTTTACCTACCCTTCCATTACCTACCCTTCCCTTAATTACTCTTCCATTACCTACTCTCCCTTACCTTACTTACAATTACCTTTCCTTACCTACCTTCCCTTACCTACCCTCTCCCTTATCTACCCTTTCCCTTACCTACCCGTTCTTTACCTACCATTCCCTTACCTACCCTTCCCTTACCTACCCTTCCCTTACCTTACTTTACATACCCTTCCATTACCAGCCCTTAACTACCCATCCCTTACCTTACTTACCATTACCTTCTCTTACCTACCCTATGCTTCCCTTCCCTTACTTACCATAACCTTTCCTTACCCACCTTTCCCTTACCATTCCCTTACATTACATACCCTTCCCTTACCAACCCTTAACTACCTTTCCCGTGCCAACCCTTTCCTTCCATTACCCACCATTTTCTTACCATTCTTACAATTAACCTTACTTTACATACCCTTCCCTTACCTTACTTACCATTCCTTATTTTATCTACCCTTCCCTTTCCCTCGCCTTACCTTACTTACCATTACCTTACTTTACCTACCCTTCCCTTACTTACCCACGCTTCTTTTACCTTACCTTACCTACCCTTCCCTTACCTACCCTTCCCATACCTTACTTTCAGTTACCTTACTTTACCTACCCTTCCCTTACCAACCTTTACATACCCGTCCCTTACGTACCCTTCCCTTATTTACTTACGCTTCCCTTCCCTTACCTTACCCACGTTTCTCTTACTTACAATTACCTTACTTTACATACCAACCCTTACCTACCCTCTCCATTCCCTTAACTTACTTACGAGGGTAAGTTAATAAGTAATTCACAAATGGCTATAGAAAAATAACTAAATATGATAACAACTCGAAACCAGTTTATTTTTAAACATATATTGACCATTTATTTCTCAACATAATTTCCACCAACATTGAAACACTTATCGCGTCGTTTTATCAGTCCTCCCAAACCAGCTGCATAGAACTGCGTGCTTTGTTTTCATTTACCTGCCATCCCACAGAATTGTGTGACTTACTCGCCCTTGTAACTTTTTCTACCCAGCTATGCACCGCTTTACGGGATAAACATTTGTTAACATAAACACTGAAAACACACCTTGGCGGAAGACATTTCGCGAATGACGCCGAAGTTGAATGTGAAGTGAAAAAGGTGGTTTAGAAAACAGAGCACGCAGTTCTATGCAGCCGGTTTGGGAGGACTGATAAACCGATGGGATAAGTGCATCAATGTTGGTGGAAATTATGTTGAGAAATAAAGGGGCAATGTATGTATAAAAATAAATTGGTTTCAAGTTGTTATCATATTTAGTTATTTTTCTACAGCCATTTGTGACTTACTTATTAACTTACCCTCGTACAATTACCTTATTTTACCTACCTTTCCCTGACCTTACTTACCATTACCTTCCCTTACCTACCCTTCCCTTACTTACTTACGCTTCTCTTACCTTCCTTTCTCTTATCTTACCCATCCTTATTTTACTTCACCGACACTTATCTTACCCTACCTTCCCTTACCTTACCTCCCCTACCCCATCCTTCCCCTGCTTTATTTTACTTTACCTACTTTAACTTTACCTTGTCGTCACTTACAATACCTTACTAAATACTCCTTCCTCCTTCCATTAATCCACCACCCACTTATCCATCAATCTCCCATCCAGACATTCAGTTATCCACTCAACACACATTCAATACCCATCCACCCATCTCTACCAATTTCTCTCTCTCTCTCTCTCTCTCTCTCTCTCTCTCTCTCTCTCTCTCTCTCTCTCTCTCTCTCTCTCTCTCTCTCTCTGTGTGTCTCTGTGTGTGTCTGTGTGTGTGTGTTTTTTTTTTCTTTCTGTCTATCTGTCTATAATATCCTGTCTGATGTCGAACATCCTCATTACCGCCCACTCTAAAACCATTTGTCTGAAGATCTCTAAAGAATGTATCCACAGTGAACTAATTGGGGCGCTGAGAGGTTTGAATAATTCTATTGAACAATACAAAGACACGATAACAATATAAAGAAAAAATGAAACTGTCCGAAAGCTAGAACCCCATCTTCGACAAATACAAACATGACCCTCCTTAGTTGAACACCCGCCATCTATACGACCATACAGACACACTTAGCTTCCGTATTATGTCCAGCGTCCGTTGCTATGATACCGAAGACCTGGTCGCTGTCCCGCCACTTGGCATCGCTGCTGTTTGCAGGTCCAGACTTAGCTATCTGTCTTTATCCGCGTTCAATAACTTCTTCAGCTCAAGGAATTCCTCCTCGCTGGGAAGTAGCTCGACACACGATCGATGTCTGGAAGCTCTGTGAGGCTGAATGTCTGAAATTACATGTCTGTTTCTGAGTGTCTGCATGTCTTACTTTGAACTGACTTCCGTGTAGCATTAAACTTCTCCCGGTGAATTAGTGCTATTATTTGTCTCGATAAACTTTGTTTAAATAGACTTCTCACTATGAACATCTTTCCCTAAACGTCTCCAGTTTCACTAGGGCTGCTACTATTTCTCTCGCTCAAATTTTTCTTGAGTAAATTTCTCACTTTAAACGTCTTTATCTAAACTTCTACCATTGAATATCTTCCTCTGAACTTCTCTGTAGGCAGGTCTTTCTATAAACCTGTTTTATTATGCATTACTGATCACACTTCGACCAGTTGGGGTTTACAACGACATGTACACCAACCAGCTCCAGTTGGATTTCTTCAACTCAATTCTGTAACTGAAGTTTTCCATTCAATTCTGCCACTGAATTCTTCCAATCAAATTTGCCACTGAAGTTTTCCACTCAACTCTTCCACTGAATTGTTCCAATCAACTTTGTCACTGAATTCTTCCACTTAATTCTGCCACTGAAGTCTTCTAATCAACTCTGCCACTGTTATCTTCCACTCAACTCTGTCACTGAAGTCTTCCTCCCATCTCTGCCATTGAAATCTCCCACTAATTTCTGTCACTGAAGTCTTCCACTAATCTCTGTCACTGAAGTCTTCCACTAATCTCTGTCATGGAATTCTTCCGGTAATCTCTGCCACTAAAGTCTACCACTCAACTATGCCACTGAAGTCTTCCACTCACCTCTACCATTGAAGTCTTCAACTCAACTCTGCCACTAAAGTCTTCCTCCCAACTCTGCCATTGAAATCTCCCACTAATCTCTGTCACTGAAGTCTTCCACTAATCTCTGTCACTGAAGTCTTCCACTAATCTCTGTCACTGAATTCTTCCGGTAATCTCTACCACTGAATTCATCCGGTAATCTCTACCAATAAATTCTTCCGGTAATCTCTACCAATTAATTCTTCCGGTAATTTCTACCAATGAATTCTTCCGGTAATCTCTACCAATTAATTCTTCCGGTAATTTCTACCAATGAATTCTTCCGGTAATCTCTACCAATTAATTCTTCCGGTAATTTCTACCAATGAATTCTTCCGGTAATCTCTACCAATGAATACTTCAAGTAATCTCTGCCACTGAATTCTTCAGGTAATCTTTGCCACTGAATTCTTCTGGTAATCTCTGCCAGTGAATTCTTCCAGTAATCTCTGCCACTTAATTCTTCCAGTAATCTCTGCCAATGAATTCTTCAAATAATTCCTGTGACTGAATTCTTCCAGTAATCTCTGTCACTGAAATTCTTCCAGTAATCTTTGCCACTGAATTCTTCTAGTAATCTCTGCCACTTTATTCTTCCATTATTCTCTGCCAATGAATTCCTTCAATAATCTCTGACACTGAATTCTTCAAATAATCTCTGCGACTGAGTTTGTCTGTAATCTCTGCTACTAAACTTCTTCCAGTAATCTCTGCCATTGAATTCTTCCAATAACCTCCGCCACTGAAATCTTCAAGTAATCTCTGCCATTTAATTCTTCCGGTCTGCCATTTAATTCTTCCGGTCTGACACTGAATTCTTCCAGTAATCTCTATCACCGAATTCTTCCAGTAATCTCCATCACTGAATTATTCCAGTAATCTCTGTTACTTTACTTCTTCAAGTAATCTCTGTCACTTTACTTCTTCAAGTAATCTCTGCCATTTAATTCTTCCGGTCTATCATTGAATTCTTCCAGTAATCTCTATCACTGAATTCTTCCAGTAATCTCTATCACTGAATTCTTCCAATAATCTCTATCACTGAATTCTTCCAGTAATATCTGTCACTTTACTTCTTCACGTAATCTCTATCATAGAATTCTTCCAATAATCTCTGTCACTTTACTTCTTCAAATAATCTCCGTCACTGTACTTCTCCCAGTAATCTATGTCACTGAAATCCTTCCAGTAATCTCTACCAATGAATTCTTCCAGTAATCTCTGCCACTGAATTCTTCCGGTAATCTCTGCCAATGAATTCTTCCAGTAATCTCTGCCACTGAACTTCTCCTAGTAATATCTGTCACTGTACTTCTTCAAATAATCTGTCACTGAACTTCCCCAATAATCTCTGCCACTGAACTTCTTCCAGTAATCTCTGCCACTGAACTTCTTCCAGTAATCTCTGCCACTGAACTTCTTCCAGTAATCTCTGCCACTGAACTTCTTCCAGTAATCTCTGCCACTGAACTTCTTCCAGTAATCTCTGCCACTGAACTTCTTCCAGTAATCTCTGCCATTGAACGTCCCCAATAATCTATGCCACTGAACTTCTTCCAGTAATCTCTGCCACTGAACTTCCCCAATAATCTCTGCCACTGAACTTCCCCAATACTCTCTGCCACTGAGCGTCTTCCAATAATCTCCGCCACTGAACTTCATACAATAATCTCTGCCACTGAACTTCTCCCAATAATCTCTGCAACTGAACTTCCCCAATAATCTCTTCCACTGAACTTCTCCAAGTAATCTCTGATCAGAACTTTCCTTACTAATTTCTGCCAATAAAATTCTTCCAGTAATCTCTGCCACTGAATTTCTGCTAATAACCTCTTTCACTGAACGTCTCCCAATAATCTCTGCCACTGAACGCCTCCCAATAATCTCTGCCACTGAATGCCTCCCAATAATCTCTGCCACTGAACGCCTCCCAGTAATCTCTGCCACTGAACGCCTCCCAATAATCTCTGCCACTGAACGTTTCCCAATAATCTCTGCCACTGAACGCCTCGCAATAATCTCTGCCACTGAACGCCTCCCAATAATCTCTGCCACTGAATGCCTCCCAATAATCTCTGCCACTGAACGCCTCCCAATAATCTCTGCCACTGAACGCCTCCCAATAATCTCTGCCACTGAACGCTCCCAATAATCTCTGTCACTGAACGCCTCCCAATAATCTCTGCCACTGAACGCCTCCCAATAATCTCTGCCACTGAACGCCTCCCAATAATCTCTGCCACTGAATGCCTCCCACAAAATGTTCTTTGTGAGAATCGAATGAACACAAAATAGAAGTGGCCAGCTCGACGACAGGACAGGACAGGATAGGACAGACAGACAGACAGACAGACAGACAGACAGACAGACAGACAGACAGACAGACAGACAGACAGAAGGACAGACATGCACAGACATGCACACAGGAACACATACATACATACCCACTTACACACACAGACATACACACACAGACACACATACATAATATTACACACACAGACAATTAAACACAGAGATACACACAGAATCACACACACACACACACACACACACACACACACACACACACACATACACACACACATATTATATATATATCTGCTTGTTTCTCCTTTCATCAAGCCACCTTGTATTTTGTGCTCATTCTTGTTTCTGCAACAGCTCAACATGAGGCTCCCCCTATTGTCGATAACATGGTGCATCTTCTATATCAGGCCTCGGGTGTGCAGGATGTTGTGTTCGCTGTTTCCCCGACAGATCTCACACCACATTGTTTATTATAACGTATAGTCCAACACTACACTGTCCCGAGAGAACCAAACATTTCTATATCCCAGCACTATACTGTTCCAAGCGAACCAAACATTAGTAGCTATGTTTGTAGGTTTTGGGTATCATTTGGTGGAGCCTCCACCAATTGACCTTGACCTCAGCCGATTTCCACTCCTCCTCGGTCATGTAGTTGGGTGGTGTAAGGGGTGATATCTAGGTCATATCTAAGGGCGATAATTCTAAGATTGTATGTTTCTAAGGGCAGATAACTATTGAGTGGGTGTATAAAATTTTTAATTAATTATTCAAAAAATAAAATAAGTAAAAATAAAAATAAATATCGACGGGGTGCGGGGTGGTGGCGAGGGGATGGGCGCGTGAGGTGAGGCTAGGCGTTTCGGGTTTAAACACTATCATCATACGGGTTACAAATGAAAACCTAAGAATGTAAAGATGGCCGGTATTATCGGTCGTAGTAGATATGGTTTAGTGAAATTTATTGTTAAGGGGTGGGTAGCGGTTATTAGTGATCCGTAGGGGGTCGTAGTGGTTTAAACACGATCATCATACGACTTACAAATGAAAACCTTAAAAAGTAAAGATTGCCAGTATTATTGGTTACTGTGGGTATGGCTTAGTGAAACTCGGTGTTAAGGGGTGGATACCTGTTAGTAGTGATCTGTAGATGGATGTAATGGCCATTACACTAATATCGTATGGTTACAAATGAAAAACTTAAAATGTAAAGATGGCCTTAATTATCGGCTGCTGTGGGTATGGCTTGGTGTCATTCGTTGATGACTCCGTCCCCATCCTCAGCAGCCAGCGAAGAGTTCCAACACCAATAGTGCCAGTAGCAATCTGATTAAATGTCCGTCTCGCCTTTCCTCTGAGCGTCGAACGTGGCCAGAACCCATCATCATTCCTCGCTGCCTCATTTTTGCCAGACCATGGTGATCAATTTGCTTCAATATATTTCCCGTTTAGTTAACAATTTTCCTACTTTTTATTAGTTTGGTTGAGCTATTTCTGTATTTGGCCAACACTTTTCACATTTGGCTAACATAATTTTCCTAATTGACCTAAATTTTTCCACTTTGGCTAACAAAGTTTCCTACTTTTCATAAGTTTAGGTAATCTATTTTAAGTTAGTTGAAATATTTCTCTCTTTGGATGATATTTTGTTTTCACATTTGGATAACAATGTTTCCTACTTTTCATAAGTTTGGCCAAGATATTTATAAGTTTGACCGCTATGTTTTCGCATTTTGGTAAACATATTTTCTTATTTGAATGTTGAAGTGGTACATAGAAGCTGTAGTCTTGTCTGGCTGTGAAGTGTGGCACTGAGCAGACATGAAACAAATAATGATCTTGGAAATGAGTTTACAGGGAACAAAACAAACACCCACATAGACACAAGGGGAGAGAGAGAGAGAGAGAGAGAGAGAGAGAGAAGAGAGAGAGAGAGAGAGAGGAGATTTGGCGTTTTCATTTACCGATCTGAAATCGTATGATGTTAGTGTTCGAGCACTTATCTAGCTAATCATCCATTCACTCACCGCTTAACACCCAATTTCACTAAGCCATACCTACTACAACCAATAATACAGGTCATCTGTACTTTTTAAAGGTTTTCATTTGTACCCGTATGCTAATAGTGTATATACCACTCAACCTCCTACATATAACTAATAACCACTATCCAACCCCTGACAACGAATAGCTCTATGCTGTACCCACTACGACCAATAAAACCGACCATCTTTACTTTTTAAGATTTTCATTTGTAACCCTATGATAATACTGTATATACCACTGCGACCCTCTAAAGAGCACTAATAACCTCTACCCACCCTTTGTCAACGAATGACACCAAGCCATACCCACAGCAGCCGATAATAATGGCCATCTTTACATTTTAAGTTTTTCATTTGTAACCATACGATAATAGTGTAAAGGACATTACATCCATCTACAGATCACTACTAACATGTATCCACCCCTTAACACCGAGTTTCACTAAGCCATACCCACAGAAACCGATAATACTGGCAATCTTTACATTTTAAGGTTTTCATTTGTAACCGTATGATGATAGTGTACGTGCCATTACATCTCTCTATACATCTCTAATAACCAATATCCATCCCTTAACACAGAGTTTCACTAAGCCATACCCACACACCCAACACTACCGGCCATCTTTACATTTTAAGGTTTTCATTTATAACCATATGATTATAGTGTATAGACCATTACATTCCTTTATAGATCACTAATAACAAGTATCCACCCCTTAACACCGAGTTTCACTAAGCCATACCCACAGCAACCAATAATACCGGCAATCTTTACTTTTTAAGGTTTTCATTTGTAAGTCTATGATGATAGTGTTTAGACCACTACGACCCCCTACGGATCACTAATAACCGCTACCCACCTCTTAACAATAAATTTCACTAAACTATATCCACTACGACCGATAATACCGGCCATCTTCACATTTTAAGGTTTTCATTTGTAACCCGTATGATGATAGTGTTTAAACCCGAAACGTCCATCCCCTCGCCATGACCCCGCACCCCGTCGATATTTATGTTTATTTTTATTTATTTTATTTTATTTTTTAATAATTAATTAAAAATTGTATACACCCACTCAATAGTTATCTGTCCCTTAGAAACATAAAATCTTAGAATTATCGCCCTTAGATATGACCTAGATATCACCCCTTACACCACCAAACTACATGACCGAGGAGGAGTGGAAATCAGCCGAGGTCAAGGTTAATTGGTAGAGGCTCCACCAAATGATACCCAAAACCTACAAACATAACTACTAACATTTCTATATCCTAATACTATAAGGTTCCCAGAGAAACACACATTTCTATATTCAACACTGTACTTTCTCAAGAGAACCAAACATTTCTATATTCCAACACTAAACAATTCTGATAGAATCAAACATTTCTATTTTCTAACACTATACTGTCCAAAGAGGACCAAAAATGTCTACATTCCAACACTATACTGCCCAGAGAGAACCAAACATGTCTATACTTCAACGTTACGCTGTCCCAGGAGAACCAAACATTTATGTATCCCAACACTACACTGTCTCAAGAGAACCAAACATTTCTATATTCCAACACTAAAAAGTACCGAGAGAACCAAACATTTTATATTCTAACATAGCATGTCCCAAGATAACCGAACATGTCTATATTCCAACACTATTCTATCCCAGAAGAATCAAACATTTATGTATTCCAATACTACACTGTGCCGAAGAGAACCAAACACTTCTATATCCTAACACTATACTGTCCCAAGAGAACCAAACATTTCTATATTCCAACACTTTAGTTTCCCAAGAGAACCAAGCATTTCTATATTCCAACAATAAACAGTCTCGAGAGAACCAAACGTTTCTATATTCCAACCCAACACTGTCGCAAGAGAACCAAATATTTCTATATCCTAACACTATACTGTTCCGAGAGAACCAAACATGCCTACAACACTACACTGTCCAAAGAGAACCAAACATGTCTATATTCCAACACTATACAGCCTGTTGAGCTTGACTCTAGTCCGACTTTGTGAAAACACATGATGGTTGTAGTATATGTATGAGCGCAAGCGCGATTGAAATACCACTACTTTTATCGTTTCTTTACTTATTCAGTCTCTCGGTAGAGATTTGTTCGCAGCAGACGAGCATAATCTCCGGCGGGCCTATTCTCGCCGGTCGCGCGATCCGCACAGTGTAAGGTCGGGGGATTGGCTCGCAATAGACAAGCAATATCTCCTGCGGTAGCTCTGGCGGGCCTATTCCCGCTGGTCGCGGGGTCCGCTAAAGTCAGGTGGAGAGTCTGACGATAGTGCACGCTTTACACAGGATCGGACACTTGTTATTGACAGATGTGCGCGCCCCTACGGTCCGGGCTCGTACGAGGCCCTCACCTGTGGGACTTGGCTGAACGCCTATAAGCCGGGTCCCTTGGGTGTCAGGGTCTGGCCATCACTCGACACCTGCTCGTGGTGTCTCGGAGGTTGACGCTGTGCCGCTAGCGCCTGCAGCCTATCTCGTACCCATTCCTCTGGATAACACAAGATAGGTCGAGAGAGGGATCATGTCGTTTGGGCGCCATATGTTTCTCTGAAGCTATGCCCAGGCATTGTGATGGAATATTGGCCACATTCCAACTCACATACTTTGGTCTGTCAAGACTGCAAGGTGCCAACAACAACAGCCTAGAGAGAACCAAACTGTTATATACATTAACGTTATACTATTACAAGAGAACCAAACATTTATGTACCCAACACTACACTACCTCAAGAGAACCAAACATTTCTATATTGCAACACTACACTGTCTCAAGAGAACCAAACACTTCTATATTCCAACACTATACTGTTCCGAGAGAACCAAACATTTCTATTTTCCAACATTACACTGCCCCAAGAGAACTAAACATATCTATTATCCAACATTGAACTGTCCCAAGAGAACCAAATATGCATGTATCCCAGCACTATATTATCTCTCCCAATTCTATATTCCAACACTACGCTGTCCCAAGAAAACCAAACATTTCTATAGTCCATAACTATATTGCCTAGCGAGAACCAAACATTTCTATTATTCAGCACTATACTGTTTGGAGAGAACCAGAAATTTATGTATTCCAACACTATATAATCATGAGAGAAACGAACATTTATATATTCCAATACTATACTGCCTAGAGAGAAACCAACATTTCTATACTCCAACACTAGACTGCCCCAAGAGAACCAAACATTTTTATGTTCCAACATTGATTGATTGATTGAATAAAGAACCGACATCACAGCATTCGGAGCATTCTAATAAACGCTCCGTCCCCATCATCAGCAGCCAGCGAAGAGTTCCAACACCAATAGTGCCAGTAGCAATCTGATTATATGTCCGTCTCGCCTTTCCTCTGAGCGTCGAACGTGGCCAGAACCCCTCATCATTCCTCGCTGCCTCATTTTTGCCAGACCATGGTGATCCATTTGCTCCTCAGAGGTGTACACGTGTTCCCACAAGGCCGCAACCACGTCTGCCTTGTCATGAATCAATATTCCACCAAGTTTTGCAGAGCCAGCCAGTCTGTCCGCCTGTTCATTCCCTAGCACACCGGCATGCACCGGAGAAAAGATTCAGGCGATGATTCCCACCCGTGTTCTCCGAAGCGAGGCAAGCCACTCTGCACGAAGCATGCCTGTCCTCACCTTCCTCAGCATACTTTCTGAGTCAGTTACAATCACGATGTGTGTGTGTACCATATTCTCCATCCAGCGGAGAGCTGCAGTGACCGCCTCCACCTCCATTCTAAAGCTGGATGTTGTGGTATCATATGCCAGGCTCTCCTGCACCAAACGTCGACCATTAGCTTTTGCTATGAACCCACAGGCACTTCTACTTCTTGACACCGAACCATCTGTGTAGATTTTCACATCACCCGAGCGAGCATTATCCTGAATTAGTTATGCTGTCCCAAGAGAACCAAACATTTCTATGTTCCAACATTATACTGTTCCAAGAGAACAAAACATGTCTATATTTCAACACTATACTGTCCCAAGAGAACCACACATATATGAATCCCGGCACTGTATTATCCCGAGATAACCAAACATTTTGATTTCCCAATACAACACTATCCTGATAGCAAAAACATTTCCATCATCAGGTAACATCACCACTGAACCGTGGGCACGAACTATCGCTAGACTATCTGGTCTGTAGCACTGTATGGCTGTGAAACATGAACACACCAGGTGAGGAGAACTTGAAGGTTTTGTACAGTTTGCGCAGTTGGGGGATGCAAATAGTGAGCAGGGCAGATAAGAGATCAAATAAACAAATGCTTGTATAGTGGGGAAAACTTTCAATTGCTGAAAAAGATTTTAAAAATTCACTCCCAAAACTAGGCAATTACTGAGCTACATGAAAATTACATTTGGGGGGGGGGGGGGGGGGAGAGATAGAAAATTACTGAACAGCATAATAAATACATTGTGGAAAATAAACAATTATTAAACACAATTTTGAAAAACAAAAATCAATTGGAAAAGCAAACGAATATTGAACTACATACGACAATAAAACATCGGGAATGCTGATAAAACCTGAAAAACAGACGAAAGTGATGAAAGCACCATGTCAACAGCAATCTGTGGACTGGCTACGACGATGATGATGATATTAATGATAAACAGACACAGAGGATGGACATGATCTAAGTACTTCAGCACCAGTGTTTGAACTAACTTGATGATGATGCCCATGATGATGATCATGATGACAATGATGATGATGATAGTGATGATTATGATGACCATGATGCTGCTGCTGATGATGATGATGATGATGATGATGATGATGATGATGTTAATGATGATGATAATGATGATGATAATGATAATGATAATGAAGATTGCACGAGTCAGAGGACGGCCATGATCAGACTACTACGTCACCAGTTTTAGCACTGACTAATGTGACGATAAGGATAACGCCCTCAAACAGCGACTATCATGTGTCTAAACTACACGCAGACAAACACACTCCATCGCTGTACAGTGTCTAATACAGCTATATACTGCTTTGCAGGTCGACGTGGCTGAGAAGGTTAAAGCGTTCGCGCTTAAATTTCGATATGCTGAGGCGAGGTTGCGGGTTCAACCCCCTACAACCCTATCAGTTGGACTAAAATGTTTACTTCTAGTTATTGACTTGGAGATGTAAATTACAAGTGCCTCAGAAATCGGTCTGGGTTCGCTTGATGGCGAGGGGCACTGATAATAGGGAAAGCTTCTTTTCTTTCCTTTTTTTTTTTTGCATTTCCTATTTTACAAGACACCACTGTCAACGCCAGCACTGCTGTTGTTGATGCCTTGGCAAGTTTACGTTCAGTAGTTTGCCATTGCTTTCTGAACGACCGACTCCTATACCATCACGTTAAAACCCAGCGCGACACGGTCTGCTGCCAAATCGGTCGCAGCTGTGTTTCGAATACAGGTAAGCTGAATTACGACCCGTAACATCTTTGCCACGGAGACGGGCAGGGAAAGCTAACCCGCGCTCAAAAATGCACTAGTATTAGTAGCCTAAGCACGTGGGTGCATTACGCTGGAGTTAAAAGCTAGCGAACAAAACTATACTGTGTATAATAAATCAATATACTTGATACAATAAATGATTATACTATAAACAATAAACCACTATGTGAAGTATCCACATCATTTCACCAGTACTCCGAGAATGGGAAGATCTGTAGGGGAGATCTGTAGAGAAGATATTACTGCACGAACACCCACTACCCAACGCACTGAAATCCAAACACGCCAGAAAACTGCCGGATCGCTGGCAGCTCTAACGTGCTAGAACAACAAACACACAAATAGCCTCCCGCCACTGCCCTGGATCCCAGCCTCGTCCCTCTGTCGGGCGATCGCTTCGACGGCCTGACCCAAACTGATTTAATATTTCCCAATTTTGGCCAGAAGAGTCCTCTTGCACGCGATGTTCTCATTTTGGACGGCACGCACGGGGACTAGCCGGGGTGTGACAGGGCGGGGGGAGTCGTTTGTGGCTTAAGTTGGCTCCATGTCCATGTCTGGGGTATGTTAGATGGTGTCCCATTCAGCCACCCGCTAGTTTGTCATTGGCTGTTTGAATGTCGCAAATTTACAGTACACACTTGGGAACAATTCTGCCCCAGACACGAATTATCTTCGTATTTGGTTATCTGTTTGTCAGGCGATGTCTTTGCGTTCTTCCGTTCTAGTTCGACTTAAAAGGGAATTGTTGACGTTTCATCTGTTTACAGAGAAGCTGCGATATTTTTGTTTACTTTGTATAAACTTACAGATAGCAATGAAGACATCTTGAAATAACTCACAAATAGAACGTGTCATTCGCACGAGGCGACGACGACAGTCCACATTCCTTGAGCATGTCATGAGAAGAGGAAAATTGGAGTATGTAGTCGCAAAGGGAAAGCTGTAGGGGAGGAGAGGCAGCGAGACGGGAGGAGAGGCAGCGGGAGATCCAGAGAGAATATGCAAGACAGTTTGACATCATGGCTTGGAGGAATGTCAGTATCAGAAATGACTGGTGGCAGGCTATGGACAGAGTTGATCACCAACGCCACACGGCATGGACTATAAGAAGATTGGCAGTACACGAGACAGAAGGCTGTGGACAGGCATGATCATCAATGCCACACGGCATAGACTATAAGAAGATTAGCAGTACATAGACCGAACGCTGTGGACAGACATAATCACCAACGCCACACGACATGGGCTATAAGAAGATTTGCAAGACAGAAGACTTGAGACCAGAACCAACAACTATCTGTCGCCGCTTTGCAGCTCAATCCAGCACATAATCCCGTAGTTTCACGTGACCCTGGGTCGGTGGTCTAAACGTCTACTTCACCTTACGCATGCGTGTCCTGTGGGCTAGCGGAGGGAAGAGGAAAGCTTACTTCTTCCGTGGTGAGGGGTACTTCTATCCCCCCACCCACGATTGGTGACCACATCAGATGACGACCTATGAATGCCCACACTTATCGCCGTGACACATAATGATGAGTTTACTTTTAATTTCTGCTCGGCCGACACTCATAGCATTGTGAAGATCAACGCAACGCGATCTTCCCCCGTACCTACGGCTCATGACTTGGAACACTGTATGTCGGGACTGAGAGAATTCGTTGACCACCCCATTTCCACAGACGCCGACGCTGACAGCGAACCTGCCACGCTTATGTCTTCTGGATTGGCACACCTGAGTTCAGCATGGCGTTGTTTCAACTGGTTTTTCCCTTCCACCAAATTCACATATACTATACTATGTTTCGAGGAATGGATAACTCGTTGTGGATCGATCACCGCCGTTGTTGCTGCA
The DNA here is from genome assembly GCA_014155875.1 of Cepaea nemoralis. Lineage (NCBI taxonomy): Eukaryota > Metazoa > Mollusca > Gastropoda > Stylommatophora > Helicidae > Cepaea > Cepaea nemoralis. Next base: position 421,699 of record JACEFZ010006112.1, on the reverse strand, counting down.
CGTTAACGAATGAATTCTTCTTCTTCTGCGTTCATCCGGATTTTTTTTTCGGATGTGACTGCGTTGTGCCTGTTTACAGCAGAGCTGCGTTCTTGCGCCGTTAGGCCGACACATCCGACTTCTGCGGGCATTTGTTGACCGGGTTAACCTTCCCGGTAACGAATGAATTAGTTTTAGGTGTGTTTTAAGCGTCATTAACGTTAGATATTTCAGTGTGGGGGAAGCAGGGTCGTTTGCTAGAGGCAACCAAATAGGGACTCCGATCCAGGAGATCGGAAACATCTGGACTGCAACAGCCATGCAAAAATTAAGCAAACAATGTATATTCGGAGTTGAGACTGCTGGGAGAACCAATCAATCAATCAATGTTGGGAGAACCAACACATATTCAAAAGAATGTATTCCCTTCGTGAATTTAATCATAGAAGGGGTAAACATAGGATTCCTTAAGTGAATTTAAACATATACTCAATATGCATTGGATTCCTTAAGTGAATTTAAACATATACGCCGTAAACATTGGATTCCTTAAGTGAATTTACATATATACTAACTAACTAAATAACTAACTAACTAACTACCTAACTAACTAACTAACTAACTAACTAACTAACTAACTAACTAACTAACTAACTAACTAACTAACTAACTAAATAACTAGCTAGCTAGCTAGCTAGCTGACTGACTGACTGACTGACTGACTGACTAATTAACTAACTAACTAACTAACATAATATATGGGAGACACGATGTATGAAAGATATAATATATGGGAGACACGATGTATGAAAGATATAATGGATAAAGGACATAACTTAAGGAGGACATAATGTATGCAGGACATAATGTATGGAGGACATATTGTATGGAGGACATAATGTATGAATGACATAATGTATGGAAGACACAATGTATGGAAGACATAATGTATGGAGGACATAATGTATGCAGGACATAATGTATGGAAGACATAATGTATGGAGGACATAATGTATGCAGGACATAATGTATGGAAGACATAATGTATGGAGGACATAATGTATGCAGGACATAATGTATGGAAGACATAATGTATGGAGGACATAATGTATGGAAGACATAATGTATGGAGGACATAATGTATGAATGACATAATGTATGGAGGACATAATGTATGGAAGACACAATGTATGAATGACATAATGTATGGAGGACACAATGTATGGAGGACACAATGTATGGAAGACACAATGTATGGAAGACACAATGTATGGAGGACACAATGTATGGAGGACACAATGTATGGAGGACACAATGTATGGAAGACACAATGTATGGAGGACACAATGTATGGAAGACACAATGTATGGAGGACACAATGTATGGAAGGACACAATGTATGGAGGACACAATGTATGGAAGACACAATGTATGGAGGACACAATGTATGGAAGACACAATGTATGGAGGACACAATGTATGGAAGACACAATGTATGGAGGACACAATGTATGGAAGACACAATGTATGGAGGACACAATGTATGGAAGACACAATGTATGAGTGACACAATGTATGGAAGACACAATGTATGGAGGACACAATGTATGGAGGACACAATGTATGGAGGACACAATGTATGGAGGACACAATGTATGGAGGACACAATGTATGGAGGACACAATGTATGGAGGACACAATGTATGGAGGACACAATGTATGGAGGACACAAGTATTGGAGTGACACAATGTATGGAGGACACAATGTATGGAGGACACAATGTATGGAGGACACAATGTATGGAGGAACAAGTATGGAGGCCCACAATGTATGGAGGACACAATGTATGGAAGACACAATGTATGGAGGACACAATGTATGATGACTAAATGTATGAAGACACAATGTATGGAGGACACAATGTATGGAGACACAATGTCTGGAAGACCACAATGTATGGAGGACACAATGTATGGAGGACACAATGTATGGAAGACACAATGTATGGAAGACACAATGTATGGAAGACACAATGTAATGGAGGGACCCAATGTATGGAAGACACAATGTATGGAGGACACAATGTATGGGAAGGACACAATGTATGGAGGACACAATGTATGGAGGACACAATGTATGGAGGACACAGTGTATGGAAGACACAATGTATGGAGGACACAATGTATGGAAGACACAATGTATGGAAGACACAATGTATGGAGGTCACAATGTATGGAAGACACAATGTATGGAAGACACAATGTATGGAGGACACAATGTATGGAGGACACAATGTATGGAAGACACAATGTATGGAGGACACAATGTATGGAAGACACAATGTATGGAGGACATAATGTATGGAGGACACAATGTATGGAAGACACAATGTATGGAGGACACAATGTATGGAGGACACAATGTATGGAAGACAAAATGTATGGAAGACACAATGTATGGAAGACACAATGTATGGAAGACACAATGTATGAATGACATAATGTATGCAGGACATAACGTTGGGAGGACATAATGTATGGAGAACATAATGTATAGAGGACATAATGTATGGAGGACATAATTATGGAGGACATACTGTATAGAAGACATATTGTATGTAGAACATAATGTATAAAAGAGAGCATGAAAGAAAGACACAATGTATGGAAGACATAATTTATGAAAGCAAAATAGACCAGAAGGGCAGAATGTCAGACGGGCATGCGTGCCCAATTCTGAAATCTTTGAAAATATAAGCTTATTCATTCCGTGTTAAGCCCATAGACATAGACGTCCACAGAAATTACTGGAGAGCTGGCGAAATCCCACCATAAGCCCAGACTCCATTATGGCAAACCCAATATGAAATCTGCCCCCCCCCCCTTTCGTTCTACATCCCAGGGGTAAAGACCGAGACACACACTAAGGTGTGACAAACCCAGCTCTGGGGACAGATGATCCACCGAGACAACTCTGGGGACAGAGGATCCACCGGGACAACTCTGGGGACAGAGGATCCACCGAGAGAACTCTGGGGACAGAGGATCCACCGAGACAACTCTGGGGACAGAGGATCCACCGGGACAACTCTGGGGACAGAGGATCCACCGGGACAACTCTGGGGACAGAGGATCCACCGGGACAACTCTGGGGACAGAGGATCCACCGGGACAACTCTGGGGACAGAGGATCCACCGGGACAACTCTGGGGACAGAGGATCCACCGGGACAACTCTGGGGACAGAGGATCCACCGGGACAACTCTGGGGACAGAGGATCCACCGGGACAACTCTGGGGACAAAGGATCCACCGGGACAACTCTGGGGACAGAGGATCCACCGGGACAACTCTGGGGACAGAGGATCCACCGGGACAACTCTGGGGACAGAGGATCCACCGGGACAACTCTGGGGACAGAGGATCCACCGGGACAACTCTGGGGACAGAGTTGCCACCGAGACAACTCTGGGGACAGATGATCCACCGGGACAACTCTAGGGACAGAGGATCCACCAGGACAACTCTGGGGACAGAGGATCCACCGGGACAACTCTGGGGACAGAGGATCCACCGGGACAACTCTGGGGACAGAGGATCCACCGGGACAACTCTGGGGACAGAGGATCCACCGGGACAACTCTGGGGACAGATGATCCACCGGGACAACTCTGGGGTGCTCTTTGATGTTGTAGTACCTGGAACCTTGCCGTCTTGATATACGACAGTGTGTAAACTGGACTTGTATCCCTCCATACCACAACACCGGGGTTGAATTGTAGAGACCGTGTGTTGCTCATGCAGCATGATCCCTTTCTCTCTCTGCCTGTCTAGTTTACTCCAGAGGAAAGGTAACAACTATACATCTGGACTGGAAACACATAGGTATATTAAGCTCCTGCGAGAAGAAACGTACTAAACATCAACACGTTGCACATACCGTACAAGGAAATCCATCTCGTATCCCGAAATACAGGTGAAAATTCGAAATCAGAAGCACTCAATAAATATATAAAATGAATAATATAATAAAATAAAAAACACACAAACGCGTACAATACGACACACGCGTTTATATGTACGCGTTTGTGTGTTTTTTATTTTATTATATTATTCATTTTATATATTTATTGAGTGCTTCTGATTTCGGATTTTCACCTGTATTTCGGGATACGAGATGGATTTCCTTGTAAGGTATGTGCAACGTGTTGATGTTTAGTACGTTTCTTCTCGCAGGAGCTTAATATACCTATTTGTTTCCAGTTCATATTGTTATATCCTGCTGCAGCCGCTGCTTTTTCTGTCTATACATCTGGAACACGACCAGCTGCAGAAGCTGTCGGATTAACAAAGCAATGGTCTGACTGTCCGCCTGACAGAGCTTCGTCCCTAGACAAGGGGCCGGCCAAGGATTAGGGCCTGCACCATCCTGTCATTATTATTATTATATAATTATCATATTAAACATTCCAAGGGACAAAACCGAGAAAAATAAATATTTACAAATCCAGCATTAATTGTGTCCCATGTGTATTATTATTTCATGGGCTACAAAATTCTGAAGTTACTCTCACGGATATTTCCGAGACATAGTAGCGGAGTGGATGGGAGCTCGCCGGCTGAACATGTGGTCTTTGGTTCGAATCCGCTTTGGAGTAAATGTTTAACATAGTTCTGGGCTGCCAGGTTTCCCAGCCTAAACCAGGTGCCACGACATTTCGTGGGAAGTAAAGCCAAGCAGCGCGATACAGACTGCATCGCCCTCCGCGTTAGTTAGTTAGCTAGCCATTTGTTGGGGTATCATCCTTGCACTTCAGCCATGTCAACAGGTGATCAGATTCCCCGCGACCAATATTTCCATCAACATCCGGCGACTAATAATGCCAGTTCTGTGTTGGTTGACGAGGCCCCTCATTCTCCCGATGTGCCTCTTGTGTCTGGCTCTGCCAATTCACACTCCCAAGTCTCTCATTCTAGGCAACGATGTGGATTCAGTGGCACCAACGCCCTCCACTCTCTCAACATGGATCTAAGGGCGTTAATAATATGGGGCACGATCCATGGGTCGGCCATCTGCAGGGGATACAGAACCCCCACGTTTAACAGCTCGTTTATATCCCTCAACTCCCACATGTGCCAGGACGAAGACGAAGGCGACTCTTTAAACAGCGGACCTTTGCGGTGATTCCCCGAGTGATAGTGGTCTATAGAACTATGCGTCTGGCACAACATGCCACAGACGCCTTGAGGTGAACCAAGGCCTCTTTGGCTTACTTTCAGTTTTAGTTCATGGGGTATACTCACGAGTTCAGGGGCCATGATCGAGTTCACGGGCTATAAACATGAGTTCATGAGTTCATGAGTTCAAGAGCGATAATCATGTAAATGAAACTATCATTAGTGACCCCATATTGTCAAAGATGAGACTAATTCCCGCTGGGCACTGGGTTAGAGCCAGCTAACAATGAAACACCTCAAACCCCTGCAGGAGACATAGCCGACCTTGACCTAACCCCAGTCAGGCCCTATCTTGTGTGCTCAGCCATGACCTGATGATGTACTGACATACCCTGCAGCAGATATGAAGTCAAAGAACTAGTCTTGCAGATTCCGCTCGTTTCTGAGCTCCCAATCAATCCCCTTTCAGATGGTATTTGTGTAGCAGGCTGGAAAGAAAGCCTCTATCGTAATCTCACTGTGGTGAAAGCAAGTCTTTGTGAGGCTGGAAGAAAGCGTAGACAGAACTCCGACCGATACCAGCCATTTTCAATGCTCAGACGATCTACCTAAACGCCGATCCACGAGACTTAAAGAGGGGGGTCACAGTGGAAAGGGGTCAAACAGCCTGTCTCGCATTCTGAAAGTCGTGGTTCAGTTTCAGTCCCCCGCATCACGCGCGTGTCCACTTTAACATGTCCCTGTTTATAGGGCATATGCCCATCGTATCGTCCTAGTTGAAGTTGTAGTGTAAAGCCAGAAACCAGGAACAGGAAGAACAAGGAGGAGGAGGAGGAGGAGCAGGCGGCGGCGGCGGCGGAGGAGGAGGAGGAAAAGGAGGAGAAGAAGAAGAAGAAGAAGAAGAAGAAGAAGAAGAAGAAGAAGAAGAAGAAGAAGAAGAAGAAGAAGAAGAAGAAGAAGAAGAAGAAGAAGAAGAGTGGGATAGTGCTGGTGGTGGCAGAGTTAAGAAGAACGTGGAGGAAAAAGGGGAGACGTGGAAGAGGAGGAACAGTATGAGGGAGGAAGAAGACACTCACATTTGTACCGTCTGCTTCACTCACACCATGGCAACCTACCTGTAGTTCTTCAACGTCAGCTGTGTGTCACATCTGAAACAGTCCAGAAAGAAACCAGGTCAATATATGCCAGACATATAATTCTGTGTCTTGCATCCCCACCCCACTGTTGTCATCCGGACCCACCTCTTCATTCTCCTGTTTATATTTCTGCGTATAGGTCTTCTCCGCTACCACTGTTTTCTTTCTTTCTTTCTTTCTTTCTTTCTTTCTTTCTTCTTTCTTTCTGCTGCTTCTGCTACTGCCGATACACCAACTAAAGCTGCAGCTACTGAGCTGATCCACGACTCTGGTGATCGATTGAGATAGCGAAACATGACCGACCTCGCTTATCGGCATGGCACATCATGATGATGACTGCTACATCAACAACAACAACAATAACAACAAAACTAAAGCTATAGATACTGCAATAACAACACCAACAACAACAACAATAATTACGACTACGACGACACCCCCGAGTCTTCGAGAAAACTGCACTCGTGAACCGAATGACCGAGTCGGGAATCGAACCCAATACTTTCGGTGAGCAAGGCATGCCGGTTTACCACTTCGTCTCGGAGATCCCGCCTTAAAAAAAAAAGACAACGCAACGATAAGGGCAAGGACGCGTGTACAGTGGGGACACAGGTCATAGAACGGACACACTGAAGGCGGTATGTTTGAGATCACGAGTTCAGCACCGTGTAGCAAGCAGCTCCTTTGCCGGACGAGGCTCACACCGCCAGACAAGACTCCCAACCTTCGGTCAGTTCTTCGTCCTCATGCAGTTCCATGCCCCAGGTGTCTCAAATATCCTGCCATCATGTTCGTGAGGGCCGACCCCGCTCACTTCTGTCAGGAACCACGCCTCCCAACACTGTACTCTCTAAGCCACTGTTACGTGTAAGATGGCCGAAGGTTTCCGTTCCCGAGACAGGGCTTTGTTTATGAATCAGTTCTGTGGCGAAGAGGTTACGGCCGCAATTCGTAATCCCGCATACAGCGTTCGAAACACAGCTGTGGGCGATTTAGCAGCAGACTGCCTTGCGTTGGTTTTCACACAACGGTATGAGTGTCAGCCGTCAAGATAAAAATGGCACAGTAATGAACGTAAACTTGCCAAGAAATCACAATCAGCCAAACATGGAGTTTACTGCTATATCCTGTAAAGCAGGGGTGGGCAAGCTTTTCGTGCGTCTGGCCACATTGACAAATGTAAGGCTATTGGAGTGGAAGAGGGGGGGGGGCGCATAAATATTATGTCCACTTTGTTTACAGCACCCTATCGCAATAAGTAATTATGAATTATTTATAGGTTATTAAACAGTATAAGTAAATAATTATTGCAATTTTATTTTACTTATACACTTATACATTATATTTTAAAATATGGACAACAACTGTTAGTAATTTGTTAACAAGAATTTACACTATTTTATTATAATAATTTTTATTTATAATTATCTATCAATGGCTTTAGTTTAGAACCAAACCGACTACATTGTCACTACAATTGTTGATGTCTATTGAGATGTATGTAACTGTTTGCAATTTTAGACAATATTCTGAAATCTGGAGCAAGTTTACTTGTTGAAATTTGCATGACAGCATGCAAGGTGCAGTCCAACTATAAAGACCTATTCTTAGATTTGTTGATAGAAAGAAATGTTTATCAAAAATGTTAAAACAATCATAACGATACATGAAATTCTGTAAAATTCAACAAAATAACTTAAAAACGAAGTAAACATTTTTTAAATTTCCAAAATGCACTCGAGGGCCGCATAATATCAGTTGCCGGGCCGCATGCGGCTCGCTGGCCGTAGTTTTCCCACCCCTGCTGTAAAGGATATACAACTAACTTTCCTTCGATTCTCTGAACTTGAAGAATACCCGTACTTCTGTCCTGTCCTGTCCTGTCCTGTCCTGTCCTGTCCTGTCCTGTCCTGTCCTGTCCTGTCCTGTCCTGTCCTGTCCTGTCCTGTCCTGTCCTGTCCTGTCCTGTCCTGTCTGTCTGTCTGTCTGTCTGTCTGTCTGTCTGTCTGTCTGTCTGTCTGTCTGTCTGTCTGTCTGTCTGCCTGCCTGCCTGCCTGCCTGCCTGCCTCTTAGTTGACGGTATTCTAAGAAATATTCTTACTAATTTACCTTATCGGTACCGATCTTCTTAATGAATACAACTAAATTACAAACACGAGTATTTGGCTACAGATAATTACAAAGTGAGTACAGGCAATGTGGTAATTATATAGAGAACATCAAAAATTCGCTAATCATACATTAGTTAGACAACCAAATGAAGCCGCGATAATTACATACATAAATAACACAAAGAAACTGGCAAATTAAAGAGATGTATAATTACAGCGAGGACAGAGAGATCTAGAAGATGTTGACATATTTTAATGTTTAATAAGGAGATTACCCATGGCTTTCGTTCCAGAGTTAATTAGTGAGAGGAAGGAGGTGGCCAAAAACCTACAGGAAAGAGGCAAAATGAGATCATAACGCTCGAAGGTATATTTTTCTTGGAATGCGCGTATAATTTCCCGCAGATCCAAACAGGCACGCTGGAAAATACTGGAAAATAGGACACGGCAAATTTTGCTTGTAAGATTAACCCATTTTATTTGTAATGATCTCTATCAGTGTGTCGTGTGGTTGAACGTTTTAAAGTGTGTGTGCTTGAGTTTATGTGTGTATGTGCGAGCGAGCCAGCGTGCATGTATGTGTTGATAAAATATGCATAAAGGATAATGGAATTTTACGGATGTAATTAAAATCCACAGCCCTTCCACATTATCTGCGAGCAAGGCTGGTGTGTGATGACGTCACCTTTAATCTTGTTAGATCTCGTGAGGATATCTGATCAACTGTCAGAGCTGTTTTCTTCTCTCGCTGAGAGTTTGGGTATGCATCCATGTATGTAAGGTTCACAATCACGTATGTAAGGTTTACACCAACGTATGTAAAATTTACAATCACGTATGTAAGGATTACTTCCACGTATGTAAGGTTTACATCAACGAAGGCAGAAGTTCTTGGTCCGGACAATACTCTTAGGCTCTCTGTCGAGGGTTTAGGCTAAAGGCCTCTAAGCCACAAACCCGTGAGAGCCGGGCCGATACCTACCGAAAAATAGATGTGGGATACTGAGCACGCTACATGCCCAGTTCTGATTCTTGTTCGAAGGCTCTCAGCTGGGGGATATGACGGATTCCCGGATGAGAGGGCCTGGCCGTTTCTCGTTCACTGCTGCACGGGGGTAAGGTGCTGAACCGGCAGCACATGTAGCCTACCTCGTGAGCGAGAATAAAACTGCAGAAAGTGTCCCAGTCGAATGAAATGGCTACGAAAACTGTCTTTATCTAACTCACAGAGTGTAGACAAAAGTGAAGTCTAAATAACACGAAATGGAACGCACGGCTAGTGAATCCATTGCGTGGTCCGAAGTCAAAGGCAAAAGCTTACCGAGTGGATGTCGCCCGCAGTCTGACCATTCCTGGTGTGTGCTTGAGCGACCAGTGGCAAGCGAGATGCCCAACACATGGAAGTGAGGAACTAAAGCAGCCACGAGCAGGACGAGACAACTCCTTGGTTGAGCCCAGTCTCAGAGCAATATGTGCCAGCTCTGCAATTATGGAAGCCTCCTTGGATAACTTTGGATAGGCCCATGGTCTGCCCCTGCCTTCCCTTGGGGGATGATTGTGATGTCGAGGATCGTTCTATCTTGACCAGCTGAGATGTAGGCGACATCACAACAATAAGTCTAACGTTCCTCGAAACCCGACGAAGGCTAACCTTATTAAAACATGTCTGCTGAAGTCGGAAGTGCCGACCTACGGGTGGCAAACTAAAAATTGGCACTACGCATTTACGTCCGAGTGAAACGTCTCGTCCGAATGTCTCTCGTGCTAGGAACAGCTCTGACTACCTAGTTTCCGAATGCCGCTCTTGTTCGGAACAGCTCTGACTAGGTAGTTTTCCGAATGTCTGTCGTGCCTGGAACAGCTCTGACGGGCGCAACGACAAGCACATGTCCGAAAACTCGCTGAGTGGATACCGTCTGCAGACCTGTCTGGTTTGTGCGGGAACGGCCCGGGGCGAACGAAATGCCCAATATATTGAAGTGAGGAATTAAAGCAGCCATGAGCAGGACGTGACGATTCCCTCGGTGAGCCCAGCACCAGAGCGTTATGTGTCGGCTCTGCAATTATGGAAGCCACCCAGGATGGCGGAAAATGCTATGGACTGTCCCTGCCTTCATTTGAGGGATGACCGTGCAGCCTTCGACTGTTCCAACTTGACCAGCTGGGAGGTGGACAGTACCACAAAAGTGAGAGTCTCCCAGGAATGCTAACCTGGTCAAAAATGCACGCAAAAAGTCGGATGTGTTGGCCTAAGGGTTTCGACCCAAGGGTGCCTAACCAGACACACAGCAGTCACATCTGAAAAAATCACTCCGGATGAACTCAAAGAAGAAGAAGAAACGCACAAAAGCTCGTCAGCCATTTTGAAGAATCCAGAAGAAATCAAAATACAGTAACCCAACACGCTACGGAAAACACTCAAGGACTGATTCACTCAGATGCACGGACTCCGTAGCACCGGCGAAAATCTTAAGAAGAAACTTTTGGCTCTCCCCTAGCGCAGAAATCACACGCACGAGATAAAATTATCCAACCCCTACGTGAAAATTGGAGCTGTTTAAACATCACACAACCGCCCGCCGCCATCTTGACCGGAATGGTCATGTTTACTCTGTAGCTATTTACCGCTGTCAGGGTGTCAGTTGTGCCGAGGTTCTCGTTTTCAGGCCGAAAACACGCAATAATAGACCTATCCTTTCACTAACCTACCACCCTCATAATATGGCTGTCAAGAACATCCTCCTGAAGCATCTATCCGTTCCACAGGCAGACCCGACCACTCGCGATGTCTTCTCAGAGGCCTCCATGTGGCGTACAGGCGGTATCATAATCTCAAGGATGTGCTAGTCCATAGCAGTCTACCCAACTTGCTAGGTCTATTCCTGACACGGTGGCTTGTCTTCGATCTCGTTATAAGGCTTGCCCACATGTCCCTCAAAGTCTAAGTCTGGCGTTTCCTAAGACCATGTTTCACATCCGTGAGGGTTTCACTTGCACGAGCCGCAGCTTTATCTATGCGATCATCTGCACATGTTGTGACATGAGATATATCGGGTAGATAGGTCTACGTCTGGCTGACAGTATTAGGCAGCACCTCTCTGATGACAACAGTGGTGCCAAAAAACCGGTGTCCTTACACTTTACCATTTCTGACGACTATGGCGTGACCGACATGCAGGTAACGCGATCAAATCTTGCGCATCGTACGAACGAGATCGTAAGACATTGGAAAACCATCTAACTTTCCAGCTGGGTTGACTCTCCCCTCACGGCCTCAATGTACAACATTGTTTCATTTAACTTCCACCCCCTCCCACCCCCCCCCCCCCCCCCGCATTTCTGACAGTAGTATAGTCCATTGCTAATCCCTATTTTACCGTTCGCTCACATTGCACCTCCCGTTCCCCCTAGCGAGTGTTCTCCCCTCGGGTGGCTGGACCAATCCCTGGGCTTGTGACGTTATTGACCTTTAGTCCATTGACCCACCTTAACCACAACTCCTGTTCATTCACTCCATTGTAATTCATCATAACCGTTGATCGGTTAAAAGACGTATCCAACCACAATAAGGGTACAGATAAGTAGCTTTCATATTTATATTTTCGTGTAGTGTTTACCCTGGCGTAGAGGTTAACGTATTTCTCCGTAATCCCGTATATTCTCGTGAGTAACACAGCTGCGCGAGATTCGGTAGCGGATAGCGCCGCGTTGGTTACTTACGGGAGTATTGAGCCGGTCGCTCAGAAAACAATGGCAAACTACTGAGCGTAATCTTGCCTAGTCCATCAGCGGCAGCTGAAGGGTGCTGTTGTTGACTGCAACGTTCAGTAAGGGATATGCAATATCTATATATATTGGTCATGTAGTTGTGTCGATTTGTGTTTGTTTATTCTGTGCCGACGAAGGTTTTAGCTGCAACGTATATTTTGTTACTTGTAATAATTGTGTTCCAGCAAAGCTCACAATCTACTTCTCATATTCTGGTGATTCATTCATTGCCTAATTAATTTACTGGTTTTATTATTTGTTGATGTAGAGTTTACGTTGGTTTTGTAGAGTTACGTTATTTTTGAAGAGTTTACGTTGTTATAGAGATTACTATTTTCTGTCCGTCCATCGTATTCTGTCTATTTTCGTCAGACACTTACTGCCCCACTGCCTTTGGATGTTTCTCAGCTTATCTGCGTTCTGTTCATTTTTCACATCCATACAATAGCATATGTTCTATCAGACAGTTCACCACGCTTTTTCTCAATGCAATGACAGCCTTTTATTGGTCAGTATGTTTTGAATTCTGCAGAAGGCGACCTTTGCTCTTGCGATTCTTGTTCTAATCTCCGCGCGGTATTCTTTTGGATGTTGTCCATACAGCGAGTTTGTGACTTCTTCTTCATTCGTTCGCTTGAAATATGTCTATAACTGCAATGCTGTCTCTTGTATGAATTGAACTGTCTTTTTCAGTTCACACTGCGGTCCATAGAGTTTATCTTCCACTGTCGTATCTCTAGGCCAGAAGGTTTGCCTAGATATGTTATATTTTGGGCAGTCTTGGAGTATGTGCTCTGCTGTCTGCGACGCCAATCCACATGTGCACATGGCTGTTTCACCAATCTTGAATTGTGTATACATGTGACTGCGTAATCTTCTGTACCCTGTTCTGAGGCGCAGAATAATGACTTGTTCTGGTCTGTCCATAACGTGGTAGTCATCTTGAGCAGGTTTTGGTGGCTTTCTGACTGATTTGATCATTCTTTTCTTTTGGTGGTATGTAACGGGCACATCAGGCTGTTCTTCTTTGGCTCCTTCCTTAGCCAATTGATCAGCTCTGTCGTTTCCGGGTACTCCACAGTGGGATGGTATCCACTGTATGGTGACCTTATGCTGTCTGCCAAGTTCAGAAAGTAGTGTCCTTAGTACTGGCAATTTCCCAGACAGGAGCGCCTCGAGTACTGATTTTGCATCTGTCAGTAGCACCACGGGTTGTGTACCATGGCTGGTATTTAGTAATTTCTCTGTTGCTATCTTGATTGCCTCAATTTCAGCATCGTAGTTATGGCAGTACTTTCCTGTCGGTACTCTGGCCGTGTCCCTAGTATTATTTGGGTATTCTATGTACACTCCCGCTCCTCCATTTCGAACAGCATTTTGTGCTGACCCATCTGTGTAGACTCGGATCCTGTGGGTATTCTTCATCAAGGAAGCTGAGAGTGGCTGTTCTGCGCTGCACACTGTTCTGTTCTTCCTTGTCAAATATTCCTCTCACTTTTGTCTGGATTTGTAATGATAGTCTATGCTCATCTTTCCATGGAGTTCGCTCTGGAATAGTTGTTATGTGGATACCAACTGTGGGCAGATCGATGGTTTCTCTGCAGAGTCGTTTGGCCTGGTGGATAAAACTACTTCTTTTCAACCGCCCCATAGCTAGGGTTTCAAATCTGTTCTTCATAGGGTGGCCTGGCAAGCTGAGGAAATTTCTGCTTGTATTAGCGTTTTCGTATCTCTGCGCTCACTCAGTGCTTGTGTCCTCCCCATCTTCTCCATTTCCACTATAGGGGTTGATCTCATCCCTCCTGTGGTGACTCTAAGTGCTTGATTTTGCACTTTTTCCAGCTCTTGTAGTGTGGTGTTTTGATGCCGAACACCACGCAGTTGACTCGTATTCCAGGTGTGGTCGTATGCTCTGTTCTTAAACTTTGCTAAGTATTTTCCAACTGGCTCCCCATGTGGTTCCACTTAGCTTTCTCAGGATGCTTATTTTCCTTCTGGCTTTTGCTACTGCTTTGTTGGTGTGCTTTCTCCATGTCAGCCTGCCATCAAATGTTACTCCAAGGTATGTTGGTTCTTTATCTTCTCTTAGGGGTGTTCCATTTATCTGGATGGTCCCTGCCTTTTGTTTTGGAGAGAGGGTAAATTTTGTGTAAAGTTTGTGACTGAAAAACTTTCTTAAGGCAAAATTCGTTTAGTTTTCTAAGCAAAATTCGCCAAGATTCTCTCCTCCATCATTTCTATCTCCTACACCAAACAGGTCTCATACCCTGCCCCCTCCTCCCCTTCCCCTTCTTTGTCTTCTTCTTCGTCTTCTTCTTCCTCTTCCTCTCCGTCTTCCTTCTCCTTCTTTCATCTCTCTTTCCCTTTTCCATATCCCTTCTTATTCTTCCGTCTTCCTCTCCCTTCTCCTTCTTCCGCCTCCCTTTTCCTCTCCCTCTTCCTTCTCACCCTTCCTTCTTCTCTAACTCCCCCTCCTGCTTCTCCCCTCCTCCTTCTCTCTCGTCCTCTTCCTCCTCCTTCTTCCTTCCCTTCTCCCTCTTCCTCCTTCTCCGCCTCCTTTTCCTTCTTCTCCCTCAACCTTCTCCTCCTTCGTCTTCTCCCTCGTTCTCTTCCTCCTTCTTCTCCCTCTTCCTCCTCCATCTTCTCCCGCTTCTCCACTTTCCTCCTCCTCCTCCTCTCCTCTCCTCCTCCTCCTCTTCTTCTTCTTCTTCTTCTTCTTCTTCTTCTTCTTCTTCTTCGTCTGTTTCTTTGTGGTATAGTAGATTCTGAAGGGGTGACATATATCTCAAATTGTTGAGGCTGACTACTAACAGAAAGCCAAAAATGGTTCGTCAAAGTAAGGTTTCCTAATAGAGGGCGAGGAGAGCCAGGAAAGTCACCGCCCTTAGAGAGGAGAAAGCTCACTTTTGATAAACTGAAGACGTATAGTTCGTTTTGCCACACTCTGCTCTCCAGATATTTTGTTAATTGATGAATTATTATCACCTTCAACATAACAAAACCATACACAAATCAACAAGGAATGTGAACAACTCCTTACTATAAATCATAATATTATTATAGGAGGGTGTATTTTTGAATGGCATAAAACATATACAAAACTCAAAATCACAAAAGACATAATAGCTCTACTATTCATCACCAGTTAATTAATTAAAATGTTACGATATATCTCAGGAGATTAACTAGAATGTCTCTAATTTCACTACAAGTGATAAGCTCAAATGTCTCTGATTTCACCACAAGTAATAAACTAAAATATCTCTGATTTCGATCTATTGGGATCCATGGAAAAAAAGGTTACTACTGTTTTTGGTCGTTGCTATTATTGAGAGTATCATCATGGTACTTAATTAATGTCTATAAGGCTGGGATTGCACTGCGTCGGAGGGTTCAATGTTGTTCAATAGTATTTCGCTCCTCCTGCATTAAGAAAGCAAATTCCCTCCTCCTTCCTTGAGGATTTCGGCCCTCTTGATGATGATATTCCTCATTCAGGAACATACCCATGTAAGCCATAAGACGTCTCCAGGAATTTACAAACTCCCTCGGAATAACACCACATCTTTACTCCTCAAGGGTTTCCGCCCGACTGCCATGAATATTTGACATTCGTCGCCTCGTTACACCAGTCCATTCTAATTTACATAAGCTTATGCTAATTCCTAATGTAAATAAGCTTATGCTAATATGCGCTCCTTCTACACCAATCATGACCACTCCTAGTTGGATTTTTTCCTGACGAAAAAGATTTCATCAACTTGCAGGTGTCTGGTATAGTAAGATTTCTAAAAGTTGAAGCGGTCGTATTCCTGAGCAATTAGAATGGTGTATTGGCGTAAACATAACAAATGTCACATTCTTCGTCCTCCTTCTCCCTCTTTCTTTTTCTATTCTCTCTCTCTCTCTCTCTCTCTCTCTCTCTCTCTCTCTCTCTCTCTCTCTCTCTCTCTCTCTCTCTCTCTCTCTCTCTTCCTTTTCTTATTCTCCCTCTTCCCCTTCTCCCTATTCCTCTTCTTTTTCCTCCTCTTCCTTTTCCTCCTCTTCCTTTTCCTCCTCTTCCTTTTCTTCCTCTTCCTTTTCCTTCTCTTCCTTTTCCTCATCTTCCCCTACCCCTTCCTCCCATCTTCTTCTTCTTCTTCTTCTTCTTCTTCTTCTTCTTCTTCTTCTTCTTCTTCTTCTTCTTCTTCTTCTTCTTCTTCTTCTTCTTCATCTTCTTCCACTTTTTAACCTCCAACTTTCAATCTGAAAACCCCCATGATTATTATAATTTTCCTTTTTGGATCTTTCTCTAATGTCTCTTGTAAAATTACTGTAAAATTCAGATATCCTATGAATGCGGATCAATACGTGACGAAGTGTATCTCACGGTTTCCAGAGATTAATATCCCTGTAATGTTGGCTAAAAATCAATCCTTGGTGCGTTACGAAACAAGTCTAACTAGCATCATTTATTTAACCCATCCACGGACTCTGGTCCGGCATGCCAATTATGACCGTTGCTAGAGGATTGTCCTGTTCCTGGCGAGATTACAGAATTACCAAAGTTCTGTTGTTTTTCCATTAATATCTACCTGCAAGTCGCAATGAAATTAGATAAACCTGTTATAATTAAAAAAAAAAAAAACAACAACAACAACAACAGAATAACAGCTTAAGTCGCGAGAGACACTGCAGACATGAGTAGGTTGTGTCAGGGAGAATATCAAAAATGTTTGTGGACTGGAAGCTGATAGTGATAGGAGATGAGCAGCTAGGAGTCATGTTTCAGATGTTGAAACATTTCAATTGGCGGTAATCGACGAGTAACACTAAGTATAAAGGTAATCAGGGAGGACAAGACGTATGAAGGTAATCAGAGAGAACAAGATGTATGACGGTAATCAGGGATAACAAGATGTATAAAGGTAATCAGAGAGAACAAGATGTATGACGGTAATCTGGGAGAACAAGATGTATAAAGGTAACAGGGAGAACAAGATGTATAAAGGTAATCAGGGAGAACAAGATGTATAAAGGTAATCAGGGAGAACAAGATGCATAAAGGTAATCAGGATGAACAATATGTATAAAGGTAATCAAGGAGAACAAGATGTATAAAGGTAATCTGGGAGAACAAGTTGTATGACGGTAATCAGACAGAACAAGATGTATAAAGGTAATCTGGGAGAACAAGATGTATGTCGGTAATCAGAGAGAACAAGATGTATAAAGGTAATCTGGGAGAACAATATGTGTGATGGTAATCAGAGAGAACAAGATGTATGACGGTAATCAGAGAGAACAAGATGTATGACGGTAATCAGAGAGAACAAGATGTATGACGGTAATCAGAGAGAACAAGATGTATGACGGTAATCAGAGAGAACAAAATGTATAAAGGTAATCAGAGAGAACAAGATGTATAAAGGTAATCAGGAATAACAAGATGTATAAAGGTAATCAGAGAGAACAAGATGTATGACGGTAATCTGGGAGAACAAGATGTATAAAGGTAATCAGGGAGAACAAGATGTATAAAGGTAATCAGGGAGAACAAGATGTATAAAGGTAATCAGGGAGAACAAGATGTATAAAGGTAATCAGGGAGAACAAGATGTATAAAAGTAATCAGGGAGAACAAGATGTATAAAGGTAATCAGGGAGAACAAGATGTATGACGGTAATCAGAGAGAACAAGATGTATAAAGTTAATCTGGGAGAACAAGATGTATGACGGTAATCAGAGAAAACAAAATGTATAAAGGTAATCAGGGAGAACAAGATGTATGACGGTAATCAGAGAGAACAAGATGTATGACGGTAATCAGAGAGAACAAGATGTATGACGGTAATCAGAGAGAACAAGATGTATAAAGGTAATCTGGGAGAACAAGATGTATGACGGTAATCAGGGAGAACAAGATGTATGACGGTAATAAGAGAGAACAAGATGTATGACGGTAATCAGAGAGAACAAGATGTACGTAGGCAGTTAGACAGGACAAGATGTATAAAGGTAATCAGGGAGAACAAGATGTATGACGGTAATCAGGGAGAACAAGATGTATAAAGGTAATCTGGGAGAACAAGATGTATGACGGTAATCAGAGAGAACAAGATGTATGACGGTAATCAGAGAGAACAAGATGTATGACGGTAATCAGAGAGAACAAGATGTACGTAGGCAGTTAGACAGGACAAGATGTATAAAGGTAATCAGGGAGAACAAGATGTATAAAGGTAATCTGGGAGAACAAGATGTATGACGGTAATCAGAGAGAACAAGATGTATAAAGGTAATCAGCGAGAACAAGATGTATGACGGTAATCACAGAGAACAAGATGTATGACGGTAATTAGAGAGAACAAGATGTATGACGGTAATCAGAGAGAACAAGATGTACGTAGGCAGTTAGACAGGACAAGATGTATAAAGGTGATCAGAGAGGACAAGATGTATAAAGGCAGTTACGCAGGACAAGATGTATTAAGGCAGTTAGGCAGGACAAGATGTATAAAGGTGATCAGAGAGAACAAGATGATCAAATGTAGTTAGACTGGACAAGATGTATAAAGGTAAACAAAGAGGATAAGATGTAGTAAGGAAGTTAGACAGGACAAATACACATAAAGGCAGTTAGACAGGACAAGATTATAAAGGTGATCTGAGTGGACAAGATTTACAAAGGCAGTTATACAGGTCAATATGTATACAATTAAAAGAGAAACAGATTAAGGAAGGGGAGAGATATAGAGAGAGTGATAGAGAGGGTGAGAGTGAGTGAGTGAGTGAGTGAGTGAGTGGTTGAGTGAATGAGTGAGTGAGTGAGTGAGTGAGTGAGTGAATGAGTGGGTGAGTGAGTAAGTGAGAGAGAGAGTTAGAGAGAAAGTGAGAGAGAGATAGTAAGTGGGAGAGTGAGAGAATGAGAGAGAGTGAGAGTGAGAGAGAGAGTGAAAGAGAGTGAAAGAGAGAGTGAGACAGTGAGAGAGAGAGAGAGTGAGACAGAGAATGAGAGAGTGCGAGAGAGAGAGAGAGAGTGAGAGAGAGAGAGTGAGAGAGAGAGAGAGTGAGACAGAGTGAGACAGAGAATGAGAGAGTGCGAGAGAGAGAGAGAGAGAGAGAGAGAGAGAGAGAGAGAGAGAGAGAGAGAGTGAGAGAGAGTGAGAGACAGAGACAGAGAGAGAAAGAAAGAGAGCATGCTATATAATAACAGTAAGATTTGTTTGCGTTCGCTCGCTTTGAACTCAGCGTAGTCCATACACACTACTACTAGTAGTGCTGGACTGAATTTTGCGCATGGATTAGCTTTGCCTATTAGTAGTGTCCTTCGCCATCAGGCGAACCCACTCTGACTTTAGAGGTACTTGTAATTTACGTCCCCAAGTCAAGGGCGATAGGTCAACATTTTAGTCTAACTATCCGGTGTAGGGGTTTGAACCCCTTACCTCGGCATCAGCACACCGGATGTTTAAGAACACGCGTCGTTATCCATTCGGCTATGCTGATCTATACATTAGTATGTCCAGATATATAAATGCCAATAGAATATCCCAGATAAATAAAATAAATAGAAATAAGACTTAGATATATAATATGAGATGGAAGATTGGATGCTTGCTTGCTTGTGTTCGCTGGCTGTGATCTCCAGCGCGAGGTCCTGTATGTCGGATGAAGACATCCTGTTGTCCAACATCATTGTGATGTCATACCGGACCTGAGGTTTGCGTGAGTATCCGTTGTCCCGTGTCTGGCTTATTGGTGTGCAGACTGGTGGTTCTTCGCCATGCAGGCAGACACTCTCCGACTTCGGAGGAAGGAAGATTGGATAACATCCAACAAGAAATGGGAAGAGGGAATGCTAATTTAGGAATGTGTGAGACGAGGTGGAAAGTTACAGTGATTAAGACAGGGGAAGATAAGATATATTCTGCGGGAGAGAAAAGGCAAAGAGGTGTAGCGATTACCTTGTATCTGCAAACATCAAAATCTGTTAAAAGATATTGGGCAGTGTCAGACACGGCTCTATTGGTAAAATTAATCAACAGACCTTTGGACAAAATCGTATTCAAACATGTGCCTCAACAGGAGAAAGCAGTGAAGACAGTATAGGGGAATTTTATAATGACATGGAAAATGTTTTGATGAAATGTAAACATTCAGAAATACTTGTAGACGTGTTAATGTTTTTATTTATAGTCCTGTTATATCATCATCATCATGTGTCATGCCGATAAGCGTAGGCTGTCATATTTCGCCATCTCTCGCGATCACCAGAGTCGTGGATTAGTTCAGTGTTCTTGCCTCGACCGTACCACGTGGCCAAGCCATCCAGGTATTTACTTCTCTGCCTTCCTCTTGTTCTCTTCCCCTCGATTTTGCCAGTTGTCATCAAGTTCTCAATTGTTTTTCTCATCACGTATCCAAAAAATGTTACTGTCTACTTCTAATTTCTCTAATCAGTTTACGGTTTTTATTTCTTTCTTGTAGGACTTAGTCAGTGTTTTTTTTTTTTCTGTCTGTCCGTGGTAGTCTTTGCGTTTTCCACAGCTATCAGATGTTTTTCAGATTGTCTGCTCGTTTTCCACGTTTCACATTCATGCAATTCATACAACATTCATTTTCGGAACGATGGCGACAGACCTGTCTCTTGGAATAGACTGGATTACCTTTTCGGTTAGCGAGTGCATCTTTCTATGAGACGCCTGGGGGTCATCGCTGGAGTTACGGTGTTCGTGCTTTGTGCGATGCTTTCAGTGGGCCGCTCTGTCAAAAGGGACCGAGAATTATGGGATAAATCCAGGGATAATGAAGTCAATCCTCTCAACTTTTAATGCAGTAATGTGTGGCTGCTGGTTTTCTAGTGACTGCCGCTTCCATCGACGATGAACTGTATTTTCCGTGGAGGACGTTTGTTGTGGCATTCTGACAGCGGCATTATGCAGTGAACCTGTGCGGGCTATTGGCTTGTCGAGACTCCTGTCTATTCCACTTTTCACATGGGGCAGTGAGTAGCATTTTGTGTGATATTGGGGACGACCCGTTGCCGCGAAGTTGGAACCGCGACTAACGACTGTAGCACTTCAACGCTCTTTTTCTCGTTGCAATTGACATCTTTTTATTGGTCAGCATGTTTTCAATCTTGCAAAAGGCTACCTTCGCCATGGCGATTCTTGTTCTAATCTCTGCAAAACATCACCTATCAGATGTTATGAATGTTCCGTGGTAGTTGTACTGATTCATTATATCATGTAATAAAACAAGCAAATTAAATTTGGCTTAAAGAAATTGCCATGTTGTGACATTTTACGCACATTTGCGACATCACTGAAAGCCGAGACATTTCCGGAAGCCAACCACGTGCGGTGCACGCGCTTGCATGTAGAGACCTGGAGAGAGTTAATTAGTCCAACGACCTTCAATGAGTGGCGTAATCTCTGACAGTTGCCTGGCACAAGGGTCGACAAAAAAGGCAACAGGAGGGTAGGCAGGATAGTAAAGGTGAAAGCAGACAAGGACCAGACATAACGAAGGCGGAAATACCCGGGATAAATGTGAATGGTTCAAATAGAAAATGCCGAGGAGCTACCCTCAGGGTACATGCTCCCAGTTCCTCGTAGACCTCAAGCCACCTGCAGGGGCACCACGGTCCCCCTCCCTTCCTCCCCTCCAATGTTCCTGATTGTGTTGCCAGCAGTGCTAAGAATACATATTGTTTTGCTAACATTACCATATACTCTTTGTCTGGATATGATGGGCTGTGAGAAAGAGAACTAGCTACGTCATGTCAGCGTGCCAGACCTTAAATGTAAGGAGGCCTAACGCTTAACGACTCACTGCCTACCACAGGAGCACCATGACGCGAGCGCGCGCGCACAGACACACACCCACACACACACCCGTGGACTGTTGCAGCAAACCTGACTGGACCACTAGCCGGGGATGGAACCGATACCCTCTAGGAAAGTGCACAGCCCTGCTGGCAGGACACCATATGAGTTCACTTTGGGCCAGAAACAACATGTCATGTCATGTTAACCGATTCAATGCCAAACTAACAGTAGGTTTAGACCAAACAAAAATGGACAGCGGAAAATGGGAAGTATGTCACAGTTATGACCTAAAAGCTGATAATATGTTGGCAGACATGTTTGTGGTATTATAACACAACAACATATCGGCGATATAAGCCCGTGGCAGACACGAGAAGTCACACAAGACAGTGAATCATCCCATGGCACTAAAGACAGTGAATCATCCCATGGCACTGAAGCAGTGAAGTCAATTACAGGACGCGTCCAGGCTCCTGGCTAGGCACGTGGTGCTAGACCCATGTCTGTAAGGGGAACAGTCGGCACGTGGTGCTAGACCCATGTCTGTAGGGAACAGTCGGCACGTGGTGCTAGACCCATGTCTGTAGGGAACAGTCGGCACGTGGTGCTAGACCCATGTGTGTAGGGAACAGTCGGCACGTGGTGCTAGACACATGTCTGTAGGGGGAACAGTCGGCACGTGGTGCTAGACCCATGTCTGTATGGGGAACAGTCGGCACGTGGTGCTAGACCCATGTCTGTAGGGGGAACAGTCGGCACGTGGTGCTAGACCCATGTCTGTAGGGAACAGTCGGCACGTGGTGCTAGACCCATGTCTGTAGACAACAGTAGGCACGTGGTGCTAGACTCATGTCTGTAGGGAACAGTCGGCACGTGGTGCTAGACCCATGTCTGTAGGCAACAGTCGGAACGTGGTGCTAGACCCATGTCTGTAGGCAACAGTCGGCACGTGGTGCTAGACCCATGTCTGTAGGCAACAGTCGGAACGTGGTGCTAGACCCATGTCTGTAGGGAACACAGTCGGCACGTGGTGCTAGACCCATGTCTGTAGGGAACACAGTCGGCACGTGGTGCTAGACCCATGTCTGTAGGGAACACGTCGGCACGTGGTGCTAGACCCATGTCTGTAGGGGCAACAGTCGGCACGTGGTGCTAGACCCATGTCTGTAGGGGCAACAGTCGGCACGTGGTGCTAGACCCATGTATGTAGGGGCAACAGTCAGCACGTGGTGCTAGACCCATGTCTGTAGGCAACAGTCGGCACGTGGTGCTAGACCCATGTCTGTAGGCAAAAGTCGGCACGTGGTGCTAGACCCATGTCTGTAGGGAACACAGTCGGCACGTGGTGCTAGACCCATGTCTGTAGGGAACACAGTCGGCACGTGGAGCTAGACCCATGTCTGTAGGCAACAGTCGGCACGTGGTGCTAGACCCATGTCTGTAGGCAACAGTCGGCACGTGGTGCTAGACCCATGTCTGTAGGCAACAGTCGGCACGTGGTGCTAGACCCATGTCTGTAGGCAACAGTCGGCACGTGGTGCTAGACCCATGTCTGTAGGGAACACAATCGGCACGTGGTGCTAGACCAATGTCTGTAGGGAACACAGTCGGCACGTGGAGCTAGACCCATGTCTGTAGGGAACACAGTCGGCACGTGGTGCTAGACCCATGTCTGTAGGGGCAACAGTCGGCACGTGGTGCTAGACCCATGTCTGTAGGGGCAACAGTCGGCACGTGGTGCTAGACCCATGTCTGTAGGGGCAACAGTCGGCACGTGGTGCTAGAACCATGTCTGTAGGCAACAGTCGGCACGTGGTACTACACCCATGTCTGTAGGGAACACAGTCAGCACGTGGTGCTAGGCCCATGTCTGTAGGCAACAGTCGGCACGTGGTGCTAGATCCATGGCTGTAGGGGCAACAATCGGCACGTGGTACAAGACCCATGTCTGTAGGGAACACAGTCGGCACGTGGTGCTAGACCCATGTCTGTAGGCAACAGTCGGCACGTGGTACTAGACCCATGTCTGTAGGCAACAGTCGGCACGTGGTACTAGACCCATGTCTGTAGGGAACACAGTCGGCACGTGGTGCTAGACCCATGTCTGTAGGCAACAGTCGGCATGTGGTACTAGACCCATGTCTGTAGGGAACACAGTCGGCACGTGGTGCTAGAACCATGTCTGTAGGCAACAGTCGGCACGTGGTGCTAGACCCATGTCTGTAGGGAACACAGTCGGCACGTGGTGCTAGACCCATGTCTGTAGGAGCAACAGTCGGCACGTGGTGCTAGACCCATGTCTGTAGGGGCAACAGTCGGCACGTGGTGCTAGACCCATGTCTGTAGGGGCAACAGTCAGCACGTGGTGCTAGACCCATGTCTGTAGGGAACAGTCGGCACGTGGTGCTAGACCCATGTCTGTAGGCAACAGTCGGCACGTGGTGCTAGACCCATGTCTGTAGGGGCAACAGTCGGCACGTGGTGCTAGACCCATGTCTGTAGGCAACAGTCGGCACGTGATGCTAGACCCATGTCTGTAGGCAACAGTCGGCACGTGGTGCTAGACCCATGTCTGTAGGCAACAGTCGGCACGTGGTGCTAGACCCATGTCTGTAGGGAACACAGTCGGCACGTGGTGCTAGACCCATGTCTGTAGGGAACACAGTCGGCACGTGGTGCTAGACCCATGTCTGTAGGGAACACAGTCGGAAGTGGTGCTAGACCCATGTCTGTAGGGGCAACAGTCGGCACGTGGTGCTAGACCCATGTCTGTAGGGGCAACAGTAGGCACGTGGTGCTAGACCCATGTCTGTAGGGGCAACAGTCGGCACGTGGTGCTAGAACCATGTCTGTAGGCAACAGTCGGCACGTGGTACTACACCCATGTCTGTAGGGAACACAGTCAGCACGTGGTACTAGACCCATGTCTGTAGGCAACAGTCGGCACGTGGTACTAGACCCATGTCTGTAGGGAACACAGTCGGCACGTGGTGCTAGAACCATGTCTGTAGGCAACAGTCGGCACGTGGTGCTAGACCCATGTCTGTAGGGGCAACAGTCGGCACGTTGTACTAGACCCATGTCTGTAGGGAACACAGTCGGCACGTGGTGCTAGACCCATGTCTGTAGGCAACAGTCGGCACGTGGTGCTAGACCCATGTCTGTAGGGGCAACAGTCGGCACGTGGTGCTAGACCCATGTCTGTAGGGAACACAGTCGGCACGTGGTGCTAGACCCATGTCTGTAAGGAACACAGCAGGCACGTTGTGCTAGACCCATGTCTGTAGGCAACAGTCGGCACGTGGTGCTAGTCCCATGTCTGTAGGGGCAACAGTCCTCACGTGGTACTAGACCCATGTCTGTAGGGAACACAGTCGGCACGTGGTGCTAGACCCATGTCTGTAGGCAAAAGTCGGCACGTGGTACTAGACCCATGTCTGTAGGGAACACAGTCGGCACGTGGTGCTAGACCCATGTCTGTAGGAGCAACAGTCGGTCACGTGGTGCTAGACCCATGTCTGTAGGGGCAACAGTCGGCACGTGGTGCTAGACCCATGTCTGTAGGGGCAAAAGTCGGCACGTGGTGCTAGACCCATGTCTGTAGGGGCAACAGTCGGCACGTGGTGCTAGACCCATGTCTGTAGGGGCAACAGTCGGCACGTGGTGCTAGACCCATGTCTGTAGGCAACAGTCGGCACGTGGTACTAGACCCATGTCTGTAGGGAACACAGTCGGCACGTGGTGCTAGACCCATGTCTGTAGGGGCAACAGTCGGCACGTGGTGCTAGACCCATGTCTGTAGGCAACAGTCGGCACGTGGTGCTAGACCCATGTCTGTAGGGAACACAGTCGGCACGTGGTGCTAGACCCATGTCTGTAGGGAACACAGTCGGCACGTGGTGCTAGACCCATGTCTGTAGGGAACACAGTCGGCACGTGGTGCTAGACCCATGTCTGTAGGGGCAACAGTCGGCACGTGGTGCTAGACCCATGTCTGTAGGGGCAACAGTCGGCACGTGGTGCTAGACCCATGTCTGTAGGGGCAACAGTCGGCTTGTGGTGCTAGACCCATGTCTGTAGGGAACAGTCGGCACGTGGTGCTAGACCCATGTCTGTAGGCAACAGTCGGCACGTGGTGCTAGACCCATGTCTGTAGGCAACAGTCGGCACGTGGTGCTAGACCCATGTCTGTAGGGAACACAGTCCGCACGTGGTGCTAGACCCATGTCTGTAAGGAACACAATATGTAGCACAGTATGTAGCAGCAAGATGACAAGACACACGCACATCCGCCATTGAAGATTCCGAACAGTGCAGGGAATGGGGAAAGGGAGTTCCAGTCTGACAATATACTACAGGCTGTACAAACAACTCCTAAAGACCCCAAGTGGTAGAGTTTATAGTTCAGGTGGGTTGTCGTGTTTGGAGAGTGGCAGGAGACTAATGCCAGTCTGGGGAGACCGAAGCCAAGATGATCTCCAGGGCGCCGGACGTCAGTTGTATATTGTCATTGATTCGAGTCAGATTGTGTTTGCATCAATATAAAGCAACAGAAGTTTGTTATCAACATGAGTGGTGAGTGACAAAATCACGCCTCACTAAATACACTCAATACTCTGTGTGTGTGTGTGTGTGTGTGTGTGTGTGTGTGTGTGTGCACGCGCATAAACACTAGCTTGACCGCACTCAACTTCACTCATCCGATTGGTTCCTTCTATTCGTGTGACTGGCTGTCTGTTACCATCTCTTTCACACTACGTCATCCATTTCTGTGTATTCTCTCTGTCATGTGTATTACGTCATTTGTTTTTTCCCTACAGCTTCATCATCATCATGTGCCCCGCCACAGATCTCTGTCTGCGGTGTTCCGGATCAATTCTGTTGATGATATTCCTCCATGCCACCGTCTCAGTCTATCCAGCGTCATTTCTCTTGGCCTGTCCCTTATCTCTTTTCTCGTAGATCTTGAGTGGTGGAGGGTGGGAAACACAAAGGGGTGACAAGGACAGCCCTGGGGACCGAGTATCCACTGGGATAAGTGGACAACTCTGAGGACAGAGTCTCCACCGGGATAAGTGGACAACTGCGGGGGACAGAGAATCCACTGGGATAAGTGGACAGTTGTGGGGGCAGAGAATCCACCGGGATCTGTGGGCAACTGTGGGGACAGAGAATCCACCGGGATAAGTGGACAGCTGTGGGGGGGGGGGGGGAGAGAATCCACTGGGATAAGTGGACAGCTATGGGGGTAGAGAATCCACCGGGATAAGTTAACAACTGTGGGGACAGAGTATCCACCGGGATCAGTGGACAAGCTGTGGGGACAGAGAATCCACCGGGATAAGTGGACAGCTGTGGGGGGGGGGGTAGAGAATCCACTGGGATAAGTGGACAGCTATGGGGGTAGAGAATCCATCGGGATAAGTGGAAAACTGTGGGGGGGGGAGGGGGCAGAAAATCTACAGGGATAAGTGGACAGCTGTAAGGACAGAGAATCCACCGGGATAAGTGGACAACTGTGAGACAGAGAATCCACCGGGATAAGTGGACAACTCGGCAGCTGAGCACTCACTTATCCTGGCGGTAGGTCATTGCTCTCAAAGGCAGCGGTAAAAATGTATCCTTTCAGATGAGAAAGGTAAGGGGAAAACACCACATTATCTTCGAAGATTTTATACAAATTCTACAGACGAAAAAGTCAATTAACGGCCGTCTTAAGTCGTAATGCAATTCTACAGACGAGAGTCATTAATGGCCGCCTTATGTCATCTTGCCCCAATTGGGATTCTTCCATCTGCAAATTATTCATATCCGACCCCATGAACCCAACCTTTGAGGGAGAGGTCAAGATGCTTTAGTGACGCAGTGAAACTACAAAGAAAGACACCAAAAAAGTAGAATTGAAGCTACAGAGAAAGACACTAAGGAGAAGGATTGAAGCTACAAAGAAAAACACCAAGGAGTAGAAGTGAAGTTATAAAGAAAGATACAACAGAGTAGAAATAAAACTGCAAAGAAATAATACACCATAAGTTAAAAAAGACGCTATAAAAAAGACATCATAATTAGAAGTCAAGTTACAGGAAGGCAGGCTAGGATAAAAAGATTTACAAGGAAAGATACCATACTATAATAGTGTAGCAGCAAAGACAATTATAAAACTGATGTAACAAAGGAAAGACATTATATTATTACTGTGAAGTAACCAGGAAAGACATTATATTATAACACTGATGCAACAAAGAAAGATATATTATAAAGGCGAAGCATCACAGAAAGACACCATCTTATAAAGGTGAAGCAACACAGAAAGATACCATATTATAACAGTGAAGCAATAAAGAGAACACCGTATTATATTAGTGAAGCAACAATGAAAGACACCGTATTATAACAGTGAAGCATTAAAGAAAGACACGATATTATAAAATTGAAGCAACAACGTAATACACTAAAGTAGATAACACGGAGCAACAAAGAAAGACACCGTATTACAGAAGTAGAGATGCGAAGAAACAATCAGAGACAAAGAAAAGAATGAGAAGCAAAAGGAAACACTGTAGAATTAGACAAGAAACAGTAACGAAAGAAAGCCGAAGGAATGTTACGATGAATACCATGTCTGTAAAGACAAAGTAATGATGTGTGAAATCAATATCGTCACCTGCCACCAAAAACAGCCAAGTAAAACGAGTATATGTCAAGTTTCCATTTGGCGACCGCGAGTTTCACCGGAACGGCATCGACCAGTCCACAGGGAAGTTCAGACAGGAAATAGACCACACAGTAAGCATATTGAGATAATTGACTCCGGCGAAATATGATGCAAATAACCTTTATCCTGGCAGCCAGAAGCAGAAATAATTAAGGACGTAAATGGAAAATACAGACAGCGAAGAACATCAACTCCCAGACAGCGCCTATCCTATAACATCCGAATATCAACTTGCACACAAAAAGACAAGAAGCTGAAAGATGCTGCAATTGCCCCAAAGCTGTGTTATCAATACCGGGCATGGACAGTGCTAGAAACACACAGGTGTAAAATCGCAGCATGTGAGATGAGATGTATGAGAAATACAGCTCGAAAAACGAGAAGAGATAGAGAGACAAGCGAGAAATTAAGAATAAGTGAGGGATAATACTAATTACTGACTTCATAGAATATCAAAGAATTAAATGGTTCGGAAATTTAGCTAGAATGGAACAAGATCAACCAGCGGCTAGAGAGTTCTACGTGAGAACATCCGGATACAGGCGGGAGGAGGACGACCCAAGAAGGGTTGGCTAGATGGAGTAGAAGCGATACTGAAGATATAAATAATGGCAATAACACAAGCAAATGTTGGCTAGATGGAGTACAAGAGACACTGAAGATATAAATAATGGCAATAACACAAGCAAAAGTTGGCTAGATGGAGTACAAGAGACACTGAAGATATAAATAATGGCAATAACACAAGCAAAAGTTGGCTAGATGGAGTACAAGAGACACTGAAGATATAAATAATGGCAATAACACAAGCAAAAGTTGGCTAGATGGAGTACAAGAGACACTGAAGATATAAATAATGGCAATAACACAAGCAAAAGTTGGCTAGATGGCGTAGAAGTGACACTGAAGATATAAATAATGGCAATAGCACAAGCAAAAGTTGGCTAGATGGCGTAGAAGTGACACTGAAGATATAAATAATGGCAATAACACAAGCAAATGTTGGCTAGATGGAGTACAAGAGACACTGAAGATATAAATAATGGCAATAACACAAGCAAATGTTGGCTAGATGGAGTACAAGAGACACTGAAGATATAAATAATGGCAATAGCACAATTCATGTCTTCTCATAACATGTCCCAAAATTGTGACTGTCTACGTCTAATGTCTCTAATCAGTTTACGATCTTTATTTGTTTCTTGAAGAACTTGTCTATTGGTTGTTCTGTCTGTCCATGGTATTCTTTGCATTTTCCTCAGAAACCATATTTCCACAGCCGTCAGATGTTTTTTTAGCTTGTCTGCTCATTGTCCACGCTTCACATCCATACAAAATTACACTTTCTATGTAGCACTTCGACACTCTTTTCCTCGTTTCAATTGATATCTTTTTATTGGTCAGTATGTTTTTCATCTTGCAAAAGGCTACCTTTGCAATTGCAATTCTTGTTATAATTTCTTTAAGGTATCTCGCATTAGATGTTATGACTGTTCCGAGATAACTGTACCGATTCACTTGTTTAAGAATAAGCATGGTTATTGTAATTACTATCACACTTTTAAGATTTCCATTTGAAGCCGCGCGTTAGAATGGCTAACAACCTTTATGAACAACATTGTTGAAGCACTGATATCAATTACTGCAACATCGAAGTAACATAAGTCTGTCTGTGTATTGTGCACGTAGCATCGTAGGAGTTGAAAATGTTCTTTCCTCAACTAGTACGAATGTTACATTCTGTATTTTGCATGCCATGTGACCCTAGAGAAAGGATAAAATGGTTGTTCCATTTTTGAGAGGCACACGAGCAACAGTATATTGAATCTATTGATGAACCATGCACGGCCATACACATTTCTCTACTGGTGAAGCAGTGCCTCGCAACGCACAATGTGATGGCCATGGAACATCCTCTGTATTCACACTACCTGACACCAGCTGCTTTTCTCTAGTTCGTTTGCCTGAAGTCGGTAACGACAAGGCTGTGAGTCCAGAAATGTCGGAGACGTTATCACCAAATGGACAATGCTAGTGATGGGGGAATCAAGAAATAAATTCCGCGAATAATGGCCAAATATGGTATGTAGTAAATGTAGTGTGGGAAATGTAATGTAGGAAATGTAGTATAGTATATGTAGTATTCATAGTATTATTGCTTCTCTTTATTGATACAAGTTAAAATATCGTCGGACATGTAAGTTCCGCGTTCATTGCTTACTTTACAGGTGTATGCGATTAGGTCCCTATCTCTTGCACGGTCATTATCATCATCATCATCATCATCATCATCATCATCATCATCATCATCATCATCATCATCATCATCATCATCAACATCATCATCATCATCACCATCATCATCATCATCATCATCATCATCATCATCATCATCATCATCATCATCATCATCATCATCATCATCATCAAGTGTTTCAGACCTTACCCGGTTAATGAAGATTTGTTGCCATTTAATTTCATTATTTTAACTGTCAGACCGCTATCTTTGCTTCCCTGTATTCCGGCATTGATAAATCCGTAGGTGCCTGTTATATCAATGTTGTCTTGGTCTACCCCCTACTCCTGTCCCTCAAGTACAGCCTTCGTGTTTCTTCCTGTCTTGTAGTGTAACCACATTGTGGAAGTCTTTGCTGAATTGGTTACATTAAGACGTGTTCTTTCCTGTGTTATATAATCTAGAATTGGTTAATGTGTCATTTTTTCAACCATGTTGGTTATTGTAATTTGTGTTTTCATAATACGAGGAGATGATAGTATCTTTCTTCTTCTTCAGCATTCCGAGCCATTGAGGTTCTTTGCTGCAAATACAATCTGTCTCCATTCGTCTCTCTGGTGGACCTGATAGTATCTTTACATTTTCTTTATCGTGTATTCTTGTCTGTGACTGTTAGTTGCATATCCTTTACATGACATAGTAGTAGTTTTGGCTGTTTGTGATTCCTGGGCAAGTTTACGTTGAGTAGTTCTTCATTGCTTTTGAACGACCGGCGCTCATACCATTGTACAGAAGCCAACGCAAGGCGGTCTGCTTCCAAATCGCCTGCAGCTTTGTTTTGAACGCGGTATGCGGGATTACGTAAGCCCTTCGCCACACAGCTTGCCTTTGCGAATGTGGACAGACATAATTAGTTGATGACGAGTGGACAATTGCTAGTTAACCACACAACTTGATGATTAACATCCACAGACATTGATGTTTCACTTCCACACATCTTGATGTTTTGCTTCAACACATCTTGATGTTTTGCTACCAAACACATTTCAATGTTTTACTTCCACATATCTTGATGTTTGATTTTCATACATCTTGATGTTTGACATCTACATACCTTGATGTTTCACTTCCCCATCTCGTTGTTTTGCTTTCACACTACCTTGATACTTTTCTTCCACACACCTTGATGTTTCACTTCCACCCATTTTGATGTTGTGCTTCCACCCACCTTGATGTTTGCTTCCACATATTTTAATGTTTTACTTCCACACATCTTGATGTTCGACATCCACACATATTGATGTTTCATCTCCACCCACCCTGATGTTGTGCTTCCACAGAAATTAGTATACCACAATAAGTGAACAAAAACAAATCCTAATGAGATGTAAACAGTACTTCGAACAACTTCTCAACATCCCATCAGATGTCACAGAAATTCAAGAAACCGACACAGATGCCACCGAAGAACTAGAACCAGCCATACTTTTTTTCCCGCATTTACATTCTGTTTAAGGATATTGCGGTCAACATCAGCATCTTTCAGCTGTATGTTGATTCCTAGGCTAGATTACGCTCATCAGCACGCCACGACTTTCTGAGCGACCGGCTGCATACTCTCATAAGTCACTAGCGCGACTCGAACAGCTTCCAATTCTCGTGCGTTCACGTCAACCACGAGAGTATTCGGGGTTACGGAGAAAGCTGCCAACTCCTCGACCAGGGAGACCGGCAGAACCAGACATACTAAAAGAAAAAATTATGGAAGCCATAAGATTAACCCCATTGAACAAATCACCAGGACAAAGATGAAATACCAAATGAGCTAATTGAAGCAGCAAGAGAAGTAGGAGCAGCATGGCTACATTGACTATTCAACCATGTTTGGGGTAGAATAACAGACACCACGAGACTGGGGAAATGCCATAATTATCCCAATTTGGAAAAACAAAGGCAACAAAAGAGATTGCACACAATACAGAGGCATTTCACTGTTGAGTCATAATGGGAAAATATTTTTGCAAAATTCTTGAGAAAAGACTACGAACTATTATAGAACCCCAGCTAGGCGAAACACAACTTGGGTTTAGGAAAAATAAAGGATGCACAGATGCCATTTTTGCTCTTAGACAACTTATAGAAAAATCAATCGAATTCAATGAAACACTCTACTTAGCCTTTGTCGACCAAGAAAAGGCATTTGATAGAGTAGATAGAAACAAGCTGTGGAAAATCCTTAAACATTATGGAGTGAGTCCACATCTAATAAACCTATGTAGAAGCTTATATAACAACAGTGAATGCATAGTGAGAGCAACTGGAGGACACTCAGAACCCTTCACCATACGATCCGGAGTACGACAAGGTTGTGTCCTGACCCCTCTCTTGTTTATAACATATATAGACAACATATGTAAAGAAACCAGCCAAACAGAAATTGCAAGAACACCGCATGACGAGAACACAGAAGAAGAACCATCTGCAAATCTAACCATTAGAGAACACCTGTTTGCGGATGACCAAGCACTAAAAGCAAAATCAGAAGCTGAATTACAAGACCACGTGAACAGTCTAAAAGAAATGTGTAGGGAACATAACATGAAAATTAGCACAAGCAAAACAGAGGTAATGACTATAACTAAAGATGAACAAATAACAGCAATTCACCTAAACGAACATCCCTTGAAACAAGTAAAGAGTTTCAAGTACCTAGGAAGTATAATATCAAATGACAAATCATAAGACGAGATCGAAAATATATGCAATAAGGCAAATCAATTCAAGGCAAATCAGGCAAATCAGAAATGAAGAAATCAGGACCAAAGTGGGGGTTATAGCAGCACTAGATTTTATTAGAAGGCAGCAAGTCAAATAGTTTGGCCATGCAAGTAGATTACCAACTAACAGTATACCACAACAAGCAATGATGTACAGACCAGAGGGAAGGAAAGGAAGAGGACGACCACGTAAACTATGGACGCAGAGAATAACAGAGTCCATGGGAATATCGATACATGAAGCCCATAAGAGGACACTCTCCCACTGTTTATACTTCACCTCGACACCGCAAGGTACAAGATGAACATGATGAAATGAGATGAGATGAGATGAGATGAGATGAGATGAGATGAGATGAGACAGTGATGACTGCTACATCCCCCTAGTTGTATTTCCTATATACTCGTGTCATTATTCGTGAATCAAGTTTATATTGGAAGACGGACAGAGAGACTGACAGATAAGACAGACAGACTTACTGATATGCGAGCAGACAGGCAGACAGATGGACGGACAGAAGATTTAGACAGAATTACAGACATGCGGGCGGAACGGACGGATGGACGAACGGAGGGAATGAAGGACATACAGACAGACAAATAGACTTACAGACATGCGAGAGGGCGGGCGGACTTACGGACAGACAGACATAATTACAGATATGCGAGCGAACGGGTGGGCGGGCGAGCGGACGGATGGATGGACGGATGAACAGACAGACATACAGACAGACAGACATGCGGACGGACGGACAAACAGACAGACATGCGGACGGACAGGCGGGCATACAGACAGTCAGACACGCTAGCGAGCGGGTGGATGGACAGACAGACGGACAGACTTACAACACGCGAGCGGACGGACGGTCGGACGGACGGATGGACAGACGGACAGACAAACAGACAAACAGTTAGATGGAAGAACGAACAGAGAGACAGACAGCACATTATAAAGATAATAATACAAATTCAATCATATAGGAATGCCGGTGACACAGAAACATTGCCATCACAAAGAAAACGTCTTTTCTATGATGAAGATAGCCACACTAAGGTCAAGACAATTAGTAAATTAAAGTCTACATGACATTTCTGAAGCCATCAAAACCTACGCTGAAACACCTACCCACACACTCACCCACGTTGGCCGTCTGGGTAATCTACGTGATCCCAGCCTCCTTACATCTCCCTACATCTCATTACACCTCCTTTCATTTCTCTGTAATCACTCAACTTCCTCTGATTACTTGGAAATATGTTCAGAAGTCTCTGCAAATGGAGGATAATAGGCGGGACATTATCCCAAAGTTCCGACCTGTGTTTGGGCCTCTGCCTTGGCTAGCTCACCAGGGTTTTACGAATTTATTCGTAATTATCCGCAGTGGGATGCGGGAGTTATTGGGTGCGCGTAGTCTTGGATTTTTTTTTAATGTCAAAAGGCTGCTGGAACATTTCTGCCCTTGTAATCTTTTCGCTGCCGGCTTCGTGGCTTAGAGGTTATGACTTTTCTCCGTAATCTCGTATACTCTCGTCGGTAACGTGATGACGGTGAGAATCAGCAGTGGTTCGAATCGCATCGGTAACTTACGGGGTATGTGAGCCGGCCGCTCAGAAAGCAATGGCAAACTACTGAGCGTAATCTTGCCAAGAAATCAACATACAGTTGAAAGATGCTGGTGTTGACAGCGATGTCCTGTAAAGGATATGCAAAAAAAAAAAAAATCTTTTCGCTACAGACATCATCACCACCATCATCATTATTATCATCATCACATTCACCATCACCACCACTTTCATCACTACTACCATTATCATCATCACCATCCTCACCATTATCATCAAAATCATCATCATCACCATCACCATCGCCATCACCAATATAATAAGTATCTTTTCATCATCATCGTCATCCTTATCATCATCGCAAATATAATCATTATAATTTTCATTATCATCATCATAACCATCATCATCATCATATACATGATCATTATCGCCATCTTCAACACAATCATCATCACTATGAACATCACCATCATCATCATTACTATCATCATTATCACAATCATCATCATCATCATCATCATCATCATCATCATCATCATCATCATCATCATCATCATCATCACATTCCAATCACCTTCATCATCGTCATCATCCTCACCATCATCATCATCATCATTACCATCATTATTATTATTATCACCTTCATCATCATCGTCATCATCATCATCGTCGTCGTCATCATCATCATCATCATCATCATCATCATCATCATCATCATCATCATCATCATCATCATCATCATCATCATCATCATCATCATCATCATCATCATCATCACATTCCAATCACCTTTATCATCGTCATCATCCTCACCATCATCATCATCATCATCATTACCATCATTATTATTATTATCACCTTCATCATCGTCATCATCATCATCATAATCATCATCATCATCATCATCATCATCATCATCATCATTACTATCATCATTATCATCATCATCATTACCATCATCGTCATTATCATCTTCATCATTACTATCATTGCCATCGTTATTATTATCATCATCATCATCATCATCATTACCATCACCATCATCATCAGAATGATTATTATCATCGCCATCACCATTGTTATCATCATCAGCATCACCATTGTCATTATCATCATCTTCGTCATCACCATTATCACAAGCATCATCACCATCATCATCATCATCATCATCACCATCACACCAAAATCATCAATATCGTCATTACAATCATCACCATCATCAACATAATCATCATCATAATCATTACCATCATCATCAGGATATTATAGTGTCTGAAGTATATATTTGTTGACAATGTGACATGTTTACCAGGATATTATAAAGTGACTGAAGTATAGATGTGTGGACACTATGACACGTTTATCAGGATATTATAAACTGACTGAAGTATATATTTGTTGACAATGTGACACGTTTACCAGGATATTATAAAGTGACTGAAGTATAGATGTGTGGACAAAATGACACGTTTATCAAGATATTATAAAGTAACTGAAGTATAGATGTGTGGACAAAATGACATGTTTACCAGGATATTATAAAGTGACTGAAGTATAGATGTGTGGACAAAATGACACGTTTACCAGGATATTATAAAGTGACTGAAGTATAGATATGTGGGCAAAATGACACGTTTACCAGGATATTATAAAGTGACTGAAGTATAGATGTGTGGACAATACCTTATCATTCCTCATACCATCTGGCCGTGGTGCGCTGTTTCTTCTTCGTCGACACACAGTCCTGATCTCTTTCACTGTCACTGCGTCTTCAACTGCAATGTTCTGGGCCTTACACTTATCTGAGGTAACCGCTTTGGCAAATTTCGGCCTCTCATGTCTGTCTGATTGCTCTGCTCTAGATAGCGTTCGTAAAGGGCTTTGCTCTTATTCTCGACACACCTCTGTCAGATAAGGTCAGCACTTTGGAAGTCAGGAACAGTCTTATTCTTGACTACCCCATTCACATTTTTATGTAGTCGCCAGTGACTTGTCTGTGCTTATTCTTTGACACACCTCTGCCCATTTTTCACTTTTAACCACTTTAACTAGTTTTTTTAAATAGCTAATTTTGGTGTCCATCTCTCTTTTCAATTGCACAATAAGACTAGGATGTGCAGCTCTGTCCTTCTTGCCGTCGTGCTATTCCCTTACAGCACCATGCTTATCCACCCGTCTTCTCCACCTCACAATTCCACGAAGGTGATTGTTCCCAGCTTCTTTTTTTTTCCCGCCATGATGATTCCTGCGCTTGTCACGCCTTATTTTCCTCACAACATCTTGCCCTGAACTTTCGTACTTAAAAGCCTTGACCATTGACTTGTGCTGCCTGGTTTTGCCGTTCTCCATAAATAAGCTGCAAGGGTGGTGGTCACTGCCATGGTGACCTAGGACACCCCATCTATACACTGTCGTGAGTGACGGAGACACCAGCGCCAGGTGAATAATACTGTTCTCGTTACCTGGACGACTTCCTGTCCTGGTGAAACAGCCACTGTTGTTACACACAAGGTCACTGGTTTCAACTGCCGCCTCGAGCTCCTCCCCCTGTGTGTTGGAAGAAATGTTACTCCATGATTTGCCCTTAGCACTGAAATCGCCACAAATAATGACATTCCTCTCGTGGCACAATATGTCGCTCAAATACTGCCATCTCTGGGAATCCACACTCGCGTTACAGGCATAATTATTAACCAACACGAATAGTAGACCGGAGTGAACTCTAACAGCCTGTAGTTGTATCTCGTCACTGTACCACCTGGACATGTTCACCTCTGAAACCACTACACTGTCTCGAATCAGAATCGCCATTCCTTGATGTCGCTTGTTATAAAAACATTTGAAGCCGGCTATATGGAGTATTATTAACGCCCAGTCTCGTCTGCTGAAGCGCAACTATATCGTTTCTGTATGCCAGGCTTTCCAAGATGGGGCCACGTTGTTTAGCGCTGGCACAATTTCAATAAAGAATACGCGTGTATTTCAGGCCCAGTCGGTCATATTTGCGTCTGCAACGTCTGGGACCGGCCCGTCTACCTTGTCTCTTACGTCCTGGACGGCGCCTTAAAAGTCGAAACGGTTTGTTTACCTCATGTATGGGGCACACACGCTCGTCCGCCATTTTGAAGAATCCAGAAAACAATACACGCTACTGAAAACACTCAAGGATGGATTCGCTCAAATGCACGAACTTCGTAGCACCGGCGAAAATCTTGAAAAGAAAATTCTGGCTTACATCCTTGCGCAGAAATCGCACGCACGAGATGAAATTATCCACCTCCTACAAGAAAAATTGAGCGGTTTCAACATCACACAACCGCCCGTCGCCATCTTTACCGGAACTCTCCAGTTGCTTCTTTAGATAGCTAAGCATATGCTGAAGATTGATATGCTAAAGATTCAAGATTGCTGAAGTATAGATGTGTTAACAATCATCATCATCATCATCATCATCACTATCATAATCACGAATATAATCATTATCATTTTCATCATCATCATCATCATCATCATCATCATCATCATCATCATCATCATCATCATCATCATCATCATCATCATCATCAACATAAACATTAATATCATCATCATCATCATCACCATTATCACCATCTTCATCATCATCATCATTATTGCCATCATCATCATTATAAGCACGAGCATTATCACTGTCATCATCACCATTACCATCAACACCATCATCACCATTACCATCAACATCATCATCATCATCATCATCATCATCATCATCATCATCATCATCATCATCGTCATCATCATCATCACCATAACTATCAACATCATCATCACCTTCACCATCATTATCAAATAGATACATATATATTTGGGATCCGGCCCGGCTTCGCCCAGACCCTGACGCGGGTCTGTCTGTCTGTCTGTCTGTCTGTCTGCCTGCCTGCCTGCCTGCCTGCCTGCCTGCCTGCCTGCCTGCCAGCCTGTCTGTCTGTCTGTTTTCTGCCCTTCATTTAATTCATATTCGGCCCCTGCTCCCGTTCCCGTTCCCAAAAAAGACGACCCCCCCCCCCCCCCCGGCTTCGCCCAGGAACTGGTGGGGAGCGTCTCATTTAATTCATATTTGGCCTCTGCCCCCGTTCCCGCTCCCAAAAAAGACGGCCCGGCCCGGCTTCGCCCAGCTCCTGGCGGGGAGCATCTCATTTAATTCATATTCGGCCCCTGCTCCCGTTCCCAAAAAAGACGACCCGGCCCGGCTTCGTCCAGTCCCTGGTGGAGAGCGTCTCATTTTATTCATATTAGTAGGCATATAAGCACCCGTTCCCGCTCCCGGAAATATGGCGAACAGATTGGAAGAGAACAATCTTCATCCCAATAACTAAATAGGGCAATTTGTGTGTGTGTGTGTGTGTGTGTGTGTGTGTGTGTGTGTGTGTGTGTGTGTGTGGGTGGGGGGGGGGGGGGGTTGGCGGTTACCCCAGACCAGCTGGTTCCCCCGCATCCCCCCTTTTTTTTTGTCGTGGACCCTTATAAAACCCAATAAATGCTGGGATGACTGTATAGATGTGGAAGTAAAATAAAGAGATGAGTTAGAAAATTTTCACGTATTTAAAATAGATGCATTATTTTTATGAAAACTTTAGACATGCCTTAAAGATTTTATCAGTTATATATTATAACGCATATGCCTGTAAATAACTGTAGACAAACATTTTATAAAGCTTTGATAACAATGCAACAATTATATATAAAATATACAGCAATGCTACTAAAAGTTATGTCCCTTGATATAACTTTTATTAAGTTAAGTCCCCTCGCTATATATAAATTATAATGTTTTAATTTTATTACTTAAACAGCTGTTTGTAAACTAACAAACTATGACAGTTGGCAGCACCGGAATGAGAAGAAGATATATATATATATATATATAT
Source organism: Cepaea nemoralis (assembly GCA_014155875.1). Lineage (NCBI taxonomy): Eukaryota > Metazoa > Mollusca > Gastropoda > Stylommatophora > Helicidae > Cepaea > Cepaea nemoralis. The sequence goes on along the minus strand of JACEFZ010006112.1, from coordinate 381,514 downwards.
ATATATATATATATATATATATATATATATATATATATATATATATATATATATATATATCTTATATATAAATTGCGATCTCCGTCTGTCTGTCTGTCTGTCTGTCTGTCTGTCTGTCTGTCTGTCTGTCTGTCTGTCTGTCTGTATGTATGTATGTATGTATGTCCTTTATTTGTTCGCGAACGGCCCATCCGATTGAGATGAAATTTTCTTCCTTTCATTCCAGCGCTGCCAACTGTCATAGGTTTTTTTTCTTCTTCCTCCTCCCTCCTCCTCCCCCTCCCAAAATACGTACGTAAATATATGATGATGATGATGAAAGAATCCCCGAACCAAAACGCTAGGGAAAGGGAAGAAAATGACGTGACTACACAGAATCGTCACACGGCAATCATCATCATCAAGTGCCGTGCCGGCTGGCGTAGGCGTTCATGGCTCTCCGTAGATCTCAGTCTTTGGTTTTCTGGATCAACTCTGCTGCTGATATTCCTCCATGCCACGGCAATATCAATAACAATTCATCTTTTTATGTGTAAGGAAGTTATCTACAGTCGTGTAGAAGGGAAGAACTAGACGAGTATGAATTCGGAATGGCGAACTCTCTCCTCCTCTCTTCTCCTCCTCCCTCTACCTCCTCCCTCCTCCTCCCTCTACCTCCTCCCTCCACCCTCCTCCTCTTCCTCCTCCCTCTCATCCTCTCCTACCTCCTCCTTCTCCCTCTTCCTTCTCCCTCTCCCTCTCCCCTCCTCCATCCTCCTCCCTCCTACTCCCTCCGCCTCCTCCTCCTCCTCCTTCATCTTCCCTCCTCCTCCCTCTCCCTCCTCATCCCTCCTCCTCTTGCCTCCCTCCTCCTCCTCCTGCATCCTTCTCCCTCATCATCATACCTCCTCCTTCTCCCTTCTTCTCCCTCTTCCCTCTTCCTCCTCCTCCTACCTCCTCCCTCCTCCTCCCTCTACCTCCTCCTCCTCCCTCCACCCTCCTCCTTCCTTCTCCTCCTCTTTCTCCTCCCTTTCCTTCCTCCTCCTCCTCCCTCTACCTCCTCCTCCCCCTACCTCTTTCCTCCTCCCTCCTCCTCCTCTTCCACCTCCCTTTCCTTCCTCCCCTCCTCATTCTCCCTCCTTCCTCTCCCTCCTTCCTCCTCCTCCTTCCTTCTTCTCCCTCTGTCTCGTCCCTCCTCCACTCCCTCCTCCTCCCTCCTCCTCCTTCTCCTCCTCCCTCCTTCTCCCTTCTTCTCCTCCTCTCCCCTCCTCCTCCTCTCCCCTCCTCCTCCTACCCTCTTCCTCTTCCCCTCCCCCTCTCCCTCCTCCATCCTCCTCCTCCCTCTTCCTCCTCCTCCCTCTTCCTCCTCCTCCCTCTTCCTCCCTCTCCCTCCTCCCTCTTCCTCCTCCTTCTTCCTCCTCCTTCCTTCTCCTCCCTCCTCCTCCCTCTTCCTCCTACCTTCTCCTCCTCTCTCCTCCTCCCTCCTCCCTTTTCCTCCCTCTACCTCCTCCCTCCTCCTCTCCACTCTTCCTCCTACCCTCTTTTTGTTCCCCTCCCCCTCCTCCCTCTCCCTCCTCCCTCTCCCTCCTCCTCCCTTCACATTCCTCCTCCTCCCTTCACATTCCTCCTCCTCCCTCCTCCTCCTCATCCCTCCTTCTCCCTCCTCCTCCTTCTTCCTCCCTCCTCCTCCTCCTCCCTCCTCCTTCCTCCTCCTCACTCCTCCTCCTCCCTCCTCATCATCCCTCTACCTCCTCCCTCCTCCCTTCACATTCCTCCTCCTCCCTCTTCTCCTCCTCCCTCCTCCTCATCCCTCCTCCTCCCTCCTCCTCCTCCCTTTACCTCCTCCTCCCTTCACATTCCTCCTCCTCCCTCTTCCTCCTCCTCCCTCCTCCTCCTCATCCCTCCTTCTCCCTCCTCCTCTTCTTCCCCTCCTCCCCCTCCTCCTTCCTCCTCCTCCCTCTCCTCCTTCTCACTCCTCCTCCTCCCTCTACCTCCTCCCTCCTCCTCCCTTCACATTCCTCCTCCTCCCTCCTCCTCCTCTCTCCTCCTCCCTCATCCTCCTCCCTCCCTCCTCCTCCCTCTACCTTCTCCCTCCTCCTCCCTTCACATTCCTCCTCCTCCCTCCTCCCTCCTCCTCCTCCTCCTCCCTCCTCCTCCCTCCTCTCCTCTCTCCTCCTCCCTCCTCCTCCTCCCTCCCTCCTCCTCCCTCTAACTCCTCCTCCTTCTTCCTCCCTCCTCCTCCCTCTTCCTCCTCTTCCCTCCTCCTCCTCCCTCCTCCTCCTCTCTCCGCCTCCCTCCTCCTCCTCCCTCTACCTCCTCCCTCCTCCCTCCTCCTCCCTTCACATTCCTCCTCCTCCCTCCTCCTCCTCCCCTCCTCCTCCTCCCCTCCTTCTCCCTCCTTCTCCCTCCTCCTTCTCCCTCTTCCTCCTCCCTCTTCCTCCCTCTTCCTTCTCCCTCCGCCTCCTCCCTCCTCCTACTCTCCTCCTCCTCCTCTCCTCCCTCTCCCTCCTCCTCCCTCTCCTCTCCTGCTCCCTTCTCCTCCTGCGTTCTCCTCCTCCCTCCTTCTCCCTCCTCCTCCCTCTTCCTCCTCCCTCCTCCTCGCCTCCTCCTCCACCCTACTCCTCCCTCCTCCTCCTAATCCCTCCTCCTCCCTCCTATTCCTCCCTACTCCTCCTGTCTCCTCCCTCCTCCTCCCTCCTCTTCCCTCCTCCACCTCCCTCTTCCTCCTCCCTCCTCCATTTACCCAAGACAGACAGACAGTCAGACAGATAGTCGGGAACGGGATCTTATATGACTACTTATATGATTTAAATGAGATGCTCTCCACCATGGGCTGGGCCGGGTCAGACAGACAGACAGATAGATAGATAGATAGATAGACAGACAGACAGACAGACAGACAGACAGACAGACAGACAGACAGACAGACAGACAGTCGGGAACGGGAACTTATATGACTACTTATATGAATTAAATGAGATGCTCCCACCAGGAGTTGGGCGATGCCGGGCCGGGTCAGACAGACAGACAGATAGATAGTCGGAACGGGAACTTATATGACTACTTATATGAATTAAATGAGATGCTCCCCATCAGGGTCTGGGCGAAGACGGGCCGGGTCAGACAGACAGACAGACAGATAGACAGACAGACAGACAGACAGATAGTCGGTAACGGGAACGAGAACTTATATGACTACTTATATGAATTAAATGAGATGCTCCCCACCAGAGTCTGGGCGAAGCCGGGCCGGGTCAGCTAGTGTGTGTGTGTGTGTGTGTGTATATATATATATATAATATATATATATATATATATATATAATATATATATATATATATATATATATATATATATATACACACACACACATGTGTGTGTGTTTGTGTGTGTGTGTGTGTGCGCGCGCTCGTGTGTATTATGTGTGTACTTGAAATCAAATGTGTATGTGTGCATATATGAGAAATCAAATATGTGTATATGAGAAGCCACACGTATGTTGTATTATGTGAAAGATAACATACATGTGTATGTGAATCATGGACAAACAATAGACAAACTGAGAAAGATATAAAAGCCATGGACATGTGGTTTTTGCGGGAAATGCAAACAGCACCACGGATGGACAGGAAAACGTACAATGAAAACCATCCATACAGTATAGAAGTTGGTCGTGGATTTGTAAGCACGCTATCTGAAGAAATAAATTTGAAAATGTTATGACAACTGGCAAATTTAATAGGACATGAGCAGGGGGAAGACAAAGAGATACATGCATGGATAACTTGCCCAAATGGCCTGATCTAGTCATTGTTATGTGATGACGAACCATGGTCGCCCACGGCTATTTTCACGGCATGTGATGATGATGATGATGATGACATCAAGTACAAATCACAGTTTTAACAAGACACTCACGTGCAAACTTATGAAACATTAAGCTCTACTTACCTGGTACACCGGAAACACGTGGTATGATAGCGCGCGCCTTGCGCGGAAACCATGTTTTCTTCCAAGATGGGGAATCCACATCCGCTACACATGTCCACGTTTCCGGTGCTGTGCGAGCGTTTGTTGTTCCTGATCTTGTTCCGTCTCCGCAAGGATGGCGACAAGGCACGGCGGAGTAGTGAGGGCGATAAACTCTTTCTGGATTTGGGGCTGATCTGAGAAGTGGACACAAGATTCATCAATTTGGCAGTACGGACGGGAGTAAGGGTGGATCAGTAGCGTCAGGAATTTCTGGGAAAGTATATACGTCTATTCTGCTTTGTTCTTTGGCGACAGGCGACCGGAACTGCTACAGTAGCACGTGACTTGCAGGAGAATATAGACCTATTGTGTCTTGAGAAGAAATTTCCAGGATATCGTAAAGTGACTGGGGTATATATTTGTTGACAATGTGATGCATTTTTTTTCCCCGCATTGCCATCCTGTTTCAGGATATTGCGGTCAACATCAGCATCTTTCAGCTGTATGTTAATTCCTAGGGTAGATTACGCTCATCAGCACGCCACGACTTTCTGAGCGACCGGCTTCATACTCTCATAAGTCACTGGCACGACTCGAACCACTTCTAATTCTCGTACCAGGATATTATCAAGTAACTGAAGTATTGATGTGTTGACAATGTGACACTTTTACCAGGATATTATAAAGTATAGATTTGTTGACAATGTGACACGTTTACCAGGATATTATAAAGTATAGATTTGTTGACAATGTGACACTTTTACCAGGATATTATAAAGTATAGATTTGTTGACAATGTGACACTTTTACCAGGATATTATAAAGTATAGATTTGTTGACAAGGTGACAAGTGTTCTAGTGGACATGGACTGAGCTCAGGATAGGAGGGCTTGGAGTGAGTTGTTTGTCTGGCACTCTATGCTCCAGTGGGTAGACAGGGTGACTAAAGAAGAAACATTACACAGAGCATTTACACCTCGCACGTCATTTGAGACAAGCGGCAAGATTGAAATCTGTAATGATACTACATGAGGCTGTCAGGACTTAGTCAGATATGACTACGTTACAGTTTGATAGTAGACGGTACTACCTGCTTTCTGTTAGCGCCGAATGTTGGGATGTCAGGTCTTAGTCAAATATGACTGAGCTACCATATAACAGTGGACGGTACAACCTGCTTTCTGTTAGCGCTGAGTGTTGGGATGTCAGGCCTTTGTCAGATATGACTGAGCTATTATATGACAGTGAACGGTACTAAATGCTTTCTGTTAGCGCCGAATGTTGGGACGTCAGGCCTTAGTCAGATATGACTGAGCTATTATATGACAGTGAACGGTACTAAATGCTTTCTGTTAGCGCCGAATGTTGGGATGTCAGGCCTTAGTCAGATATGACTGAGCTATTATATGACAGTGGACGGTACTAAATGCTTTCTGTTAGCGCCGAATGTTTGACGGCGCTTACCAAACCTGACACCCCATAGTTTGCCAGCGGCTTCGGGCGGAAAAGCGCTATTCGGAGGATACAAGCTTTATCTTGATGCGAGGAAATGCAATCTAATGGCTAAATGTCATGGCACACTAGGCCCTGAGCCTTGGTGGGCAACCAGTCTAGGATCGAAGCTCCCACAGGCTGGTAGTGAGCACATTGTTTTGCTGATTCGGCAGCTTCTGCAGTTGGTCTTGTTCCAGATGTATTGGTGTTACCTTTCCTCTGAAGTAAACTAGGCAGCCCGGGAGAGGGATCATGCTGCATGGGCAACACATGGTCTCTGAAGTAAACTAGGCAGCCCGGGAGAGGGATCATGCTGCATGGGCAACACATGGTCTCTGAAGTAAACTAGGCAGCCCGGGAGAGGGATCATGCTGCATGGGCAACACATGGTCTCTGAAGTAACTAGGCAGCCCGGGAGAGGGATCATGCTGCATGGGCAACACATGGTCTCTGAAGTAAACTAGACAGGCCGAGAGAGGGATCATGCTGCATGGGCAACACATGGTCTCTGAAGTAAACTAGACAGGCCGAGAGAGGGATCATGCTGCATGGGCAACACATGGTCTCTATATTCAACTCAGGCTTTGTGCTATGGAGAGGTATAATATATCCCTGAAACCTCTGCCATGGGTTGTCATTTTTCCTGCTTTGACTCACAATGTAACAAAATATCGTTTTTCAAGCCGGCCAGGTGCCAACAGATACTATACGAAGACTATACTTTGTGGTAGAATAGATTAGTATAGATTAGACGTTAATGTGACAATCAAACTTGAAGACTATACTTTCAATAAGTACTGCATAATCTGTGATAATGTCACAATCTTAGCTAGAGATTGTAAGCCGGGACATCTGCTACTCTGTGGATGCAATCTGTGACAATGTCACAATCCTACCTGGAGATTGTAAAGCGGAAGATCTCCCACACTGTGTATGGAATCTGTGACAATGTCACAATCTTACCTGCAGATTGTAAGGCGGAAGATCTCCCACACCAGGAATGGAATCTGTGACAATGTCACAATCTTACCTGGAGATTGTAAGCGGGAGATCTCCCACACCGGGGATGGAATCTGTGACAATGTCACAATCTTACCTGGAGATTGTATTGCGGAAGATCTCCCACACCGCTGATAGAATCTGTGACAATGTCACAGTCTTACCTGGAGATTTTAAGGCACATAGATTGTAAGCCGGGTGATCTGCCACTCTAGGGATGCAGTCTGAGACCACGTCAGAATCTTACCTGGAGATTGTAAGGCGGAAGATCTCCCACACCGGGGATGGAATCTGTGACAATGGCTGGAGCGTCGGCAAATGTGACATTCTGGGATTTCTTCTGTCGAGGAGAGATGGGAGACAGTTCTGCGGATGTGTGGATGATGCAGTCTGGGCTGAGTGTTAAAGGCGCTGGTGGCACTTTCCGCTCCATTCTGTATTCTGTGGATGAGAGATGGCAGACATGCCGAGAGCGTCACTGCCATGAGGATTCGTTGAGGATCATTTAGAGCAGTGGTTCCAAACCTTTTTTGTGCTATGCCCCACCCACGCCTTTCTAAAATTCTTATTCCCCCCCCCCCCCCCCCCCCAACATATACATTATTTTTAATATTCAAAAATTGAAATGTTCACTAAAGAACCTTGAATGATTGGTTTTAGGAAGAAATCACTAGAAAAATTATTGTGCACACAGTAGGTAAATTTTCAAAACATATAATGGAGAACTACAAAATACAAAGCAGTGATTAGACCAATTGTGCTGTGTGGCTCTGAAACCTGGAGTACAACGAAAGGAGACGAAGCCTTGTTACAAACCTTTGAGAACAAAGTCTTAAGACTCATCTTTGGGCCCATTAGGGATACACAAAGTGGAGAGTGGAAAAGAAGAAGCAACAAAGACATTTATGATCTGTTTATATCCCCGCTAATCACTGGTATCATGAAGGCTAATAGCCTGCAATGGCTGGGGCATATAGAAAGAATGGAAGATAATAGGGAAACAATCGCTTACACTCAGGACATAAATGACCGTAGACCCCGAGGTAGACCAAGAAGACAGTGGAAAGATAATATACACAGAGACCTACAGGCACTTGGAATCAGCGACTGGCAAGAGAAGGTCAACCAGAGAGACGAATGGAGACGGCTTGTATCTGCAGAAAAGAACCTCAATGGCTCGGAATGCTGAAGAAGAAGAAGATAATGGAGAACTGCAATTCAAGTACACAATAATTTTAATGAAAGATTTTTCTATATTATTTTAATTATTAGTAATTATTTATTATTTAAATTTAATGAGATCCTTGCGCTTGATGCTTGCTGCAAAGAGATTTTATGTCAGGTTCCAATTTAGTTAACTTCAGTCTCAAGTCTCCCCGTTTTGTTATATCCAGCCGATTTCTTCCATTTTCGAATTGCCCCCCCCCCCCTTAACAATCGAATTGCCCCCCCCCCCCTTAACAATCGAATTGCCCCCCCCCCCCCCTTAACAATCGAATTGCCCCCTTGTGGGTCGTGGGCCCCACGTTGGGAAACACTGATTTAGAGGAAATTTAATTACATTCATCATCATCTTCTTTTGCCGACAAGCGTCATGAGAAGGAATAGCTTGCGCTCCAGCGCCCTATGAGTGACACTGGGTAGTGTTATTCCGTGCCATTGTAAAATGTCTATGATGTCTTCAATCCATTTTCTTCTCGGATGTCCTCTTGCTCTCGTCTCAGATCTGACTTGATGCAGGGCCAGTGCTGTAAGTTGATTAATGTAAATACACAGAAGCCTTAAATAGATTAAATTAAGTTGCATGTCCTTTACAGGACGTAACAGTCAACCCCAGCATTTTTGCTGTTCGTGATTCCTGGGCACATTTTACGTTCAGTAGTTTGTCATTGCTTTCTGAACGACCGGCTCCTATAACTTTTTCGAAAAAAAACCCAGCACCGCCGTGTTTCGAACCCTGGTATACGGGCTCACAAACCGCGTTAGCAAGCCCTTAGCCACAGAGACCGGTGCCTTAAATAGTAAGCTGCATAATTTATTGCCTGTCATAATTCGCTGCATCTCATCGGAAGTCAGGGTGACAGAATGGATAAGACCGCTCGCTCTAAAACATCCGATGCGCTGATACCTAGGTAGCGAGGTCAACCCCTAAATATTTGGACTAAAATCTGAATTTCTAGTCCTTGACTTTGGGGACGTACATTACAAGTACCTCAGAAGTCGTAGTGGATTCGCCTGATGGCGAGGGACACTAGTAATAGGGAAAGCACACGCAGAAATCAGTCCGGTGCAATAGAAATAGTAGCGAGTGAAAGCATCGGATGTAACAAATGGTATTAACCTTTTGTTTGTGGCCTGTCTGTGGACATTCCCAAAGGGACGACATTGTGTTGAAGTCAAATCATTACCGGACCGCTCTAGGCACCAAGGAAGCCTAGGGTATATGGTGATAGACACACATTATGTAGCTGAATCTGAACAACCAATCAGTATCACACCGATCGCTTCCACTTCCCATCACATTTTCTGATACCCGTACAGCGTGGAGCACGGGTCACTTCAGACAACCTGCCTCGATGTGGATTGGAACCTCAGACCAATAAGCGTCTGGTGAGTGCCACCATGCTTCCGCGTACATTGACAAGTACATACAGCCTTCCTCTTTGTTTACCTTCTCGCGAGCCAATTTGTCTCTCTGTCTATATATTTTTCAGTCTGTTTCTCCATCTACATATTTGTCAGCCTATCTCTGTATATTTGCCAGCCTGTCTCTTTGACTACTTGTTTGCTTGTAAATTTGTCTCTCTGTCAATATATTTGACAGTCTGTCTCTCTGTCTACCTGCTTGCCTGTCAGTTTATCTCTCTGTCTATATATTTGTCAGCCTGTCTCCCTGTCTGTATATTTGCCAGCCTGTCTCTCTGTCTATATATTTGTCAGCCTTCCTTTTTGTCTACCTGCTTTCCTGTCAGTTTGTCTCTCTGTCTATATATTTTCCAGTCTGTTTATCCGTCTATATATTTGTCAGCCTATCTCTGTCTGTATATTTGCCAGCCTGTCTCTTTGTCTACCTGCTTGCCTGTCAATTTGTCTCTCTGACTACACATTTGCCAGTCTGTCTCTTTGTCTACCTGCTTGCCTGTCAATTTGTCTCTCTGACTACACATTTGCCAGCCTGTCTCTTTGTCTACTTGTTTGCCTGTCAATTTATCTCTCTGTCTATATATTTGTCAGCCTGTCTCTCTTTCTATATCTTTTTCAGCCTGTCTCTCTGTCTATATATTTGCCATCCTGTCTCTCTGTCTATATATTTGCCATCATGTCTCTCTGCCTAATATAATTGTCAGCCTTTCTTTTTATCTGCCTGCTTGCCTGTCAGTTTGTCTCTCTGACTACACATTTGCCAGCCTGTCTCTTTGTCTACTTGTTTGCCTGTCAATTTATCTTTCTGTCTATATATTTGTCAGCCTGTCTCTCTTTCTATATATTTTTCAGCCTGTCTCTCTGTCTATATATTTGCCATCCTGTCTCTCTCTCTATATATATTTGCCATCCTGTCTCTCTTTCTATATATTTGTCAGCCTGTCTCTCTGTTTATATAATTGTCAGCCTTCCTCTTTGTCTACCTGCTCGCCGATCATTCTGCCTTACAGCCAAATACGTCACGAACACTCACAGACTACTCCAGCCTGCCACACACTGACACTCGACGCAGTCCTCGGTCTATAGCCTGGCCCCAAGCCACAGGCTACATCAACGCGTGTGGCCCTACAGCTCCATTAATCTGGCAAAGGCCTCTGGTTCCATCACAACAGTGTCCTTAGACCTCTGACATCACGCCTGGTTCCAGTACAACCACATTTCCAAAATGTCACGAGCGTGCAATGTCTGAAAGCCAACGTGGCCAATGACACTTTCGTCCTGTCGAGCTCCAGAAGTTGAGACTCGTGTTGTTGTTTGGGTAACATTAACAGAACGAACGAACGAACGAACGAACGAACAAACTTTATTTTCAAATGGTTAAGAATTGGTCACGCAGGCCCGTCTGAATTCTGCCCTTCTTCTCTAATTACACACATGCAGTATTTCATTCGACATCACTTATGAACCTAAACTTAGACAAGAAAAGAACAATAAGCATTGAAACCCGTGAAAAATAATCAGTAATGCATGGCTCACTGGGGCAATGTTTAATATGGGCATTATAAATACCAAAGGACTGTGTAACGTGCCATACATATGAGAATGTTTATTGGCTAGTTGTCGTTTGAGATAATTTTCCATTATTCTTGGGGGGGTTTTTTTTTGGGGGGGGGGGGGGGGCATGTAGTGTGTACCGAGGTAGTGTTCAAACAGAAGCAACACAAGAACACAGCTGGTGGCAATAATGAATGGTATCAAAAACAGGTGGTTGGTTGAGGAAGAGCTGTTAATGGGAACCAAGTGAAAACAATATATAACTAGGAAGTTCGACCAAGGGTAAGCCACACCTTGATGACCTTTCGAATTAGTCTTTATCACTGAACAAAAACGATCGTGGAAAACGGAAGTATCACAAATAGAGAACCAACGAATCACAATCACAGAAACTGAAGTATTACAATCACAGAATCTGAAGTATTACAATCTCAGAAACCGAACTATCGCAATCATAGACAATGTAATATCACCATAACAAACACTGGATTATCACAATCAGAATCTGAAGTATCACAATCACAGAAACTGAACTATCTCAATCACAGCCAATGAAGTATCACAATCACAAACTCTGAAGTATCTCAATCACAGACAATGAAGTATCACAATCACAGACAAAGAAGTATATCAATCACAGCCAATGAAGTATCACAATCACAGAAAATGAGGTATCGTAATCACAGACAATGAAGTATCACAATCACAGACAATAAAGTATCACAATCACAGACAATAAAGTATCACAAACTCTGAAGTATCACAATCACAGACAATGAAGTATCTTAATCACAGCCAATGAAGTATCACAATAATAGAAAATGAAGTATCACAATCACAGACAATGAAGTATCACAATCACAGAAAATGAAGTATCACAATCACAGACAAAGAAGTATCGCAATCACAGCCAATGAAGTATCACAAACACAGACAAAGAAGTATCTCAATCACAGCCAATGAAGTATCACAATCACAGACAATGAGGTATCATGATCACAGACAATGAGGTATCACAATCGCAGACAATGAAGTATCGCAATCACATAAAAAGAAGTATCACAATCACGGAAACTAAATTAGGTCAATCACAGACAATGAAGTATCACAATCACGGAAACTAAATTAGGTCAATCACAGACAATGAAGTATCACAATCACAGACAATGAAGTATCAAAATCACAGACATTAAGAATCTCAATCACAGACATTGAGGAACTCAATAATAGCCAATAAAGTATCATAATCACAGACAATGAAGCATCACAATCTCAGGCAATGAAGTATCATAATCAGAGACAAAGAAGTATCTCAATCACAGTCAATGAAGTATCACAATCACAGACAAAGAAGTATCTCAATCACAGCCAATGAAGTATCACAATCACAGACAATGGGGTATCATAATCACAGACAATGAGGTATCACAATCACAGACAATGAAGTATCGAAATCACATAAAAAGAAGTATCACAATCACAAACAATGAAATATCACAATCACGGAAACTAAATTAGCTCAGTCACAGACAATGAAGTATCACAATCACAGACAATGAAGTATCAAAATCACAGACATTAAGAATCTCAATCACAGACGTTGAGAAACTCAATGATAGCCAATAAAGTATCACAATCACAGACAATGAAGCATCACAATCTCAGGCAATGAAGTATCACAATCAGAGACAAAGAAGTATCGCAATCACAGCCAATGAAGTATCAAAATCACAGACAATGAAGTATCGAAATCACATAAAAAGAAGTATCACAATCACAAACAATGAAATATCACAAACAATGAAATATCACAATCACGTAAACTAAATTAGCTCAATCACAGACAATGAAGTATCACAATCACAGACAATGAAGTATCAAAATCACAGACATTAAGAATCTCAATCGCAGACATTGAGGAACTCAATTACAGCCAATAAAGTATCACAATCAGACAATGAAATATCACAATCACAGATAATGAAGTATCACAATAACAGGCAATGAAGTATCACAATCACAGAGAATGAAGTATCACAATCACAGAAACTGGATTATCACAATCACAGACAATGAAGTAACACAATAACAGACAATAACATATCACAAGCACAAACACTGGATTATCACCAATCAAAGAATTGGATTATCACAATCACAGACAATTAAGTATTACAGTCACAGATCACTGAAGTGTCACAATCACAAAAACTGGATTATCACAATCACAGACAATGAAGTATCACAATTACAAACTATTAAGTATTACAGTCACAGACAATAACGTGTCACAATCACAAACGCTGGTTATCGCAATTACATAAACTCGATTATCACAATCACATACAATGAAGTATCACAATTATAAAATCTGGATTATCACAATCACAGATAATGAAGTATCACAATCACAAAAACTGTATTATCAAAATCACAAACACTGAATTATCATAATCATAAAAACTGGATTGTCACAATCAAAGGCAATGACGTATTACAAACACAAAAACTGGATGTCTACAATCATGGAAACTGGATTCTCTCATTCACAGACAATAAAGTATCACAATCACAGCCAATGAAGTATCGCATTTACAAAAAAAAAAGTAGATAACATTTTGCAATGATTACACAGATTTCATGTAGTCATCGCAGTGTTGGCAAGATCCTCTATCACTATCTCCTCCACCACCCTCTCCTCTATCACTCCCTCCCCTGCCATCCCCTCCTCTTTCACTTCCTGTCATCCCCCCTGTCGTGGAATACTGAGAGTTAATGATTCCCAGATAGACGACTGTATACACCGACTAACCAGGTAGAAGAAGGGTTAACAAACGAAGCAGTAAGAGTAAACAACAACGGAGTGACCAGGCGCATGTGTTTATAGGTCAAGACACAGAAGGGGCCGGCCAACAGCACAGGTAACCTGTTGCGTGGAAAAATGGTGGTTTGCGACAAAGGCAGACAGACATCTTGGATAGCATATTGCCGTCTGAACGTATGAATAACGGAAACAGTTGCAGATCTGTAATTTTTACTCACTAAACTGTGCATAATGAAGTAGGAACTTGACGGCGTCAAGCAAGGTCAAGGAACTATGCGGCAAAAGATCCTATAAAGATGTCCACTCTTTGTGTAAGTGTAGTGGTGTTCCAAAACTGAACGAAGGAGATATGTCTTGAGTGGGAATAGAAATACACGTCCATAATTGATGGAAAGATGGGATAGTAAATGTGTTATTGCTAAGTGTTTTCGATCAGGAACATAGATGCCTAATAATGTATTAATATACTAGGAGTATAGTTTTAGCATAGGAATATAGATGTTGCGTGAAGGCGCATTAACTTCTTTCTATTAGTAGGAATAGGTATAGACGTTAGGTGAATATTTCTATCCTATTGTCAGAGTGGGTGTTTTCGAAGCCTTTCATTTAGGCTGGAGGAAAAGACACTCACATAGGAGAGAGAGGACGCAGACACAGATCTCATTAATTAAATGTATCACAAAAGGTTCCCACACCAGTGCGAGGACTTATCAACTAAGATATTAAACCAGATGGCTGTGGTCAAGATCATCAGTGTGATAACCACAAGAAAGCACTTTAAAGAATAAAGCACGGACCTGTGGACATAAGAAAGGAAAGAAAAGAAGTGTAATCTTAATAAGTCAGGAGGACAGAGAACGAACAATAGAGACTATACAAACTAAAGAAAAAAGACTCAAATGGACTCAGTATCAAAGAGTTGCAAGGTGCATACCAAATGCTTAATACCAATCTCGAACTACCAGTGTAGAACGTTACAGGACAAATATAGAGAATACCGGAAAAACTCGATGTGTTTTCAAGGATGGAATTAAGAACACTATAAGCAAGCAACGAACATTCAGTTTAAGCTGACAGCATAGATGTGATCGGTTTAAGTACATTGCTACAGTGGTGCACATTTTTTCATTACAAACAAAACGGATATATCTACAGGACTCAAACAGATGGAGCATTCAGGGTGAGGACCGTTCTGTTGTATCTATGTACCGTCCTGTACTTTAGCCGAGAGAGAGACGAGGAAGACACGGAGAATATCTATCAACATCTTATCTGGCAGCAACCCTAGAGAACATACCAACTACTCGGACAATATCCATACATACAACAGACATGTTTTTATTAATAAATCTTTTATCTTATCGTTGAAAGGAACTGTTGTCGGAGTATGTGTTGAGGGAATAATAGAGAGAGAGAAAGAAATAGATATATGGAATGGAAGACAGAAGAGAGGAGTGTAGACCAAAGTCAGTCAATAATCCCAACAGATACTAAGTTTAAAGATGTGCTTGTTGATTCCAATCTCCTCTCGGGAATTAACAGGACACCCCCTCCCCAACCATTCTTTTCTCTATAAACTCCCTGACTCACCCCCCCCACCCAATTCCATAATCCTCAGGATCCAGGAAAGGCCAAGGCTGGGTATAACACATCCAGCTCCCTTATTATGCAAACCCACACATGGGGATTTGTACCCGACCTTCAGCATCTAGGAGCAGTCCCGACACCCCTACACCCCTGCTAATTAGCCAGATAATATGCTCACACGGTTACAATCCAACCCGGAAGCAATAATTATTGACCCTGAATCCAGGAATAAAATAATGACACTAATTATTATTTCTTTCTATCTGTCACAATGACATCCTCTGTGACCCTGGTGTGAAAGCTGTTCCCGGTTCGTAATTCGCGTTCTTTGGTCGCATAATGAGAAGAGAGGCATTGGGACACATCGCCACGACTGGACGGATCAGTAGAAGAAGAGAGGCATTGTGACGACTGGACAGATCATTAGAAGAAGAGAGGCATTGGGAGACATTGTGACGACTGGACAGATCATTGAAGAAAGAGGGAAAAAGGGGGGGGGGCCCCCCCATTGGGAGACATTGTGATGACTGGGACAGATTCAGTAGATAGAAGAGAGCAGTGGGAGGGGACATTGTGGACGGACTGGACAGATCATCGAAGAAGAGAGGCATTGGGAGACATTGTGATGAATGGACAAATCAGTCAGAAGAATGAGAGGCATGGGAGACATTGGATGACTGGGACAGATCAGTAGAAGAAGGAGAGGCAATGGGAAGACAATTGTGATGAATGGACAGATCATTAGAAGACGAGAGGCATTGGAGGACATTGTGATGACTGGACAGCATCATTAGAAGAAGAGAGGCCATTGGGAGACATTGTGACGACCTGGACAGATCCGTAGAAGAAGAGAGCATTGGGAGGACATTGTGACGACTGGACAGATCATAGAAGAAGAGAGGCATTCTGAGACATTGTGATGACTGGACCAGATCAGTAGAAGAAGAGAGGCATTGGAGACATTTTGACGATCTGGACAGATCATTAGAAGAAGAGAGGCATTGGTGAGACATTGTGAGACTGGACATATCAGGTAGAAGAAGAGAGGCATTGGGAGACATTGTGATGACTGGACAGATCATTAGAAGAAGAGAGGCATTGGGAGACATTGTGATGACTGGACAGATCATTAGAAGAAGAGAGGCATTGGGAGACATTGTGATGACTGGACAGATCAGTAGAAGAAGAGAGCCATTGGGAGACATTGTGACGACTGGACAGATCAGTAGACGAAGAGAGGCATTGGGAGACATTGTGACGACTGGACAGATCATTAGAAGAAGAGAGGCATTGGGAGACATTGTGATGACTGGACAGATCAGTAGAAGAAGAGAGGCATTGGGAGACATTGTGACGACTGGACAGATCAGTAGAAGAAGAGAGGCATTGGGAGACATTGTGATGACTGGACAGATCAGTAGAAGAAGAGAGACATTGGGAGACATTGTGACGACTGGACAGATCAGTAGAAGAAGAGAGGCATTGGGAGACATTGTGATGACTGGACGGATCAGTAGAAGAAGAGAGACATTGGGAAACATTGTGACGACTGGACAGATCAGTAGAAGAAGAGAGGCATTGGGAGACATTGTGACGACTGGACAGATCATTAGAAGAAGAGAGGCATTGGGAGACATTGTGATGACTGGACAGATCAGTAGAAGAAGAGAGACATTGGGAGACATTGTGACGACTGGACAGATCATTAGAAGAAGAGAGGCATTGGGAGACATTGTGATGACTGGACAGATCAGTAGAAGAAGAGAGACATTGGGAGACATTGTGATGACTGGACAGATCAGTAGAAGAAGAGAGGCATTGGGAGACATTGTGACGACTGGACAGATCATTAGAAGAAGAGAGGCATTGGGAGACATTGTGACGACTGGACAGATCAGTAGAAGAAGAGAGGCATTGGGAGACATTGTGATGACTGGACAGATCAGTAGAAGAAGAGAGACATTGGGAGACATTGTGACGACTGGACAGATCATTAGAAGAAGAGAGACATTATGAGACATTGTGACGATTGGACAGATTAGTAGAAGAAGTGGCAGAGGCAGACACAGAGAAATGATGCTGGATGGATTGAGACGGTGGCATGGAGGAATATCATCAGCAGAGTTGATCCAGAACACCAAGGACCGAGATCTGTGGAGAGACATTAACGCCTACGACAGCTGGCAGGGCATATAGTTTTTTTTTTAACGATGATGATGGTTTTAAGTGAAATATGCCCCCCCCCCCCTCCCTACCAAAAACAAAACAAAAACAAAGTTAGCAGTTAGTTTGCAAAATATCCGATGTTCCGTGAACATCCGAAGATTTAAGAACAGCCCAAATTTTAAGAACACTCCACGTTTCAAGAACATCCGAAGATTGAAGAACAACCCAAGTTTCACGCACAGTCGACTTTCCAAGAACAGCCAAATTTTCAGGAACAGCCCAAATTTCAAGAATAGCCAAAGTTACAAGAGTAGCCGAAGTTACAAGACCAGCATAAGCTTGAGGAATAGCCAACATGTCAAGAACAGCCCAAGTTTCAACTACAGCCCAAGCTACATGATCAACTGAAGTTACAAGGTCAACTGAGGTTACAATAACACCCGAAGTTACAATATCAACTGCGTTTACAAGATCAACTGATGTTACAAGATCAACTAAAGTTACAAAATCAAATAAAGTTACAACATCAATTGAAGATATATCAAATGTGGGTACATGATCAACTGAAGTTACACGTTTACCTGACGTTACAATGTAAACCGAAGTTACAACATCAACCGAAGTTAAAATATCAACTTTGGTTACATGATGAACTGAAATTACACGATCAACTCAGGTTACAATACAAACCGAAGTTACAATATCAACTGTGGTTGACAGATAAACTGAAGTTGCAATACAAACCGAAGTTACAATATAAACCGAAGTTACAGGATCAATCGAAGTTACAATATCTACTGTGATTACAATATCAACAGTGGTTACAAGAATCAACTGAAGTTACAATATCTACTCTGGTTACAAGATCAACTATGGTTACAATATCAACTGTGGTTATAATATAAACTGAAATTACAATATTAACTGTGGTTAAAACATCAACTGAAGTTACAACATCGACTGTGGCTACAAGATCAACTGATGTTACAAGATCACCTGAAGTTATAAGGTCACTTGAAGTAACAGGATCAACTGAAGTTACAAGATGAACTGACGTTACAAAATCAACTGAAGTTACAAGATCAACTGAAATTACAAGATCAACTGAAGTTACAAGATTAACCGAGAAAGCGAACAAACTGATCATTAAATGTGTTATCACTCTGAATCCAGGTCAAGGGAACGCCCCGACACATCCGACTATCAATTATGTATCTGCCTTTTATCTCTCTATTCTGGAAGTAAACGTGGACACGGCCAAGAATTAACCACTTCAACTCATAAAACCGCGACTAGTGTCCTTGCGACACACTTCCAGGTGACCATAGATTCCAGTAAATGCTATTTAATTTATCGCGTTCAACATAAAACAGAAAACTGCCATATTGATTTTTGAATTTGCTGATAACAAACAGATTAAAACCTGCTTTTCAAGCAGCCTGCTGCCGGTAATTTCCACTGATTGTTATCTGGTGGAGCCGTGGCGCAGTGGCTAGAGGTTTGCCTACGCTTAGTGATATTGGGTTCGAACCCAATCTGAGGTTGATTTTTTTTTTTTAGTTGTCGTGGCTATCAAGTCGACCCAGACGAAAATAGACACCAGAAAATGTCATGGGGTGTGGAATGGCAGCTTGACACTCATCACATCAACCCCGGAGTGCCCACTGTCTACGAAAATATGAAGCCAGCACCATATGTCCGACAGACATGAAGGCGTATGGACGGGTCTTATACTTGTTACTATCAACATGGCGGACAGGCATTGAATCGTTAAGGCCTTTAGAGTGTTTACGCTTGTGACTACGGTTTGCATTTGCATTTTCCTCTTGTTGTACTGATAGTATATGGTTCCGTCGCCCTGATACTGTGAGCTGTGAATTTCGTGTGGAATGCTTTTATATCTGTCTGCGGTTGTTTACAGCGTGAACTGCATGTTCGGAATAATGACGGCCGGTTGTCGCTGAATCCTGAGAAACGTCGCTGGAGCTACGGTGTTCGTGCTTTGTGCGGCGCTTTCGGCGGGTCGCCCTGCGGAAAGAGACCGAGCTGTATGGGATAAAAACCGGGTCAATGAAGTCTTTCTGGTGACTGCCACTTCCATCGACGTTGAACTGTATTTTTCGTGGAGGACTTTTGTGTTGGCATTTTGGCAGCGGCATTATGCACAGTGTACCTGTGCGGGCTGTTGGCTTGCCGAGACTCCTGCTTTTCCACTTTTCACATTGGGCAGCAAGGAGCATGTTATGTGATATTCACTGACACAGGAACGGGGCATAATGGGGAAGACCCGTTGCCGTGAAGTTAAAACCGCGACTGACTGACTGACTAACCAACCAACTAATCAATCAACCAACCAACCAACCAACCAACCAACCAACCAACTAACTAACTAATTAACTAACCAACTAACTAACCAACTAACTAACTAACTAACTAACTAACTAACTAACTAACTAACTATCTAACTAACTAACTAACTAACTAACTAACCAACTAACCAACCAATCAACCAACCAACCAATTAACCAACTAACCAACTAACCAACTAACCAACTAACCAACTATCCAACTAACCAACTAACTAACCAATAACCAATTAACTAACTAATAACTATCCAACTAACTATATTTTGTTATGTGCCCATTTAGCATCATCAGTTTTCTGTCATGGGAAACGTCAGTTTTATTGTCCCGACAACAGTGTCCGTTTGAAGCTACTACACATTCGTGGACTGAATCACCGAAGAATGGGAAGAAGACTGTAAGCTTTTATTAGAACACAATCACATGTAGCAAACTGAACGTTGCGGCCAACGCCCTCATAGCCCACAAACACCAATCACACACCGATACAACTACAGTAACAACACTACATAAACAATATATATCATCATCAAATGCATGCCGGTCAGCGTGGGCGGTCATATTTCGTCATCTTACACGATCACCAGAGTCGTGGATCACTCTGTGTTCTGTTTCGACCATACCGTGTGGACAAGCCTCCAAATATGTTCTTCTCTGATTTCCCCTTGTTCTTTGCCCTACAATCTTTCTAGTTGTCATTAATTTCTCTAGTTTACTTCTTCTCAACACGAGCCCAAACAAATTTCACTGTCTTTGTCTAATGTCTATACTTCAGTTTGTGGTTTTCATTTGTTTCTTGTAGTATTTGCTCATGGGTTCTTCAATCTGTCCATGGTAGTCTTTGTATTTTCCCCAGAAACCGCTAGTCTATTGTCATTAGATGTTTTTCGGCTTTACTATTGATCGTCCACATTTTACATCTATACAAAAGTACACGTTCTATATAGCACTTCAATTCTATTTTTCTCATTGCAGTTGATATCTTCTTATTAGTCAGTATGATTTCCATTTGGCAAAAGGCTACCTTTGCTATAGCGATTCTTGTTCTAATCTCTTCAAGGCACCTCCCATCAGATGTTATGACTGTTCCGTGATTGTTGTAACGATTCACTTGTGTAAGAATATTCCCATTTATCCTCATATTACATTGTGTTATTTCTTTCTTCTTAGAGACGACCATAGTATGTGTCTTCTTACAATTTAATTCTGACCCTAGCTGTTCACTGTGTGCAACAACCGCATCTACTAAATGTTGCAGATCCTGTTCATTGTCTGCAATCAGTACTGCATCAGCCACATATCTAATGTTATTGATGTTATGTCCTTTAATGGCGAATGCTCTCATATATTCAAAATGTATAAAACTATCTTGACTGTATAGGAAAACTATATATCTGTATAAGTTATTCATGCATGGGATGGACTGGATACCTGACTAGACTACACATTCATTGGACAATAAAGAAAGCTGGCTACTAAGAAAAACACAATTGAGGAAAG
Source organism: Cepaea nemoralis (assembly GCA_014155875.1). Lineage (NCBI taxonomy): Eukaryota > Metazoa > Mollusca > Gastropoda > Stylommatophora > Helicidae > Cepaea > Cepaea nemoralis. The sequence continues at coordinate 360,432 of JACEFZ010006112.1, read as the reverse complement.
TGAAATATTCTGAGCATCTAAACAAATACAAATATCAGGAAGAGATAACTATGGAGGAAAGTGTAACGATGAGAGGGGGTGGAGAAGAATAAGACCACGACGTAGATGAATTCAAGAAGTGATAGATAACTTACAAGACAGCGACAGAGGCATGAGCTCGGGATTATCTCATCTCATCTCATCTCATCTCAGCATGTTCCTCTTGTACCTTGCGGTGTCGAGGTGAAGTATAAACAGCGGGATGGTGCCCGCTTATAGTTTTCGTGCATCGAGATCGTTTTCGTGCATCGGACTCTGCTATTTCCTCCGTCCATCGTTTACGTTGTCGGCCCCTTCTTATGCTTCCATGTGGTCTGCAAATCATTGCTTTTTTGTGGTATACTGTTAGTTGGTTGCCTGCTGGCACCCCCAAACCATTTGACTTGTTGCCTTCTAATAGAATCTAGCGCTGCTATTACCCCCACTTTAGTTCCGAGTTTTTCATTTGTGATCTTATTTTTTCTTGACACATTGAGTATTCTTCTCAAGAATCTAATTTCTGTTGTTGTGATTTTTCTTTTCTCTTTTTCTATCATTTTCCAGGTTTGGCTTTGGTAGCATAGAGGTTGGTAGGAAGATTATGTTGTAAAGTGCTTTCTTAGTAACTATTGATACATGTTTGTTCTTTAGTATAGGTGCCATATGTCCAATGAGTTGGTTTGCCTTATTGCATCTATTTTCGATCTGGTCTTAGATTTGCCATTTGATGATATTATACATCCTAGGTACTTGAATTCTTTACTTGTTTCAGGGGATGTTCGTTTAGGTGAATTGTTGTCTTGTTCTTCTTTATTTATAGTCATTACCTCTGTTTTATTTGTGCTAATTTTCACGTTATTTTCCCTACACATTTCGTTTAGACTATTCTTGTGGTGTTGTAATTCAGCTTCTGATCTTGCTATTAGAGCTTGGTCGCCCGAAAAAAAAAGAGTTCTGTACTGGTGTAATTTGCAGTTGGCTCTTCTTCTGTGTTCTCGTCATGAGGTGATCTTGCGGTCTCTGTTTGGCTAGTTTCTTTATATATGTTATCTATATAGATTATGAACAAGAGAGGGGACAGGACACAACCTTGTCGTACTCCGGATCTTATAGTGAAGGGTTCTGAGTGTCCTCCAGTTGCTCTCAATATGCATTCACTGTTGTTGTATAAGCTTCTACATAACATCGACTTCCGGTCCCCAACATGGCGGATAGGCATTTGAACCGTTAAACCTCTGGAGTGTTTATACTTCTGGCTAGCTACGGTTTGCAGTCTTATTTTCCTCATGTTGGACTAGTAGTGCATGGTTCCGTCGTCCTGCTACTGAGCTGAGTGTGTGGCGCGACACTGTGAGCTGTGAATTTCGTTTAGAAAGTATTTACATCTTTCCGCGGTTATAGTGTGAATTGCATGTTTGGAACGATGGCGGCCGGCCTGTCGCTTGGAATTGACAGAATTGCATTTTCAATTCAAGAGTGCATTGTTTTAGTCTCCTTGGGGTTATGCTGGAGCTACAGTGTTCGTGCTTTGTGCGATGCTTTACGCGGGAAGCCCTGCCGAAAGGGGCCGAGCCATATGGGATCAATCCAGGGGCAATGAAGTCGGTCATCTCGACTTTAATGCAGTAATGTGTGGCTGGCGGTTTTCTAGTGACTGCCGCTTCCAGTCTACCATAACAAGCAATGATGTACAGACCAGAGGGAAGCAGAGGAAGAGGCCGACCACGTAAACGATAGACGCAGGGAATAACAGAGTCCATGGGAATATCGATACATGAAGCCCATAAGCGGGCACTCTCCCGCTGTTTATACTTCACCTCGACACCGCAAGGTACAAGAGGAACATGATGCGATGAGATGCCGCTTCCATCGACGATGAACTGTATTTTCCGTGGAGGACGGCGGCATTATGTCCAGTGTACCTCTGCGGGCTGTTGTCTTGTCGAGACTCCTGTCTATTCCATATTTTTACATAGGGCAATGTGGAGCATTTCGTATGGTATTCGCGGGCACAGGAACGGAGCATAAAGGGGATGACTGCTGTGATCTTGGATCAGCGACTAACTAACTAAGCTTCTACATAGGTGTGTTAGATGTGTCCTCACTCCATGTTGTTGAAGAATTTCTCACAGCTTGTTACTATCTACTCTATCAAATGCCTGTTCTTGGTCGACAAAGATTAAGTAGAGTGTTTCATTGAATTCGATTGATTTTTTATAAGTTGTCTAAGGGCAAACATGGTATCTGTGCATCCCTTTTTCGCCCTAAACCCAAGTTGTGTTTCGCTTAGCAGGGGTTCTATAGTAGTTCGTAATCTTTTCACAAGAATTTTGCAAAATATTTTCCCAGTAAGACTCAACAGGGAAATGCCTCTGTATTGTGTGCAGTATCTTTTGCTGCCTTTGCTTTTCCAGATTGGGATAATTATGGCGTTTCCCCAGTCTCGTGGTATCTATTGTTCTACCCAAACATGGTTGAATAGTCGATGTAGTCATGCTGTTCCTACTTCTCTTGCTGCTTTAATTAGTTCAATTGGTATTTCATCTTGTCCCGGTGATGTTTTCAATGGGGCTAATCTGACGGCTTCTATAATTTCTTCTTTCAATATGTCTGGTTCTAGTTCTTCGATGGCATCTTGTCGGTTTCTTGAATCCCTATGACATCTGATGGAATGTTGAGAAGTTGTTAGAAATACTGCTTCCATCTTATTAGGATTTGTTATTGTTAACTTATTGGTTCTCCATTTTCGCTGTTAATTATATCAGTTGGGTCAAAATGTTCTTCTCGGGTTCTCATTGTACTTATCTTTTTATAGAAGTTTCTAGTTGCCTCCTTGTAGTTTTTATTTAGGGTTTCTCCATACTCCTCCCAGTATTTTTGTTTTTCTCTCTTACTATTCTATTCACATGTTTCCTCGCTATTCTATATTCTATGTAATCACGTTCCTGTTTGCTCTTCAACCACTATTTATATTTATTTTCCTTTTTGTCTTTTACAGCTTTTTGTACCTCTGCGTTCCACCAACTTGTTATTTTGTTTATCCGTGTTTTGCGTTTTTTTCGTGGTTCGACATGTTATTTTTGCAGTATTTAAAATGCTTGATTTTAACATCACCCATTCTTCTTCCACTGTCTTTCTTTCTATAGGTAATTTTACAAAGATTTCAGTTAGTTCTTTCTCATAATTTTTCCTCATTGCCTTGTCTTTGGGTTTTTGTTAAGTTTACTGATTCGCATGGCATGCACTCTCCTGGTCTTTGCTTTCTTCTTCTGTTGGTTGTTATTGTGGCAACAACTGCTTTGTGGTCTGTGTTTATACTTAAGTTCGGCTCTGCCCTTGCATCTAATATATTTCTCTTTCTGTTGTTTCTTTTTAATATAAAATCAATTTGGCTTCTGGTATCTAGATCATTCCATTTATACCAGGTGTATATTTGGGAGTCTTTGTGTTTATAGAATGCATTTATTATATAGAGGTCGTGTTGGCTGCATAGCTCTATCAGTCTACTTCCGTTATCATTTCTTTCATTATTTTGGTCTCCAAATGCTCCAAGATGTTTTTCTATGCCCGCTCTGTTGTGTCCTAGTCTTCATTGAAGTCTCCCATAACTACAATGTTGTCCTGCTTCTCTATTTTATTTAGCATGTCATGGATGTTTCCGTAGAATTCCTCGCAGTCTTGCTCATTTTTGTTTGTGTTACATGGTCTGTATATTCGTACATATGTTGTAATTGTTTGTTCTTTTTAATCTCATTGTTATGATTCTTTTTGATAAATAGTTTATTTATAATATTCTCCTTGCTAGCCGTGGTTGTGTCCTGTACCCTCTCTTGTTTATAACATATATAGGCAACATATGTAAAGAAACCAGCCAATCGGAGACCTCGAGAACACCAAACGACGAGAACACAGAAGAAGAACCATCTGCAAATCTAACTATTAGAGAACTCCTGTTTGCGGACGACCAAGCACTAATAGCAAAATCAGAACTGAATTACCACATGAAAAGTCTAAACGCAATGTGTGGGGACCATAACATGAAAATTAGCACAAGTAAAACAGACGTATTGACTATAACTAAAGAAGATAAAACAATAACGATTCACTAAACGAACATCCCTTGAAACAAGTAAAGAGTTTCAAGTACCTATGAAGTATATTATCAAATGGCAAATCACAAGACGAGATCGAAAATAAATGCAATAAGGCAAACCAACGCATTGGACAAATGGCACCAATACTAAAGAACAAACATGTATCATTAACTACTAAGAAAGCATTGTACAACACAATCTTCCTACCAACTCCATGTTACCAATGCCAAACCTGGACAATGACAGAAAAAGAGAAAAGAAAATCACAACAACAGAAATGAGATTCCTGAGAAGAATACTCAATGTATCAAGAAGAGGAAAGATCAGCAATGAAGAAATCAGGACTAAAGTGAGGATTATAGCTGCACTAGATTTTTATTAGGAAGCAGCAAGTCAAATGGTTTGGCCATGCAAGTAGGTTACCAACTAACAGTATACCACAACAAGCAATGATGTACAGACCAGAGGGAAGCAGACGAAGAGGTCGACCACGTAAACGATGGACGCAGGAAATAACAGAGTCCATTGGAATATCGATACATGAAGCCCAAAAGCGGGCACTCTCCCGCTGTTTATACGTTACCTCGACACCGCAAGGTACAAGAGGAACATGATGAGATGACAGATGAGATGAAAGAAGGTGGGTCGTAAGAAATAGATGACTGAAGGAATTTTACAACTAATGGAAACAAGAAGACTCAACAAAAATAATTCTGCCAAATATGAAGAAATTCACAGACAAGTCAGAATATTATGTAAGGAGGCAAAAGAAGCATGGCTTGAGAAAAATTGCTTAGATATTGAAAAACAACACAACAGTCAAAATACCAAATTAGTGCACAAAATAATTCAGGAACTGAATAATAACAGAACAATACATCAGCAGGCTGTCTGAAAACTAAAGATGGCAAAATCATAATAGAAAAAGATCAGATTCTACATGTATGGTCAGATTATGTGAAAAACCTTTATGATGATAACAGAGAGGAACAGTATTATATTCAATTTAATAATGAAGGACCGCCAGTTTTGAAGATAGAGGTTCGAAATGTTCTTAAACATATGAAAGCTGGCAAAGCCCCCGGGGCAGATAACATCACAACAGAAATGATTAATGCTTTAGAAGAATATGGAATAGATCAAGTCACCAGACTGCTGAACACATTATATGACACCAGAGATATACCTTCTGAATTATGTAACTCAGTATTTATTGCAATCCCCAAGAAATCAGGAAGCCTTGGAATGTGATCAACATAGAACAATTAGTATAATGAGTCAAATCACAAAGATTTTGCTACGAATTATCATGCAAAGAGTGAGGAAGAAAATACAACCTGCAATAGGGGAAGAACAATGTGGGTTTGTAGAAGGAAAGGGTACAGTAAATGCTGTGTATATGCTGTGATCAGTTATTGAACGTGCTTAGAAGTAAACAAGGATATACATCTTTGCTTTATTGACTACACAAAGACTTTCGATAGAGTTAGACATGTCAACATGATGGATATGCTTGCAGATCTGCAAATTGATGGGGAAAACATTAGGCTTATAAAAAACATATAAGTTGGAAACAACAAGCTGCCATAAGGATTGATAATGAAGTGAGACAATATCAGCCTATTAAGAGAGGTGTTAGGCAGGGATGTGTAATGTCTCCAGATCTTTTTTGTTGTTGCCTATACAGTAAAAATATTTTCAGAAATGTAGAAGATATAAATGGAATCAGCATTGAAGGACGAAACATCAATAACAATAGATATGCAGATGATACAATATTGATTTCAGACAATGAGCAGGATCTGCAACAATTAGTATATGCGGTTGTTGCACACAGTGAAAAACTGAGGTTAGAATTAAATTGTAAAAAGACACAGATTATGGTCGTCACTAGGAAGAAGGAAATACCACAATGTAAAATACGAGTAAATGGGAATATTCTTCAACAAGTGAATCGGTACATTTATCTCGGAACAGTCATAACATCTGATGGGAAGTGCCTTGAAAAGATTAGAACAAGAATCGCCATGGCGAAAGTAGCCTTTAGCAAGATGAACAACATAATGACCAATAAAAAGATGTCAATTGAAACGAGAAAAAGAGTGTTGAGGGGATACATAGAGCCTGTTCTTTTGTATGGATGTGAAACTTGGCCAATGAGCAGACAAGCTGAAAAACATCTGATGGCTGCAGAAATGTGGTTTCTGAGGAAAATGCAAAGAATACCATGGACAGACAGAAAAACCAATGACGAAGTACTACAGGAGACAATCGAAAATCGTAAATTGATTAGAGAAATTAGACGTAGACAGTCAATTTTTTTTTCGTATGAGAAGAAATGGATTGGAGAACTTAGTGACAACTGGCAAGATCGCAGGGAACAGACCAAGGGGAAAACCGAGAATAAAATACCTGGATGGCTTGGCCACATGGCATGGTCGAGACAGGAATACAGAGCTGATCCACGCCCCTGGTGATCGAGCATGACCGCCCACGCTTTGCGGCATGGTAAATGATTGATTGATTGATTGTTGTTATTAGTGTTATTGGTTTTGTTGTTATTTTTGTTGTTATCGATGTTGATGCTCTGTTGTTGTTGTTGGTTTTTTTTGTTATTGCTTGTGTTGTTGTTGTTGTTGCTGCTGCTTTTGTTATTGTTATTAATGCTGTTATTGCTTGTGTTGTTGTTATTGTTGTTGCTGCTTTTGTTGCTGTTATTGCTTGTGTTGTTGTTGTTACTGTTATTGCTTGTGTTGTTATTGTTGTTGCTTTTTTGTTATTGCTCGAGTTGTTGTTGTTTTTGTTGTTTTTGTTGTTTTTGTTGTTGTTGTTTTGTTGCTTTTGTTGTTGTTATTGCTTGTGTTGTTGTTTCTTTTGTTGTTGTTATTGTTTGTGTTGTTATTGTTTGTGTTGTTGTTGTTGTTGTTATTGATGTTTTCATTGTTGTTATTGTTGTTGTTGCAGTTGTTATTGTTGTTGCTGTTATTTTTATTTGTTATTGCTTTTATTATTATTATTGTTGTTGTTGCTGCTACTGCCTACTGCTGCTGTTGTTGTTGTTGTTTTTGTTGATATTGGTGTTATTGTTGATGCTGTTGTTATTGTTACCGTTATTATTGTTATTGTCAACAATTATTGTTGTTATTCGTATTGTTGTTATTGTTGTTATTATTGTTACTGTTGTTATTGTTATTGTTGTTAACGTTGTTATTTTTGTTATTTTTATTTTTGTTGTAATCGTTGTTATTTTTTATTGTTTCCACTGCTGTTGTTAATGCTGTTGTTGTTATTATTTTTTTTTTATTTTTGCTGTTGTTTTCTTTGGTGCTATTGTTGTTGTAGTGGTGATCAATGCGATGGCAGTAGTGGTGGTCACGGTGTTGATAGTCTTAGTAGTAGTAGTAGTAGTAGTAGTAGTAGTAGTAGTAGTAGTAGTAGTAGTAGTAGTAGTAGTAGTAGCAGCAGCAGCAGTAGTAGTAGTAGCAGCAGCATCAGTTGTAGTAGTAGTAGTAGTAGTAGTAGTAGTAGTAGTAGTAGCAGCAGCAGTAGTAGTAGTAGCAGCAGCATCAGTTGTTGTAGTAGTAGTAGTAGTAGTAGTAGTAGTAGTAGTAGTAGTAGTAGCAGCAGCAGTAGTAGTAGTAGCAGCAGCATCAGTTGTAGTAGTAGTAGTAGTAGTAGTAGTAGTAGTAGTAGTAGTAGTAGTAGTAGTAGTAGTAGTAGTAGTAGTAGTAGTAGTAGTAGTAGTAGTAGAAGTAGAAGTAGTAGTAGTAGTAGTTGTTGTTGTTGTAGTAGTAGTAGTAGTAGTAGTAGTAGTAGTAGTAGTAGTAGTAGTAGTAGTAGTAGTAGCAGCAGCAGCAGTAGTAGTTGTAGTAGTAGTAGTAGTAGTAGTAGTAGTAGTAGTAGTAGTAGTAGTAGTAGTAGTAGTTGTTGTTGTTGTTGTAGTAGTAGTAGTAGTAGTAGCAGTAGCAGCAGCAGCAGCAGTAGTAGTAGTAGTAGTAGCAGTAGCAGCAGCAGTAGTAGTTGTAGTAGTAGTAGTAGTAGTAGTAGCAGCAGCAGCAGCAGCAGCAGCAGCAGTATTAGTAGTAGTAGTAGTAGTAGTAGTAGTAGTAGTAGTAGTAGTAGTAGTAGTAGTAGTAGTAGTAGTAGTAGTAGTAGTAGTAGCAGCAGCAGCATCAGTAGCAGTAGTAGTAGTTCTAGAAGTAATAATAGTAGTACCAGTAGTCGTACCAGTAGTAGTACCAGCAGCAGCAGCACAAGGTGGAACGGAGGTGGTAGCGCTGAGAGGACAGAAAAAGAAGAGCAGGAGTAGGAGATGGAGTAGGAGAAAGTCAGTCGCAATGCCCTTCATGTATACGTGCTCGGTAGTCATTCTCTAAGGACATATTGCGTGTTTGTATTAACTATGTCCTTCCCCTCTTCCCGCCGCATTCTGTCCACCACTTCATTACCAAGATGTGTGCCGCTGTCACTAGCACTCTATAGTTGTACCAGATCTGAGAGAGGAGGCACAGATCTGAGGAATCTGATCTGTCACGATTATAGATTTTACTTCCCGCGGAAACCCCGTCATCTTCTAGAACTGAACAGAGCTCAGGATCGGTAATCAGGAAACTACCTGTCAGGGTATACAACTACGGATTACATGGTGTTCTAAGGGAGATAATGAAGTTGGAAGTCTCGAGAATGTACTTATATAAATACACTAGAGTTGTACTTATATGTATAGATTAGAAATTCAAGGAATAAAGACATATTGACGTAGTTGTACCAGGCGACTTGTTAGTGCTGTTTCTGCTTTCTTCTATTGATCAAAATACAAGAGCACATCTAAGAGAAATCAATTTCCAGTTCAGCCCTTACACAGAACATAGACATGTTTCTAAAATAATCACAAAATATGATTCGTCTCGTTTGTCCTGGAACTGTGAAAGAAGTTTCTGATATCTTTCTATGGTTTATCTGCACTTGATCCAGTCGGGCCTCCGTCAGAGGCAGGTCATCAAAATGACACACGGGGACTTGGGACTTCATGGGGAGGTTCTCTCCGCTGGGGAAACCAGTGCCTTAATAGAATTTAAGAAAATAAACAACAATGGAAGACAGTTCAGGGACGATGGGCCAAGAAGAATGTTATACTTCTACCTGAGCTCCTCAAAGATGCCAAGAGCAGTGCTGAATGTCAGTGTATATTCACTGAGACTCTAGTGGTTGACCACATTCAGGTGAATGCTAACTCAAGATGCACAGGGGCACATAAAAAGCTCATGGACGCATCAATCCATCATGAGCAGCTCATGGACGCATCAATCCATCATGAGCAGCTCATGGACGCATCAATCCATACATGAGCGGTCCAAGGATGCATCAGTCTATACATGAGCAGCCCATTGGCACATCAATTCATTCATGAGCAGCGCATGGACGCATCAATTCATAACATGAGTAGGCCAAGGACACATCTATCCACACATAAGCTGCCCATGGGCTCATCAATCCAAACATGAGCAGCCCACGGAGGCATCAATCCAAGTTTAACCATGTAGATACCAGACAAGGCGGGTACATTACCAAGTTTAACCGTGTAGATACCAGAAAAGACGGGTACATTATCACGTTTAACCGTGTAGATACCAGGCAAAAACAGCACATTGCCAAGTTTAACCGTGTAGATACCAGACAAAAACAGCACATTGCCAAGTTTAACCGTGTAGATACCAGACAAAAACAGCACATTGCCAAGTTTAACCGTGTAGATACCAGACAAAAACATCACATTGCCAAGTTTAACCGTGTAGATACCAGACAAAAACAGCACATTGCCAGGTTTAACAGTGTAGATACCAGACAAAAACAGCACATTGCCAAGTTTAACCGTGTAGATACCAGACAAGACGGGTACATTGCCAAGTTTAACCGTATACCAGCACATTGCCAAGTTTAACTGTGTAGATACCAGACAAAAACCGCACATGACCAAGTTTAACCTGTAGATACCAGACAAGACGGGTACATTACCAAGTTTAACCGTGTAGGTTCCAGACACAACCAGCACATTGCCAAGTTTAACAGTGTAGATACCAGACAAAAACATCACATTGCCAAGTTTAACCGTGTAGATACCAGACAAAAACATCACATTGCCAAGTTTAACTGTTTAGATACCAGACAAAAACAGCACATTGCCAGGTTTAACAGTGTAGATACCAGACAAAAACATCACATTGCCAAGTTTAACCGTGTAGATACCAGACAAAAACATCACATTGCCAACTTTAACCGTGTAGATACCAAACAAGACGGGTACAATACCAAGTTTAACCGTGCAGATACCAGATACAACCAGCACATTGCCAAGTTTAACCGTGTAGATACCAGACAAAAACATCACATTGCCAACTTTAACCGTGTAGATACCAAACAAGACGGGTACAATACCAAGTTTAACCGTGCAGATACCAGATACAACCAGCACATTGCCACGTTTAACCGTGTAGATACCAGACAAAAACATCACATTGCCAAGTTTAACCGTGTAGATACCAGACAAAAACAGCACATTGCCAAGTTTAACCGTGTAGATACCAGACAAAAACAGCACATTGCCAAGTTTAACACTGTAGATTCGAGACAAGACCAGCACATTACCAAATCTGAACTGTAGATACCAGCACATTACCAAGTTTGACCTGTAGATACCAGCACATTACCAAGTTTAACCGTGTAGATACTAGACAAGATCAGCACATTACGAAGTTTAACCGTTTAACCCAAGCGGTAACCCATCTAAGTACTAACCACGGCCGACATTGCCTGACTAGGTGATCGGACAAGAACCGCTATTTTCAACGTAGTGTGGTCGGAAAACTATTTTTGTTTTGTTTTGTTTAAAGCGAGCCTGCCAGGAGACGAAAACTATTTCTTAAAATGATTGCTTTTACAATAAAATGTTTTTCACAACAATGCAAACCATTTTGTGAACCACGTCATGAGAACGGTGATCTCCTGGCGCGTCCTTAGTGACAGGTCGGACAATTCTCTAAGACTCTGACAACCGCCAGTGTTGCCGGAAAATTGAGCTGGCTGTGTCCCCTGGCCAGGGATTCTAGAGATGTCACATTTTCATTCCGTGAATCCAATTTTCTAAACGCTGCGGAATTATTCTAAATATTTCTGCTAAATTTGCGGACTTTTGTCCGGTCTTTCAAATTTCCGTTCTTAAATCCACTGTTTTAAAACCTCTTCATTTCTGTTCGTATTATTATTGTTATTAATGTTATTTTTCAAGGCTGTTTACAGAAATATCAGAATAGAAGTTCTACTTTTAGCCTCCTAGGTCAGGCCAGATGACGTCTGCACACGAATGGCTGGAGCAAGAGGATCGCAAAATTGTCGTAGTTCTGAAGATGATGATTAAAAAAAGTTACATTTCTATTTCCAGGACATTTTTTTCAGACATCCTTCCAATTAATATTTGTCGGATTTGAAATGTAGCAAGAAGAGACAACACCAAACACGACGATAGCATGAAGAAAACGTGAATCGTACGAAGGTTAGTCTATATTAAATAGAGCACATCTATAGGTGTATAGGCTTGGTCATGAAACAAGATTGCCACAAGCCAGCGCACCAAGCAGGTAGATATTGCGCACCTGGAAACGACGGAAACGGAACAAGCCCAGACCACACACAACAGTTGTCTCCAGATGTCTTCAGGTGTCTGTATGTGTCTCCAGTTGTCCGGTTGCTTCTAGATGCCTGTATGTGTCTCCATATGTCTCTATGAGTTTTCGGGTGTTTCTAGATGTCTTCGTGTGTCAACATGTCTCTATTTGGTTCCATGTGTCTTCTTGTGTCTCCCGGTGTTTCCATGTGTCTAAAGATGTCTCTATATGTCTCCAGATGTCCCCATGTGTCTCCAGGTGTCTCTATGTGTGTCCAGATGTCTCCGCTCCATGTCTATCAATATATCTCTATGTGTCTTGGTGTCTCAACATCTCTGTTTGTCTCTGGGCGTCTCCATGCGTCCTCATGTGTCTTCCCGCATCTCAAGATTTTCCCAAGTTTCATCAGATATGTTCATAAATCTCCGCTTTCGCTAGCGGGAAGACACAAGCTTGGAAAGACGAGAAGCTGCCCTGACCACCCCTTGCCTGGCCTGCTACTACTCTACCTATACTCTAGCTCAGGGATGGGCAAACTTTTCGTGCGGAGGGCCGCATTGACAAATGTAAAGCTGTGGCGGGCCGCATGTGTGTGTGTGTGTGTGTGTGTATATATATATATATATATATATATATATATATATATATATATATATATATATATATATATATATATATATATATCCATTTTGTGTACAGCAATCTATGACAATAAGTAATTATTAATTATTTATAGGTTATTAAGCAGTATAAATAACTAACTATTGCAATTTTATTTTACTTATACACTTATACATTATATTTGACAATATGGACAAAAACTTTTACTAATTTGTTAACACGATTTTACAACTTGTTATTATAACAAATATTCTTTATTATCTACCAATGGCTTTAATTTAGACACACAGCGACTACATTGTCACTACAGTTGTTGATTTCTAATGAGATGTATGTAACTGCTTGCAATGTTTGGCAATATTCTTGAAATCTATAGCAAGTTTACTTGTTGAAATTCGCATGACAGCGTGCAAGTTGCAGTCCGACAATAAAGACCTATTCTTAGATTTGTTGATCTTCAAGCAAGAGAATGCTTGTTCGCAAATGTATGTTGATCCAAATAATGATAAAAGTTTAGCTGCAAAGTTTTTCAAGTTGGGAAATGATTCTTGTGATAAAGATCCATAGAAATCCAGCAAACCATCTGTCTTGAATTTCTCTTTCAGGTCATGATCTGCTTGTAAGTCAAGCAGCTCCAACTGTATGTCCTCTGTGGCTGTAACAGCGTCTGCACTAAAAAATGAACTGAGAATATTGAACTATGGCTCTAATTTCTTGAAATCTTGGAATCTCCATCCAAATTCTTCAATCAATGCATCTAATTGGGCTTTGTATTTTTCAGTCATTTCACCAGAAATGGTTTCTTGTTTCAGCAAAGGAAATTAACAAAATCTTTTTTCACTTGCTTGTCTGGAGAACAGTGAGAGGCTTGCCTGAAATGATTTCACATATACAAACAATTCATGTGCAAACACACCATTGCCCTGAAGTTTGACATTCAGTTCATTTAACTTTTCCATAATTTCAATGGCAAACATAAAGTCTAGCTGCCACTCTTTATTGACAATGTTAGTATTAAAGTCACATTCAATGCCCTTCATCTCTAGGAACATCAATATTTCTTCTCTGAGTTCCCACACTCGCCTCAACACCTTGCCGAGACTCAGCCATCGAACATTGGTGTGGTTCAGGACATCGGAATGTTCAGTTTCCAAATCGTCGAGTTATGACTTGAACTGTCTGTGATTAAGTCCTCTTGATCTGATGAGGTTGATGACACTGACAACTGGGTCAATAACATGCTTGATATTCAAAACAGTTTTACACAGACTTTCTTGATGAATCACACAGTGAAGTGGTAATAATGTGTGGTCAAGATATTCTGCTTTAATCTTATCACTTGTCAACTTTACCAGACCTACATTTTTTTCCAGTCAAAGCACGAGCTCCGCCAGTTATAACACTTACCATCTTGTTCCAAACCAACCCAGCTCTTTCAATACAGTTAGTAACAGCATTGAATATATCATGGCCTGTGGTTGTGAATTTGAGTGACTCAACAATCAGTAACTCTTCAGTGAGTTTGAAAGAAGTGTTTATTCCACGTATAAATATCAATAATTGGGCAGTATCATGTACATCGATACTCTCATCCAATGCAAGAGAGTACCACAAAAATTATTTACTTGCATCTTGAAGTGTATGCATCAAATTGTCACTGATCTTGTCAACACGTCTGACCACAGTTCTCCTTGATAAAGTAATGTTGTCAAATCTGTTTCTTTTTTGTTTTGTTTTGTTTTTGTTTGTTCTGGACACATAATGTTTTCTGCATCTAGCAAACATTCCTGGATGAACTCGCCATCAGAAAATGGCTTGTTCTGCACAAGACTAGCTTCAGTTGCAGCATCTTGAATTGAAGAATGTTTAGTGAAAACAGTTCGCTGTTTCTCCAAATTTTTCACCAACTCAAGGCATTTCCTTTCCTTCACTTCGGTCGTTAAATTGTATCCGAAATCGGAATGTTTTGTTTGATAATGTCTTTTAAATTGTACTCCTTGAAGACAGCCATTGACTCACGACACAACAAGCAAACTGATTTGCTACCAACTTAGTTATCCATTTATCATTAAAAACATGGCATTTATCTTCAATTTTACGTTTGTTATTGACACTCATCATTACGGTTCATGAAATTCTGTAAAATTCAACGAAATAACTTAAAAACGAATTGAAATTTTTTATTTCTAAATGCACTCGCGGGCCGCATAAAATCGCTTGGCGGGCCGCATGCGGCCCGCGGGCCGTAGTTTGCCCACCCCTGCTCTAGCTAATGATTCTGCATCAAAACGGTTATTCCTTGATACAATTAACATAAATAGCTGCGAGACAACAACCAATTAAAAGAACTCTCTCTTTCTCTGTCTCTGAAGCCAATGTCCCTGATTACATTAAATTTTACTCGATAAGACACTCGTAAATGCTCGGTTTAAAAACGGAAAAACCTGGCGCAGACATATTCTAGTGAGCGTAAAATATTGACCGACAGCAACTGAAGAAGCTCGGCAAGTGCTGTCGAAACGCGCATTCGCAGTGCTAAGTTGTTTTCTAAGACGGACGGAAGTGGAATATTGAATAGTACTTTAGCGGCAGGATGGATATTGACGACTGCTGGCATATCCCGCTGTGTCATGATTCACTTTTATTGCTTCCCTCATACGACTGTTTACAGTTGTGATTGTGTCCTGATAATACGATAGCTGTCTCTCTGGTACGACAGTTAAGTGGAATGACACGTTATTAGTATAATTTGTGTGCGGCACTATAATACCCACAGACTGTGCTTATGCAGCATTCCTGAAGCATTCATCATCATCATCATCATCATCATCATCATCATCATCATCATCATCATCATCATCATCATCATCATCATCATCATCATCATCTAATTTCTTCTCATCTTATACCTCTTGTACCTTGTGGTGTCAAGGTGAAGCATACACAGCGGGAGAGTGCCCGCTTATCGGCTTCATATCTCGAGATTCTCGTGGACTCTGCTATTCCCTCTGTCCATCGCTTACATGGTCCGCCTCTTTTCTGCTTCATTTTTAGTCTGTACATCATTGCTTGTTGTGGTATACTGTTAATTGGTAGCCTAACTATGTGCCGAACCATTTCACTTGCTGTTTTCTAATGAAATCTAGAGCTTCTTTAACCCCAACTTTAGTCCTAGTTTCATCATTTCTGATTGTCTCTCTTCTTGTTATACTGAATATTTTTCTCAGGAATCTCATTTCCGTTGTTATAATTTTTCCTTTTCCTTTTCCTGTCATTGTTTAGGATTATCATTTGCAGCATAGAGTTGATAGGGAGATTGTGTTGTGGAGTGCATAGAGATGGTAGGAAGATTGTATTGTAGAGTTTACCATCCTTGTATATTTCCGGTATTGGCTCTGATATACTTTAATGGATCTGATATATTTTCATGGATCTAAAATATTTTAATTCATCTAATATATTTTAGCGGCTCTAACATATTCTTACGGATCTAATATATTCTAACGGATCCAATATATTCTAATGGATCTGATATATTTTAGCGGCTCTAACATATTCTAACGGATCTAATACATTTTCGTGAATCTAATATATTTAAATGGATCTAATTTATTTTAGCGGCTCTAACATATTCTAACGGATCTAACATATTCTAACGTATCTAATATATTCTAATGGATCTGATATATTTTAGCGGCTCTAACATATTCTAACGGATCTAATATATTTTAGCGGCTATAACATATTCTAACGGATTTAACATATTCTAACTGATCTAACATATTCTAACGGATCTAACATATTCTAACGGATCTAACATATTCTAACGGATTTAACATATTCTAACGGATCTAACATATTCTAACGGATCTAACATATTCTAACGGATCTACCATATTCTAACGGATCTAACATATTCTAACGGATCTATTATATTCTAATGGATCTAATATATTTTAGCGGCTCTAACATATTCTAACGGGTCTAACATATACTAACGGATCTAATATATTCTAACGGATCTAACATATTCTAACGGATCTAACATATTCTAACGGATCTAACATATTCTAACGGATCTAACATATTCTAACGGATCTAACATATTCTAACGGATTTAACATATTCTAACGGATCTAACATATTCTAACGGATCTAACATATTCTAACGGATCTACCATATTCTAACGGATCTAACATATTCTAACGGATCTAACATATTCTAATGGATCTAATATATTTTAGCGGCTCTAACATATTCTAACGGGTCTAACATATTCTAACGGATCTAATATATTCTAACGGATCTAACATATTCTAACGGATCTAACATATTCTAACGGATCTAACATATTCTAACGGATCTAATATATTCTAATGGATCTAATATATTCTAATGGATCTAATGTATGTTAGCGGCTCTAACATATTCTAACGGATCTAACATATTCTAACGGATTTAATATACTCTAATGGATCTAATATATTTTAGCGGCTCTAGCATATTCTAACGGTTCTAATATATTCTAATTGATCTTAGGTCCGCTATGTGGCGTAAGGGTTACGGACCTTGTTCGTGATCCCGCTTACCAGCGTTCGAAACACAGCTACGCGCAATTTGGCATCAGATCACGTTGCGTTGGATTTTTTACGAAATGGTATGGTGGATGCCGGTCGTTCAGAAAGTAATGGCAAACTACTGAACGTAAACTTGCCAAGAGATCAACAATTGCGAAAAATGCTGGTGTCGACTACAAACGTCCTGTAAAGAATATGCAACTAACTTTTTCATATAGTTTAGTGGATCTAGTTTACTTAAATGGATCTTATAATTTTCATGATCCAATATATGTTAATGGCTTTAACAAAATTTAGTCGATCTTGAATGTTTTAATGGATCTAATATTTTTTAATGGATCTAAAATATTTTAATCGATCTAATATTGTTATTGGATTTCGTATATTTTAGTGGTTATATTACATTTTAATGGAACTAATATGTTTTCTTGGATCTGGTATATTTTAATGGATCTAGTATATTTTACTGGAACTAATAATTTTAATGGATCTAATATATTTTAATGGAATTAATATATTTTAATTGATCTCATATTTCTGAAGAAAGTTATCTAAACAGCCAACGATGTGTTTATTATTTACAGAAAGTTGGATTATAATTGTGTATGGCTAATGGGTGTCCTAGTCGTTTATACTAATGGGTGTCCCAGTTGTTTGAGCTAATGCGTGTCCCAGTTGTTTATTCTAATGCGTGTCCCAGTTGTTTATGTTAACGGGTGTACCAGTAGTTTATGTCTAAAACACGATCGCCGTCGCCATGAGCTGCGGCAAACAGTCCCAGACCTGGTTTAATTATCGAGATAAGCACAGCCCAATTGTCACTCAGTGTTTAAGTTGCCTCCCTTCACAACATACGCATGACATCTTAAATATCCACAAATGATTTCTATAATCAGGAGACAGACATATTCAATAAAACATACAACATTGGAGACGAAATTATGTGCACACAATTATATCCCCGGGCGTTTTTCCCCCTCGATAAGTAATAAACAATATTGCCGCAGTTTTATTTATAGAATGTCGCCATTATTGTCCCTCAGACGTGGGCTGCCGTTGGGTGATTGTGGGGGAAGTCTCAGACATGAGACACTAACAATCCCAGAAATGAGACACAAACAGAAACAGACATGAGACACAATCAGACCAGGTCTTCTAAAATAAGATGTTTGAGCTGTGCAAGGAAACAGGACATCTTGTTAATCGAGTGGCGCGATGGTGGTGCAAGTTTAATATTCACTTATTGGTGAATAGGTCTGCGGTTCGATTCCTGTTAGTCGTGAGAAAATGGAAACTGGTTGGTATTTTGATATTATTTGTCTAAAGATGTCTGTTGCAAGGAGGAAAGTGGTGTTAAATTGATTTTTATATATAGTCTATACCAGTGGTTCTCAACCTTTTTTGGCCCGTGCCCCCTTCACCATATTTTCAGAACGTCTTTCCCCCACCCCTCCCCTTCCTTTCAAAACTTTGGCCCGTGCCCACCTTCACCGTATTTTCAGAACGTCATTCCCCCCTTTCATATTTCCTATCTAAAAATCCCCCCACCCCTACACAGTATACATAAAAATGGAAGGTAAACTTAATAGCATATACTAAAACAAGTCTAGACATCCACATAAAACATGATTTGTGGGTCTACTCACTTTATAAAATGAATTTTAGAAGGATGAGACGTTCTTAACTGTAAAGTATGAAAGGAAAAACAATCGGCTCTTGTATTAACGCGATCTTGAAATGGTCTTCATTTCCCCCCCCCCCCCCCCCACCCCCTGGAAACCCTAAAATTCCCCACCGGTTGAGAACTACTGGTCTATACTATTGAAAGGGTATGAGAACTGAGGCAATATGTAGATTTAATTAGGTATACACCCTGTATATGTGAGGTATAGAACATTAAAATTATGATAACCATTAGCTATAAATTCTACATGGTGTAGGCATAAAAGATTAACATTATGATAACCATTAGCTATAAATTCTACATGGTGTAGGCATAGAAGATTATAATTATGATAATCATTAGCTATAAATCCTCCATTGTTTAGGTATAGAAGATTATAATTATGATAATCATTAGCTATAAATCCTCCATTGTTTAGGTATAGAAGATTATAATTATGATAATCATTAGCTATACACCCTACTCAGAATTATAATGAGAAGAACAAGAAAGAAAATAAAAATGGAAATTAGTGAAGAACAGTTTTTTTTTTTTTTTTTTAAAGAGGGAAAGGGTACAAAGAGTCCAATATATATATATATATATATATATATATATATATATATATATATATATATATATATATATATATATATATATATATATATATATATATATATATATATATATATATGAGGAGCGGCTGGCCGAGTGGCTAGAACGCTGACTCTCCTTCGGGAGACCCGGGTTCGATCCCTCGGTAAGGTGTGGAATTTTTTTCTGTCGGGGGCAAAAAGAAAATCCTAACCTGCTGTAGCATGATGGAACAGAATCCCCATTTCCAGTCCGACACATTTCATAAATATACTTTAAGTCTTAACGGGGACCATCCCAAATATAAGGGCTATTCTTAGATCGTATGTTCTAGAACGAGTTGGGGGAGGCGGCGGTATGCACTTGTCTTTTGATTGGTTCATAAGTAATGAGCCCACGCTATTCCTGGGCGATATTTTAAAATCTAATTAGTTTGAGCGGGGATCTCACCAGGAGCGGTCGCTAGTGTGATGTGATGACCCAACAATGCCCTTAAAGATTCAATAATATTGTTCTCTGGACAACAGGTACCACTTTAAAACATACTTTAATGTTGTGGTTGTGCCTGATAAACGAATGAGAAGAATGTATGAGTATTTTATGAATAAAATGTGAAAGTGGAAAACCTAACTTCTGTGCGCCAGTATTCTGGATACTGCTTCTTCCACCTTGACATGTCTTTCACGCTGTATACTCCAAATGCATATCAATCCCTTGTTGTGACTGGTTGCGTATGCTTGATGAATGTGTGGTACACTCATGCAGATTCGCAAACCCAAACCCCTTGTGCATTCTCCATGCCTAGGATGACTTATTCTTAAACCAACTGTACCTTTGCTCTCGCGAGTTAACAAATGGCAGTCTGGATTGGAATGAGTGATGTAAACATGTACAAGTTCCTTTGTAAAAAGCTGAGAATGTTGGAGGAATGAGCTGGTGCTTTGATAAGTAGCCTCTCACATTAGTAGAAAGAAAGATGCTTCAAATATCCATATGTAAACATGACGGTGATGGCACGCCAGAATTGCTAAGTTCATGTGATGCCTGGTAGCTATAAGCTCAAGAGAATTAATACAATTTCTCTTTGAAGTATTACACTGTTACCTTTACTGTTGGATGGTTCATATAAACTAGTTCCTAAGAGAACCATAGGTGTGTGAACCTGTGTCTCAGTTGGCTGAATATAATGTATGGCTCATGCAAACTTACAAGGACTAAACATGTTTTCCACATATGTGCTTGGTGCATATGTGAACAGTTGTTATGCAATTGAGCTTCTGTTACCTACTGTAGTAGACATGAAAATTACTCAGTGGGGAAAGAGCACATGATGATGATGAAGATGATGTACCTGTGAGTCAGGTCTGTCTGAGAAAAGGGGTGAGGTCTGGCATTGCTGTGTGAATATGGAATAGGACATTCATGCACCAACATCACAGCCATAGGAATGGATGTCTGGTCTGCTAATTTGGTAAATGCCATTAGTTAATACATAATGCATATTGCAGTTGTAAATGCCTATTTTCCATTTCCCTTCACAATGCCTGTCCCATGTTGCTATGTCACAATGATTGCTGTACTGTGTCTGGTCCTCCTTGTGCCCAGGTCTACTGTGGTTCAAACATGGTGGAACTTAGACCACATAAATGCTTGTAATTGTGTTAAGCTACCCTGTCTCAACATATGGTCTTGTGATTACCACAGTACATCAGAGTGAAATTCACTACATCATCAACCTTAACCTTCCCCATCTCCATCTGTGTATGTTGATGTATGATAACTTCATCTTTTAACACATGTGAAGAGATGTTGTGCCATTCTATATATCAACAGAGAACAGGAGGATGGAGGAGAGGCATCCATATATCATCTGGGAAAACTAACCAGTGGTCCCAGAATCCAGAACCAACTCTCTACAAGTGAAATCTTCTAGAACCCACAATATGGGAATTTCCTAGAGACTTTCAGCTCAGCTCTCAAACAGCTGGATATAAATAAGGTAGAAAAATAGTTCTGAGGACTCCAGTGATCATAATTATCAGAATCATCTGAGAATGAAAACAACAAGTCTGGTTGTTAACCCCATTCAGGACAACTTGTGAAATGACTGGTGCAATGGATTGTTTAGCTAGGACTTATCTTAGTTAATCTCCAGCCTGGTGCTCACACAGTGTTTTCAGAATGAAGACTTGAGATAGACTGAGAAGGAAGAACGCTGGGACATGTTTGTATCTTAGATCTTCCTCTACAGGAAAAGTAGAACAAATTCCTAAGTGTCAACTTCATGAACAGTCAGAGTACGTGAGATAGACTGAGGAGAAGGAAGAATGCTGGGACATATTTGTATCTTAGATCTTCCTCTACAGGAAAAGTAGAACAAAGTCCTAAGTCTCAACTTCATAAACAGTCAACTCACCAGTGAAAGACAAGGCTGTAGCTTTTCTTCAAACTGTGACAGTAGGGGATAATTAGTCAGACTTGGAAAATCATCATGGGGGAAAACTGCAACCTGAGCTGTCCAACACCCATCATAGGTGCTAAAAGGATTAAACAGACCAGTGGAGCAGAAGGTCCCTATGCTTGCCCCAGGTTATGGCTTACCTGGCTTTTCCCTCAGTAACAGTAGAGGAAAGGATAAAAGTCAATTATGTAGTGGTGATTAGAGAGGAGAGGAGGAGTGGAGTAGTTGTTGGGTGGTGGAGTAAATAAGAAGTGTTGTATCTTGTTTATCAACCTTCATGTGTGACATATTTTATGCATTTTCTATGCAATCATTGAAATGTTGACATGACAGGAGATGAGGCAATGGTCACCACTCTACTTACCATCAACTCAATAAATTGTGTATTCAATGAACCAGTGTTCAAGTACATGTCCCCAGTGAATTTCTTGTACAATTGCTGTCAAGTGTTGTCTCTGGTGACTGTCTTAAGTGCTGTGGTTGGTTATACATATTGTGAAAAGTCCTGTATAGATGTTGTCAGGTATCTCATGATGTCTATCTTGTACACTTGTGGTGTAAACAATTCCTTGTGAATGTATGTTCCACTTTTGTCAAGAAACTGTCATGTAGATGTCCTGTCCAACAGATGTAATGTACAGTTATTGTTGAAGTTTGTTTGTCTGCAAAAATTGAAGGATTACTTGAACTGATATAGGTCATACTGACAAAATATATAGGAGTAGATCTATGTGACGGACGAACAGCACACTGTCAACAGTATAATGAGTGAGAGGGATCCTCAGTTGTACAGGCGCTAATAGTTCAGATCTTCTCTGGCCTTGGGTGAACTAGTTACTTCTTTTATAAATTTCTGTGTAGATACATAGTGGTCTCACAGTGGGGGTTTGAGCCAAAGAAAAATGTTCTCCAAAAAGGCTATTGCGGGAATGATTAGCTCATTTGAGTGACCTCTAGACAAAACGGGCAAAATCATATCCTTTATCTTGTTATTTATTATTCAAGATATATCTCCAGAGAACACTACAAACTAGGTCCTCTGGCAACTCAATCAAACATGTCACACCTGCACAGTTCGCGGCGACAGCACTAGCCAAGCGGCCTTTATTCCTCAGGCTCAAAGACCCCTCTGCCATACACCGCAAGGTACTATATTGGCAGTAAATGACAGTTGGCATATATATATGTATATATATATATATATATATATATATATATATATATATATATATATATATATATATATATATATATATATATATATATACTGACACTAATAGAAAGGTCATTAGAGACCCATAAAGACATATAGTTATGCTTCATAGATTATATTAAGGCATTTGATAAAGTAAAACATGATGAACTGATTAAAATTTTGGAAAATATCAATATTGATGGGAAAGATATAAAATAATAGAGAATACTTACTGAAACTACGTAGCAGCAATTAAAATGGGAAATAATGAGGATAATTACGAACAGATAACGCTAGGAGTACGACAGGAGTATGTCTTGTCACCGGATCTCTTCGCCCTCTATCATCATCAAGTGCCGTGCCAGCTGGCGTTCATGGCTCTCCACAGATCTCGGTCTTTGGTGTTCTGGATCAACTCTGCTGATGGCATCCTCCATGCCACCGTCTCAATCCATGCAGCATAGTGAAGTAATAATGAGAGAGATCAGAGAGAAGCCAGGAATACTAATCAGAGGATATAATATAAACAATATACGCTATGCAGATGACACAGTATTGGTGGTGGATAGATAATGCAGTAGACCTACAACAATTGTTGGATATTGTAATGACAGAGGGTGCAAAGAAAGGACTCTCCTTGAATATCAAGAAAACAGTAACAATGATGATATCAAAGAAAATGGTGACACCAAAATGTGACATAAAAATAGAAGGAAATATTCTTAACCAAGTGGATAATTTTAAATAGCTAGGGGCATTTATAACATCAGATGGAAGATGTTCAACGGAGATTAGGAGCAGAATAGGGCAGGCAAAAGCTGCATTTCAGAAAATGAAGAGCATCTTATGCAATAAGTCACTATCAATGAATGTAAGAAAGAGAGTGCTGAAATGCTATATAGAACCAGTTTTGCTGTATGGCAGTGAATCTTGGAATGTAAATGAAAAAATTAGGAAGAACTTAGAAGCAACAGAGATGTGGTTTTTTAGACGAATGTTGCGAATTCCTTGGACTGCCAGAGTAACTAACGACGATTGCTGGAAAGAAGCTAATGAGACTAGAACACGATATACAACAATAAGAAAGAGACAAACATCTTTCTTTGGTCATATGATGAGAAGAGAGACACTGGAGAACATCGTGACGATTGGAAAGTTCGAGGGGAAGAGAAACAGAGACAGACCAAGAAAAATGGCGCTGGATTGATTGAGAAAGTGGCATGGAGGAATATCTTCAGCAGATTTGATCCAGAACACCAAAGGCCGAGATCTGTGGAGAGCCATGAATGTCTACGCCAGCTGGCAGTGCACTTGATGATGATGATGATGATGATGATGATAAATCCAATATGGTGTAGGTATATGGGAAACTTCCCATGGGATGGGATGGGATGGGACAGCACACATTTGTATTTCCCATGGGACACATATAGCAACTTGATCTACGTCAGAGCTACCCTTATTTTTTTTTTTTTTTTTTTGCCTTTTTAAAGCCTTTTATTCTCACGCTGCAAACAAGGTATATAATTACACTATATCATACAAACAGTGACTCGTTCTATTTTGGCGCAAGGAAAAGTGGGCAAACTGCAGTTTCAAAAATTGTTTCAAAATATGGCACAAGATGCGGAATGTGCAATTTCGGGAATAGTTGACTGTTGGTCTGCAAGACAAACATATCTTTTGCCATATGGAGAATTATTGCATATTGACTAGATCACAATTGGGAATGGATTACTTTTCCTCTGTCTCTTATAATCATTGATAGTAATCAATCCTATACTGCACAATTTACGCACAGTTGTTGTTGTTGTTTTTTTTTTTTTTTTTTTTTTTTTTTTTTTTTTTTGGGGGGGGGGGGGGGGGGGGGGGGGGTTCCTTTTGCACGTGAATTTTTTGCCGAATCTACCACATTCTTCAGTCCATTGTTTGTGTGTACTTCTCTTCTTCTTTCGTTCGCCTAAAATATGTTTATAACTGCAATGTTGTCTCTTGTATGAATCTAACAGTCTTTTTTAGTTCATTCAGCGGTCCATAGAGTTTATCTTCCACTGTTGTCTCTCTAGGCCAGAAGGTTCGCCTGGATATGTTGTAGTTTGGGCAATCCTGGAGTATGTGCTCTGCTGTCTGCGACGCCAAACCACATGTGCACATGGCTGAGTCACCAATCTTGAATTTTGTATACATGTGGTTGCGTAATCTATTGTGTCCTGTTCTGAGGCGCAGAAGAATGACCTGTTCTGGTCTGTCCATAACGTGGTAGTCGTCTTGAGTAAGGTTTGGTGGCCTTCTGACTGATTTGATCATTCTTTTCTTTTGGTGGTATGTAATAGGCACATCTGGTTGTTCTTCTTGTGCTCCTTCCTTAGCCAATCGATCAGCTCTGTCGTTTCCGGGGATTCCACAGTGGGATGGTATCCACTGTATGGTGATCTTACGATGACTGCTAAGTTCAGAAAGTAGTGTCCTCAGAACTGGCAATTTCCCAGACAGGAGCGCCTCTATTACGGATTTTGCATCTGTCAATATCACCACAGGTTGTGTACCATGGCTGGTATTTTGTAATTTCTCTGTGGCTATCTTGATTGCCTCAATTTCAGCATCATAATTATGGCAGTACTTTCCTGTTGGAATTCTGGCCGTGTCTCTAGTATTATTTGGGTATTCTATATACACTCCCGCTCCTCCATTTCGAACAGCATTTTGTGCTGACCCATCTGTGTAGACTCGGATCCAGAGGTCCTGTGGGTATTCGTCATCAAGGAAGCTGAGAGTGGCTGTTCTGCGCCGTACACTGTTCTGTTCTTCCTTGTCAAATATTCCTCTCACTTTTGACTGGATTTGTAGCGATATTCTATGTTCATCTTTCCACGGGGTTCGCTCTGGAATAGTTGTCAGGGGGATATCAACTGTGGGAAGATCGATGGTTTCTCTGCAGAGTTGTTTGGCCTGGTGGATGAAACTACTTCTTTTCAACCGCCCCATAGCTAAGTTTTCAAATCTGTTCTTCATAGGGTGGCCTGGCAAGCTGAGAAACTTTTCTGCTTGTATTAGTGTTTTTGTATCTCTGCGTTCTCTTAAAGCTTGTGTCCTCCCCATTTTCTCCATTGCTACTATAGGGGTTGATCTTCATCCCTCCTGTGATGACTCTAAGAGCTTGATTTTGCACCTTGTCCAGCTCCTGCAATGTAGTTTTTGATGCTGAACACCACGCAGTTGACCCGTATTCCAAGTGTGGTCGTATGCTCTGTTGATAAACTTTGCTAAGTATTTTCCCACTGGCTCCCCAAGTGGTTCCAGTTAGCTTTCTCAGGATGGCAATTTTCCTTCTGGCTTTTGCTACTGCTTTTTTTATGTGTTTTCTCCATGTCAGCCTGTCGTCGAATGTTACACCAAGGTATGTTGGTTCCTTATCTTCTCTTAGGGGTGTTCCATTTATCTGAATGCTCCCTGCCTTTTGTTTCGGAGAAAGGGTAAATAGAGTGGTGCTGCACTTGTCAGTGTTTATGCTGATACACCATCTATCCGCCCATGCAACAAATGTATCTACAGCTCTTTGTAGCAATATGGTGGCCACTGATGCATGTTCATTTGCGCTCCACAAAACCAGGTCATCAGCGTACATTGCCGCTTTAATTCCATTGGGTAGATTAGCAACAAGATCATTGATGAAGATTAGAAAAAGTGTTGGGGACAGGACTCCGCCCTGGGGAACACCGTGACGCAATAGTACTTTCTTGCTCTTGAGACCGTCTATCTGTACTCGGGCTCTTCTGTTGTGCAAGTATGCTTTTACCCATTTGTACATTCTTCCATTGACTTTACAGTTTCTCAGTTTCTTCATCAGACCTTCTTTCCAGACTTTGTCAAAGGCTTTCTTCAGATCTATCCAAGCCGCAAGTACCAGCTTCTTCTCTTGGAATGCATCCTCAACTTCTTGAGAGAGGTAGGTTGTCTGATCTTCCGTAGAGTAGCACTGCCTAAAGGCAGCCTGTTGTGGCACAAGGATGTTTTCACTTTCAATGTACCACTGTAATCTGTGATTGATGACGCGTTCCATTGTTTTGCAGAGACAACTGGTGAGGCTAATGGGTCTGTAGCTGGAGGCAATGGAACTGTCTTTCCCAGATTTTAGGAGGGGTATCATGATTGCTTCTCTCCAGACTTGTGGAACACTGCCTAAGGTCCATGTATTATTAAAGATCTGTAGCAGCTTTGCTTTGGCCTCTGTTCCTAGGTTCCTGATCATTTCATTGGAGATACCATCAGCTCCTGGTGATTTTCTCATTTTCAGCTTTGAAATGGCTAGCTCCAGTTCACTGAATGTGATAGGTGTCTCCATAACCTCATGTACAACTTCCTTCTGTCCTGTATTTTGCCATTTCTCTCGAATCTCCTGTTGTTTCTCTGGACTAATTTCAATATTGTTATCTTGTGCGAATGAGTCCGCAAAATGGTCAGCTGCTTGCTTTCCTGTTAAGGTGTTTCCGTCTTTATGTAGCGCAATTTTTGAGTTTCTCCCTGTGCCCTCATCGTTAAGCTGTTTTATTAGCCTCCATAACTTTCTTGTGTCTTTTTCAAAGTTCAGTGACTCTGTTTTCTCCTGCCAGCTTTTCCGTCTAGCCTGCAGTTGGGCCCTTTGAAATTTGGCTTTTGCGTGCTGATATTTATTGTGGTGCTCTTGGCTGGGATTGGCCTCTGCTTGTTTTCTACATATATCCACATCATTATGCAACTGTTCCAGTTCACTATTCCAGTAGGGTTTATAATGTTTACGGGCTCCTCTTGGTATTGTTTCGCGTGCTGCCTGTAGTATGCATTTCCCAAACTCTTCAACTACTTTATTTATGTCCTTCTCAGTGTTCAGGTTTCTAACCAGTATGCTAGTGCGATGCTTGTACATTGCCCAGTCTGCTTTCTTGTAGTTCCACCTCGAGATGGTGCTGCTTTCACTTACAAGCTCATTTTCTACAGTTAGAAAGACTGGCCGATGGTCACTGCCACCAAGTTGTTTCCCAACAATTCGTGTAATGTTCCACTCCAGGTCTGGTGAATGAAACGCCAGGTCAGGTGTAGTTGTAGAGTGCCATGATCTCGAGTAGAAGGTATGTGGATCAGACGGCTTGTTAATCAGGATGAATCTATTCTCATCCTGCCAATCTTCCAATCTCTCTCCTCTCTGGTCCATGTGATCATAGCCCCAGCTCTGCGAATGGCTGTTGAAGTCGCCACACACAATCATTTTTCCTTTTAATGGTAGTGTGTCCAGTGCCTGTGGGCGGTCATTTGGACAGTAGTAATTGATCAGGTGAAAGTCTGTATTGTCTGTCTTAAGTTTAAGTGCCTGATACTCAGCCCCTTCCATGTGAACTTCAATTTGGGAAGCAGGAATGTTGTTTTTGACAAGAGTCAGTATCCCACCCTTTCGCCTGTCCTTTCGGTCAGATCGGTAACACTGGTAGCCTCTGATTTTGAAGGCTATATTTTCGTTCAGGTGAGTTTCTTGCAAGCAACATACACTTACATTTTCATTGGCCAAGATGTTTTCTAGTTCTATTCTTTTTTTGGTGATACCCTCTGCATTCCAGTGCATTATTTTAAGTCTTTGTTTGGTACGGCCAAACGGTCTATTTTCAGGCCCTCTGGCTCCGCTGGACATCTGAGAAGGACCTCCCTTATTTGTGGTTAGACCCTTACGAGGCATAAGGCCCGGCACTGCACCTGTCTGTGGGACCAGAGCAGGGCGAGCACCATAACATGTAGCAGTTGTCGACATAATTCACGGCGTTATTGCGTGGCAGCCTGATTTCTGTGGTGCGCCTCCTGGCTGGCTGCCTCCGTCTTCAGCACCTATCCTTTGCAAGAGTAGACTATGGTCTTACTCGACACACGAGCACATAATGCTGTTCCTCCGGTCTGTTATTTATAGATACAACCAAAATAATGACGTCACCGCCAGTGTACAACAGCTTTGGCCACTGCGTTTGAGAGTACCCCAGAAGAAAAGTTAATTATACTTAATGACGTATTTACAAGAACCGTTGGTATGAACAATCCAAAATATTCAACAAAGAGGCACATGATTGAAATAGTTGCCTTTACGATTCTGTTCTTCTGTACTTTGAATCAAAGCTCTTGTATCCCGAAAACATAAATATTGTGGACATATGCTATTTAGTACTTTTGAATTTCTTCATGCGACTCTGGCAGACTCTCCTTGACCTTTACATAACAACAGAATGTTTACTATTGAAAATTGAAGTATTTCACATTTTATCAGCATTTTATTTCCGAACCAAACAGCCAGGCCAGTATCTTGTTGACCAAATCAAATGTTAATGTCCAAAATGAGGAGATACGCATAAGAAAACCATCTCTAGAAATAAAATCACACACAGACCTTAACGTATCACCGGCCTGTCAGCCATATTTGTGTGTACTGATAATGCAGCAAGCATGACGGCAGCATTTGATGGACGGTTTGATACCGATACAGAAATGCGCCGATCTGGTTGTACTGAGCACAGGTTAACAACATGCATTACTGATAGCTTCGGCAAAGGCGTGATTTCTGAACTGGGTCAGTTCATGGATCAACTTTCATTTATTGAAACATATTACTATACACGTCAGGCAAAGGCATCACAGCTGCCATTTTCCATACCAACAAAATCTGTAACATGTGAATGGCGATCATATTATCAACGTTTCAATGCCCATTTAAATAATTACTCGCATTACTTTAACGAAGATGATGAACAATTTTTAAACCACATTCCGAATATTTCTCAGATTAAAGAATGCTGTACATATATGAGAAATTTAAAACTTTTTTTTTTTTTTGACAAACTAGAAATTGATGGTAATACATCTCATTTAATTTTGATGTTATACTTCCTCCTAGACTATCAGTTGTACGAAGTTACTTGTTGATATTGACGAAGAAACTTGCAGCTGCATGGTGAAGAAATATTGTCAGAACTTTCCAAAAATTATTTAAGAGAAAAACTTTGGCCATATTGCGGCAGTTCACTAGCAGTTACTGCAGC
Source organism: Cepaea nemoralis (assembly GCA_014155875.1). Taxonomy (NCBI): domain Eukaryota; kingdom Metazoa; phylum Mollusca; class Gastropoda; order Stylommatophora; family Helicidae; genus Cepaea; species Cepaea nemoralis. Next base: position 330,498 of record JACEFZ010006112.1, on the reverse strand, counting down.
ATTCCTTACTGGAGTTGACATTAAGCCAAAATAGAAGACATGGTCAAGTCAGTTGTTACTAAGAAGAAAGGGAATGTGGGCACCAATAAATGGGCCAATGATTGGATCGTTTTTCTAAGCCTGTTGTTCCAACTGTTATTTCATTCATCGAGGATTTAAATCTTTCTTCTGAATCATCTGCTGCATGTGAAGTAGCAAGAATTGTAGAACTATAGCCGAAAAGTGATTTTGTCTTATTTTTTTTGTTCCTCCACCAAACAAAACAATTAAGTTTGATGACCCCAGAAACAAATGCCTTGAGGATGAAGTCACCATGTTTCAAAAATTACGGCAACCAACTTCACAACCATTAAATTATTGGGAAAATGTACATCGGTTTCCACTGCTAAAAGCAAGTGCGAAAATTGTTTTGGCCATACCAGAGTCCTCAGCAGCAGTAGAGCGCTTATTTAGTGCAGCTGGATTGTTGTTAAGTAAGTTACGAAAACGGGTGTTACCAGCTCTCGTTATAAACTCTGTGTATATCAGATGTGCATGTAAGATGAAAATTGTGGAAATGGTTCAGGGATTACCTGGATTAACGGAATTATTAGAAACAGTCGATTATCAGGAAATTGATATTGTGCTGAATGAGCCAAGTGACTCAGAAACAAAATGAGAGTGTCAGAATGACACTGAATTGTCATAGTTAGATTAAACTTTGTTTTAATAAAATACTCTTGAATATTAAAATTAATAAACTCTGTTGTCTTACATGTCTCTTTGTACATGTAATCCTATTTAGCAGACGCTAACCCTAAACTTTGATAAATTTCATAATTTTATTTGTACTGTATTCCATATTAATGTTATCATGGGAATCGCATGGGATGGGATGGGACAGGCATAAATTACCATGGGATGGGATGGGACAGGCATAAATTACCATGGGATGGGATGGGATGAGACTGAAAAATGTGCCCCACGGACAAGCCTGGGTATATAAGATTAAAATTATGATAATCATTAGCTATAAATCCTACATTGGATAGTTATAGAATATTATAATTATGATAATCGTTAGCCATAAATTCTACACTGTGTAGGTATCCATCCATCATGTGTCATGCCGATAAGCGTGGGCGGTCATGTTTTGCCATCTCACTCGATCACCAAAGTCGTGGATCAGCTCCGTGTTCCTGTCTCGACAATGCTACGTGGCCAACCATCCAGGTATATACTTCTTGGTCTTCCCCTTGGCCTCTTCCCTTCGATCTTGCCAGTTGTCACCAAGTTCTCCAAGTCATTTCTTCTCATAACATGCCAAAAATAATTGACTGTCTACGTCTAATGTGTCTAATAAGTTTACGATCTTCATTTGTTTCTTGAAGGACTTGTTCGTTGGTTTTTCTGTCTGTCCATGGTATTCTTTGCATTTTCCTCGGAAACCACATTTCCACAGCCATCAGATGTTTTTCAGCTTGTCTGCTCATTGTCCACGCTTCACATCCATACAAAAGTACAGGTTCTATGTAGCATTTCAACACTCTTTTTCTCGTTTCAATTGATATTTTTTTTATTGGTCAGTATGTTTTCATCTTGCAAAAGGTTACTTTGGCAATGGCAATTCTTGTTCTAATCTCTTCAAGGCATCTCTCATCATATGTTATGACTGTTCCGAGATAACTGTACCAATTCATTTTTTAAGAATATGCCCATTTAGTCGTATATCACATTGCGGAGTGTCTTTCTTCCCAGTGACGACCATAATCTGTGTCTTCTTTCTATTCAATTCTAACCCCAGTTGTTCACTGTGTGCAACAACCACATCTACTAAATGTTCGCAGGTCTGTTCATTGTCTGCAATCAAGACTGTTTCATCTGCATATCTAATGTTATTGATTTATCGTTCCCCAGTGTTGATTCCTTCCATATTTTTTATATTTCTGTCCTTTTCCATATCCATTTTTGGAAGAAGAAAACAACTGTCCACCACATATCAACCAGCCTCCGTGGCATCGGTTATACTTGTGGTGGTTCATGGTGCGGACTCAGTTTTAAGTTTCTTTGCGCCATTGCTAGCTGGCTTATCGGTTGCAGATTTCGTGCCTGTGTCGTCAGCTGGGTGTTAGTTGGCTGGCAAGTTTTTCTTAGTCTTTCTCTCTAGTGATTTCTTGTCAGTGTTGGTTTCTGGTGGTATGATGCAGTCCTTATAAGGACTATTTCTTGGTGTACTGTTCGGTGAGCAGAAACTCCATCATTCCCCGCATATTTGCCTCCGTTTCTTTCATCTCTTTTTCCTGTTCGGGCTTGTCTTTTTTCTCCATTCGTTGAATTCCCAATCGTCCGTTTCAATTTCATCATGTGTCTGACAGGATACATACTTCTTGATTGGGCTACTGGCTTTAGCTTGTGGTTTTTGATTGGTGCGTTGTTTGGCATTAGCTTGCGTCTTTTTGCTGAAAATATTTTCACTGTATAGGGGGAAAAAAATTTGGAGATAATGCACATACCTGCCTCACACCTCTCTTAATAGGCTGATATTGACCTACTTCATTATCAATTCTGGTGGCAGCTTGTTATATCTAATATATGCTTTTCAAAAGTCTAAGATCTTTTCCATCAATTTGCAGATCTTGAAGCATCCTTATCATGTCGACATGTCTCACTAAGTCGAAAGCCTTTATATTGTCAATAAAGCAAAGGTGTAGACGTTTGTTTACTTCTATAGAATGTTCAATTACTGTTCTCAATATAAACACAGCATTTAATGTGCCCTTGCCTTCTACAAACCCACATTGTTCTTCTCCTATTTCGGGTTGTATTTTCTTCCTAACTTTTTGCATGATAATTCACATCAACATCTTCGTGATGTGGCTCATTGTACTAATTGTTCGATGTTGATCACATTTCGGGGCTATTGATTTCTTTGGGATTGAAATAAATATAGAATTACATAATTCAGGAGGTATATCTCCAGTATCATATACTGCATTCTGCAGTCTGGTTACTTGGTCTATTCCATGTTCTTCTAAGGCATTGATCATTTCTGTTGTGATGTTATCTGTACCCGGAGTCTTGCCAGTTTTCATGTGGTTAAGAGCATTCTGAACTTCCATCTTCAAATTTGATGGTCCTTCATTATTATTCCGATGATCATAATGTTCTTCTCTGGAATCATCATAAAGGTCTATCACTTAATTTGACCACGCATATAAATTCAGATCTTTCTCTATTACGATTTTGTCATCTTTGATTTTTAGGCAACCCGTTGATGTGTATGTTTTTTGTTAGTGGTGTCATTAATTCTTTTGGGCATTAATTTGGTATTCCGGGAGTTGTGTTGTTTTTCAATTTCTTTGTAATTTTTCTCAAGCCTTGTTTATTTTGCCTATTTGCAAAGCTTCCTAATTTTCCTGTGAATCTCTTCATATTTTTCCTTGTTATTTTTGTTATCTATTCATATTTCCACGAGTTTTAAGATGTCTTCCGTCATCCATTTCTTGCATCCCATTATCTTTATTTTTAGGATGGTTGTTTCTGCAGCTTAGTTGACTGATTTCTATAATATTTCCCATTGGTCACTGACATATTGAAATAATATTTCCATATCGGACAATGCATCACATCTGTTCTTTACCTCTACGTTGAATTCAACTTTTATATCCTCCCTCTTCAGTGCATGTAGATCAAATTTTGTGTTTAATGGTGTATAATTGACTTTCTTTAATTGCATATGTATATTGCCTAAGATTAATCTATGGTCACTGTAGCAGTCTGCGCTTGATATAGTTTTTGAGACTTTTAAGGCATTTCGAAATCTTCTGTTGATGAGTATATAATCATTTGATTTCTGATCTTATGATAAGGACTCCTCCATGTCCATAATCTCATTTGGTGATGTTGATACCAGGTGTTTCCAATAATCACATCATGCTCTTTTGTCCACTGTACAAGTCTGCAGCCTCTTTCATTCTGTTCCCCTAGTCCATACTTGCCTACTATGCATCCGTCCTGTTGATTTCCAACTTTGGCATTCAAGTCACCCATTATGATATTTACTTCAAAATTCTTGCATTTCTTGAAGGCATTCTCTAAATCATTATAAAATTCATCAATGCTGTCATCACTACTGTCTGCTGTTGGTGCATAAACTTGTATGACGCTTGACATCAAAAGGTCTTCCTACTCAACTTCACCAGTCTGATACAGTCCAATATCCTTTGATCGATTTTGTTCTCTCTGTATTCATTATAACTGCTACTCCTCGCTGTTATTCCTATACACCAGAATAGATTATTCTATATTCTTCAGATGTTATAATGCCCATTCCTGTCCATCTGGTCTCACATATACCTAACAGGTTAATATTTAATCTTCTAATTTCATTCTTAATGTTATCAAATTTCCCCCCCACCCCCCCCCACACACCCACCCCACCCCCACCCACCCACACACACACACACACACACACACACACACACACACACACACACACACACACACACACACCCCACTCATAGATCTTACATTCCAATTTCCTACTTCGAATGTTGATACTCTTTTGCACTGAGTCGCCTGATGACGGTCTGGGTATCACCTGGTGCACATGACTACCCCTACCGGACGAGTGTGCTTCTGTGGAGCATCCAGTTACGCCATTTCTCTGATTATCGATAGACTGCAGTACATGATATTCTTGGCATTTGTAAAGAAGGTATTTTTCCATTGCTTTCCTTCCTAGCAGAGACCATACTGGTCGATTACAGTAGCCATTGCCTCCCAAAAAAAGAGATCCTCTGCCTACCGCCGTGAAGCTGGAGACCATAACCTACAACTATCTGTTGGCTGCTCTTCAACTTCATCCACCACCTGCACACATGGCTTCACGCAACCCTGATCAGGAGGCTAAACGGGTACTCCACCTTGCCCAGTGTGTCCCGTAGGCTAGCGGAGGGAAGGAGGCATCTTACCTCTCCTTTTATATAGAAAACCCCTACCCCGCCACCCGACGGTGTAAGTATAGAAGATTATAATTATGATAATCATTAGCTATAAATCCTACATGGTATAGGTATAGAAGATTATAATTGTGGTAATCATTAACTATAAATTCTACATGGTATAGGTATAGAAGATTATAATTATGATAATCATCTTATATATAAATTAGGATCTCCATCCGTCTGTCTGTCTGTCTGTCTGTCTGTCTGTCTGTCTGTCTGTATGTATTTATGTATGTATGTCCTTTATTTGTTCGCGAACGGCCCATCCGATTGAGATGACATTTTCTACACGCCTTCCTTTCATTCCAGCGCTGCCAACTGTGATATTTTGTTAGTGTGAAATCGCCTGCTTACTCAGTATTATTTCATTTTTCATTTTTCATTATAATTTCAATTATCTCAGGGGACCTAACTCCGTAAAAGTTACTTCAAGGGGCATAACTTTTCTGTATACCTTATAGTCATATTGTGGCATCGTTTTCAAAGATTTATAAACTCTTTGTCCATAGTTATGTACCGGCATATGAGTTATAATAAATAATGATACAATCTGTAAGGCATTTTCAAAGTTTTCATAAAAATAATGCACAATGCATAACATTGTAACTCATCTTTTTTTGCTTAAGAAGTTACTGTAGTCATGCAGGTGATTAGAAAGAGTTTTCATTAAAAATAATGGATGGTGTGTGAAAGGACATTCTTTTAAGTTACTTTTTTTGTTGTATGAATTTAATGAGACGCTACCCGCCAGGAGCTGGGCGAAGCCACGCCGGGTCAGATAGATAGACAGACCCACCTTTTCGCTGCAGTTGTCTACTCCTCCTTTTCCTTCTTCTGCTGATGCTGCTGCCGCCGCTCCATTTACCCAAGTTAATTGTTGGGGAAGATGTAAAGATCTTTCAAGTGCTCTTTCTAATGCTTTTTGTAAGTTGGTCTTCGTTTATCTAAGGTTGTTCTAACTGCAACCAATAAATGATTAGACAGACAGGCAGACAGACAGACAGACAGAGAGGGAGGGAGGGACGGACAGACAGACAGACAGACAGACAGACAGACAGACAGACAGACAGACAGACAGACAGACAGACAGACAGACAGACAGACAGACAGATAGATAGACAAACAGTCGGGAATGGGAACTTATATGACTACTTATATGAATTAAATGAGATGCTCGCCATCAGGGGCTGGGCGAAGCCGGGCCGGATCAGACAGACAGACAAACAGACAGACATATAGACAGACAGACATATAGACAGATAGATAGTCGGGAACGGGAGCTTATATGACTACTTATATGAATTAAATTAGATGCTCCACACCAGGAGTTGGGCGATGCCGGGCCGGGTCAGACAGACAGACAGACAGACAGACAGACAGACAGAAAGACATACATACATACATACATACATACAGACAGGCAGACAGACAGACAGACAGACAGACAGACAGACAGACAGACAGACAGTCGGTAACGGGAACGAGAACTTATATGACTACTTATATGAATTAAATGAGATGCTCCCCACCAGGGACTGGGCAAAGCCGGGCCGGGTCAGCTAGTTAGCTATAAATCCTACATGGTATAGGTATAGAAGATTATAATTGTGGTAATCATTAACTATAAATCCTACATGGTATAGGTATAGAAGATTATAATTATGATAATCATTAGCTAAATTCATGGTATAGGTATAGAAGATTATAATTGTGTTAATCATTAGCTATAAATCCTACATGGTATAGGTATAGAAGATTATAATTGTGGTAATCATTAGCTATAAATCCTACACGGTGTAGGTATAGAAGATTACAATTATGATATTCAGTAGCTATACATCCTTCATTGTGTTGGTATAGTAGATTATAATTATGATAATTATTAGCTATAAATCCTACATGGTTTAGGTATAGAAGATTATAATTGTGGTAATCATTAACTATAAATTCTACATGGTGGAGGTATAGAAGATTATAATTATGATAATCATTGCTATTAATCCAACATTATGCACATACAAACACACACATACGCACACAAACATACACACACATACACACATACACAAACATACACACTTACACGTACACACATACAAATGCATACACACATACACACATACACACATACACAGAAACATACATACGCACTCATGCACACACATACATACACACATGCACGCATATACACACAAACATATACACACTTATAAACATACACACACATACACACACAAACACACATGTAAACACACACACATAGACGCAATACACACATCAACCCACCCATCCACCCATACACACACTCACACATCTAGTCACATACACGCTGCCTCACAATCACTAAACTAATATGAATAAACTCCCACAATTTACACACACATACACTGACGATTATCGTGAGCATTCTTAAAAATAACATACAAACACACACTCCCTCGAATAGCACACAAATACACATTACCTCGCATACGCAGCATGCATGCACACATACACACACAAACATATAGACATACATACACGAACATACACAAACATACACACGTACATACACAATATACCAACGCACATACACACCTGCACACATACACACATCCACACCCATACACACGTACTTACACACACATACACACACATTCACACACACATACACACATAGCATACACATGTACACATATAAACACACGTACAAACATACTCACACATACACACATACACACAAACATACACAAGCACACACATTTACACACATATAAACACGCATACACACATATACGCACATACATATACATACACACTCATACGCACATGCACATACATACACACTCACACACACATTCACACACATATGAACATGCACACAAAACATACACCCATATACACACTTATACACACATACACACACACATACAAACTCACACACATAGACACACATACACACACCCTCCCATCCACCCACACACATACTCACATATACACGCTATCTCAGATAATCACTAAAACTAATATAGAAAGAAAGCGAGAGAGATATCGAGATAAACAGACCGACAGACCGACAGACCGATAGACAGACAGATGCAACAGTCACCAGACAGTCCCAGGCCACAATGCCAAACGTCAAGTGGCGGTATCATCAATCACAGGACACATCACGTGATCAGAAGAGGACACAAATAGAAACCTGCGTGCTTTCAACTTCTCCTGGTCTATTTGCATATTTACAATAGTCTAGACTCTTCTCCGACTTCTTCTGTGACTTTTCATTGACACCAAACTTAATATGAAGAGAGCATCCTGGGAATTAGTATGAGAGCACTTTCGCCACGAAAGCAGCAAGATAGTGTCTAGAAAGACTGATGCCCGCCCAGATTACATGTGGGCAACGGGAGGATCATCAGATTAAGACGTGTACGCGAACTGATTTGCACGTATAGAGGAGACAGGAGAAAGGTCATGATCCCTGAAGTCACAGCAGAGAGAAGACAGATTTACAAGCGAACGTATTTCAACAACTCGTATTTTCCTAACTTCCATCGCAACTGTTCGTCTTTTCTTTATCTCCGTTTCCAGCGCCCCCAGATGGTTGTTATTTCTCCTCCTCCTCGTCTTCGTCCTCCTCCTTCTCCTCCTCCCCCTCCCCCTCCTCCTCATGACCACCATCCAACCCAGTCCAACGTTATAAATATGGAAAGAATTAGCTAGAAAAGTCCAGACTGTGTGCTGTGGAGAGGTTATTATGCCTGTTTTGAAGCACAGTGTAACAAGTTAGTTGCATATCCTTTACAGTACGTTGCAGTCAACTCCAGCATATTTTGTGGGGCTTTTTGTGAATCCTGGGAATGTTTACGTTCAGTAGTTTGCCACTGCTTTCTGAACGACCGGTACTCATACCATTCTAAGGAAACCAACGCAAGGTGGTCTGCTTTCAAATAGCCGGCTGAGTTTTGAACACGGTATGCGGGATAACGAATTGCATGTGTAACCTATTCTCCACACAGCCAGCTGCCAGTACAATACAGTCGAGCAATAACAGCTGCCAGTACAGTACAGCCGAGTAATAGCAGCTGCCAGTACAGTACAGCCGAATAATAACACAAGTACAGTACAGCGAAGTAATAACACAAGTTCATTACAGATGAGTAATTTTACAAGTCACATTAAATGCATCATTATAAAATGCTCTGCCAGCTGGTGTAATCGTCCACATCACCACACAGCCAGATGCGAGTACAGAACAGCTGAGTAATAATACAAGTACAGAACAGCCGAGTAATAACACAAGTATAGAACATATGAGTAATAACAGCTGCCAGTACAGTACAGCCGAGTAATAACAGCAGCCAGTACAGTACAGCCGAGTAATTACACAAGTACAGTACAGCCGAGTAATAACACAAGTACAGTACAGTCAAGTAGTAACATAAGTACAGTACAGCCAAGTAATAACACTAGTACAGAACAGCCGAGTAATACCACTAGTACAGAATAGCCGAGTAATGACACAAGTACAGAACAGCCGAGTAATAACATAAGTACAGTACAGCCGAATAATAACACTACTACAGAACAGCCGAGTAATAACACTACTACAGAACAGCCGAGTAGTAACACAAGTATAGAACAGTCGAGTAATAACATAAGTACAGTACAGCCGAGTAATAACACAAGTATAGAACAGCCGAGTAATAACATAAGTACAGTACAGCCGAGTAATAACACAAGTATAGAACAGCCGAGCAATAACACAAGTACAGTACAGCCGAGTAATAACACAAGTATAGAACAGCCGAGTAATAACACAAGTATAAAACAGCCGAGTAATAACACAAGTATAAAACAGCCGAGTAATAACACAAGTATAGAACAGCCGAGCAATAACACAAGTCACATTAAGTACATCATTATCAAGTGCCCTGCCAGCTGGTGTAGGCGTTCATGGCTCTCCGGCGATCTCGGTATTACACATAAATATCAAGTGGGGAACCATTTGAGGCCACTTAGACTGTTCATGCCGGTCTTCCTGGCCGAGGGATTAGCGACTTTCTCCGTAATCCCTGTATACTATCGTAAGTAACGTAACGTGCGCGAGAATCGGTGGCGGTTCTAGCCGCGTCGGTAACTTATGGGGTATGTGAGCCGGTCGCTCAGAAAGTAATGGCAAACTACTGAGCGTAATCACGCCAAGGGTGTTTTGGTGTTCTGGATCCACTCTACTGATGATATTCCCCCATGCCACCGTCTCAACCAATCCAACATCATTTCTCTTGGTCTGCCTCTGCCTCTCTTCCCCTTGATCTGTACAGTCGTCACGATGTTCTCCAATGTCGCTGTTCTCAACGAATGACCAAAGAAAGCCTGTTGTTTCTTTCTTATTGTTGTATATAATGTTCTTGTTTCATTAGCCTCTTTCAGGCAATCGTTGTTAGTTACTTTGGCAGTCCAATGAATTCGCAACATTCGAATCATGAACCACATCTCTCTTGCTTCCATGTTCCTTTTATTTTGTTTATTTACATTCCGAGATTCACTGCCTTACAGCAACACAGGTTCTATATAGCACTTCAGAACTGTCTTTCTTATATTCAATGATAGAGACTTATTGCAGAAGATACCTTTTATTTTCTGAAATGTGGCTTTTGCTTGCCCTGTTCTGTTCTTAATATCTGCGTTGCATCTTTCATCTGATGACATTAAATACAATCATGTGTAATTCATTATCGCCGTTTGATAGTTCTTCATTATCTTCGACTGTCCATTCACATTTATAGAATGTGAACAAAATTAACTGGATTAATAAACACAAAAGACACATTAAAACATAATCATGTTATATTCACAAGTTCTCGTGTACAGCTCTTCAAAAAAGGCGACTTCTCATCCACAGTGTAATACACTCCAAGACACATTTTATTTAACGACACAATTTATTTAACTGCCTTAAATTCGGCGGTGAATTTGCTTCATATTTGCGTATTTCCAGAAGCTGCCTGCCTGAATATTTACTGAGCACTTTGTGAATTTACGGTAGGACTACAACGGGTATGTAATGTCTGTGTCAACATCAATTTGATATAGCGATGTTGGTGATAGAAGGATGTGTATGAAATAATTGTTAGGTGGCAAGAAGAGTAAACAATATTCTTGGTGAGCTTGTTACAAGACAACGCTACACATGGATAGGACAAGTGACGACAATGCATGACAAAGTAAGACATGGATAGGACACGTTTAGACAAGGCAAGACAAAGTAAGAAATTGATAAAACAAGTGACAACAATGGCATGACAAAGAAAGACATGGATAGGACACGTTTAGACAAGGCAAGACAAAGTAAGACATGGATAGGACAAGTTAAGACAAGGCAAGACACAGGACAAGTCATGGATATTGTCACAGAATACTGACAAGTTAGCGATCCCATGATATATCAAAAGATAAAATTGCTTATATTACACGAGGATGGAAAGTTATTGACCTTTAGATCAGGACAACAAGTGATAGCTACGGTACTGAGGATAGTACAGGTTATTGACTCCAAGATCTAAACAAATACCTCTTGTTTCAACGATCACGCCGTTTCACAACCCTTTGAACAACGAAGACGTAGTTACAATAAAAACTATCAGATGTCTTTTGAAGTAATGGAAACGAATGTCCGTGGTCCGAAGAAAAGAGTGGATAATCATTGATGTCCCGAAATGACCGTTTATCAAAGGAGAATTTCGGTTGTTGTTGTATAAAATCAAAAGACAGGACAGAGGACAGGGGGAAAATTGGTGGAATAGGCCAGTATAGTCGTACAGAACCAGAGTATAAATAATCTGGATATTATAGTTAATTTAGTGTGCTACAAGTCTTCCACGAGAGAAAGTGAGGATTTATTCTTGAGCTATTATGGAAAGGGATGTACAGTGTTTCAAGTTGGATGAAACCGACGAGCATTTGTATTGATGTGCAATAGTATTCCCGATTCAGCCGAGGATAGTTATAAGGTAGTTGTGGTGTAGAGTAGAACTCGGGCTTAGTATATTTGAGTGTGTGACCGTAATATAAAGTTGCGGCCGCATTTAGCTAAGAAGTAACGTAGTGGATTGAGTAAAGTATCAGTGCACTCGATAGAATAAGTACTATAATAATATAAGGATAGGTCTATGAGAGGAGATTCTAGTATAGATGGTTACTGGGTTTTCTGAGCTTTCCTATGACATTTCCTTTTTTTACCTAGTCTTAAGTTATGTGTATAACTCCTATGTCTTATGTCAGAGGTCAATTCTCTGAATATATAAAAGTTAAAAACTGATAACGGCCATAAGCCTACTCTCACCTCTAATGAGATTGAGTTAGGTTGATAGCATCTGATATTGTATATTCAACAGGTTCCAATGAACAAAGAAATAGCAACACTCCTGAAAAGAAATAATGGACCCTAGTCTGGTGCAGTGATAAATATCGGCCAGATTGAAGTCTGATATCATACATACATGTCAGAAAGTTATAGAATTAACGGATACATATAAGGCAGTCTGGCCAAGAGACTTACAGCAGAATAAAGTGCAACTAAACATAGATCGGAAGCTCAATATTGTTCACATGAACTATCTTTCAAATGAAGAGGCTGTAAGGCCAGAATTTATTATTGGATAAACAGAACAGTAACGAATAAGATGAACACCGTGAATCAGTGATATTATATAGACAGTGTTTGTTGGATTTATGCATCCATATAGAGACGATAAGTCATTCAATGATATCGGATGTGTAAACCTTCCCTGGATTTTAAAAAAAAAAAACATTCATAATATTGGATATGTCACCCTGAAAGACATCTTATATATAAAAGGCAATCTCCGTCTGTATGTCTGTATGTCTGTATGTCCTTTATGCGTTCGCGAACGGTCCATCCGATTGAGATGAAATTTTCTACACGTCTTCCTTTCATTCTAGCCCAGCCAACTGTGATATTTTGTTAGTGTGAAATCGGCTGCTTACTTAATATTATTTAATTTTTCATTTTACATTATAATTTATATACAGCGAGGGGACTTAACTCTAGAAAAGTTATTTCAAGGGGCATAACTTTTAATAACATTGCTGTATAACTTATAGTCATATTGTTGCATCGTTTTCAAAGATTTATAAACTCTTTGTCTATAGTTATGTACCGGCATATGAGTTATAATAAATAATGATACAATCTTGGAGGAGGGAGGAAGAGATAGGCGGAAATGAAAATGAAAATGAAAAATGAAAAAATGAAAATTTAAATAATATTAAATAATATTAAGTAAGCAGCCGATTTCACAATCTTTAAGGCATTTTCAAAGTTTTCATAAAAATAATGCATAATGCATAACATTGTAACTCATCATTTTATGCTTACGAAGTTATCTACAGTCATGCAGGTGATTAGAAACGGTTTTCATTAGAAATAATGGATGGTGTGTGGAAGGACATTCTTTTAAGTTACTTTATTTTGTTGTATGAATTTAATGAGACGCTACACGCCAGGAGCTGGGCGAAGCCACGCCGGGTCAGATAGACAGACAGACCCACCTTTTCGCTGCAGTTATCTACAGGCATATGCGTTATAATCCTCCTCCTCCTCTCCCCTCCTCCTCCTACCCTCTTCCTCTTCTCCTTCACCCTCTCCATCCTCCTCCTCCCTCTTTCTCCTCCTCCTCCCTCCTCCTCCCTCTTCCTCCTCCTTCCTCCTCCTCCTTCCTCCTCCTCCTTCCTCCTCCTCCCTTTTCCTCCTCCTACCTCCTCGCCCTCCTCCCTCCTCCTAATCACTCCTCTTCCTTCCTCCTCCCTTCTCCTCTCTCTCCTCCTACTCCCTCCTCCTCCCTCCTCCTCCTACGTCCTCCCACTCATCCCTCTCCTCTTCCCTCCTCCTCCCTCTCCTCCTCCCTCCTCATTCCTCCTCCCTTCTCCTCCTCCTTCCTCATCCTCTCTCCTCCTCCCTCCTCCTCCTCCCTCTACCTCCTCCCTCCTCCTCCACATTCTTCCTCCTCCTCCACATCCCTCCTCCTCCTCCCTCTTCCTACTCCTCCCTCCTCTTCCTCCCCCTCCTTCTCCTCCCTCCTCCTCCTCCCTTTACCTCCTCCCTATCCTCCCTCCTCCTCTCTCCTCCTCCTCCCTCCTCCTCCTCCAATCTCCTCTCATTCTCCTCTCCTCCTCCCTCCTCCTCCTCCCCCTCCTCCTCCTGCGTTCTTCTCCTCCCTCATCCTCCGCTCCTCCTTCTCCTTCCTCCTCCCTCTTCCTCCTCCCTCTTCCTCCTCTCTCCTCCTCCCTCTTCCTCCTCCTCCCTACTCCTCCTCCCTACTCGTCCTCCCCTCCTCCCTCCCACTCCTCCTCCTCCTTCCTCCTCCCTCCTCCTCCCCTCCTCCCCCTCCTCCTTGCTCTCCTCCTCCCGCCTCCGCCTCCTAATCACTCCTCCTCCCTGCTCCTCCCTTCTCCTCCTCTCTTCTTCCTCCTCCTCCCTCCTCCTCCTTCCCCCCTCATCCTCCCTCCTCCTCCTCCCTCTTCCTCCCTCCTCCTCTTCCCTCCTCCTCCTTTCTCCCCCCTCCTCCTCCTTATCCCCCTCCTCCCTCCTCCTCCTCCCTCCTCCTCTTCTCTCCTCCTCCTCCCTCTACCTCCTCCCTCCTCCTCCTCCCTCCTCCTACCTCCTCCTCCCTCCTCCTCCTCTCTCCTCCTCTTAATCCCTCCTCCTCCCTCCTATTCCTCCCTACTCCTACTCCTCCCTCCTCTTCCCTCCTCCTCTCTCCGCCTATCTCTTCCTCCCTCCTCCTCCTCCCTCCTCCTCCCTCCTCCACCTCCCTCTTCCTCCTCCCAGCTCCTACTCCTCCTTTTTATTCTTCTGCTGCTGCTGCTGCCGCCGCTCCATTTACCCAAGTTAATTGTTGGGGAAGATCTAAAGACCTTTCAAGTGCTCTTTCTAATGCTTTTTGTAAGTTGGTCTTCGTTTATCTAGGTTGTTCTAACTGCAACCAATAAATGATTAGACAGACAGGCAGACAGACAGACAGACAGACAGACAGACAGACAGACAGACAGACAGACAGACAGACAGACAGACAGACAGAGAGGGAGGGACAGACAGACAGACAGACAGACAGACAGACAGACAGACAGACAGACAGACAGACAGACAGACAGACAGACAGACAGACAGACAGACGGAAACGGGAACTTATATGACTACTTATATGAATTAAATGAGATGCTCCCATCAGGGGCTGGGCGAAGCCGGGCCGGGTCAGACAGACAGACAGACAGACAGACAGACAGACAGACAGACAGACAGACAGACAGACAGACACACAGTCGGTAACGGGAACGAGAACTTATATGACTACTTATATGAATTAAATGAGATGCTCCCCACCAGGGACTGGGCGAAGCCGGGCCGGGTCAGCTAATTACATATAAAATACACGCTGTTGTGAAAATACATTTTATTTCAAAAGTCAAGGATATTGTGAAGACATCATCATCATCAGTCAAAGAGAAACTACACCGGGTGAGAGTAAAACAGTTCTGTGCTGTGGTGACAATATAAGGCCGTTGAGTGATGATACATGTGATGTGGATCTTAGAGTGTCACTCTTATCTTACCTACACGATAGAACACACCAACAACGTCTTTGCATCCACTCTATACACACCCATGACACTTTTTATTCAATAAATAAGGTTAGTATTTATTGGAGGACATTGAGTGTGGGTATGTTCTGAAGGAAAGTGAAGAGGGGTATGGCATTGCGATAATAGAGAGAGAGAGAGAGATAGAGAGAGAGAGAGAGAGAGAGAGAGAGAGAGAGAGAGAGAGAGAGAGAGAGAGCTAGAGAGAGAGAGAGAGAGAGAGAGAGAGAGAGAGAGAGAGAGAGAGAGAGAGAGAGAGAGAGAGATAGTGAATAGAAGACCGGAACGGGAGTGTGTAGACAAAGGTCTGGCAATAGACCCAACATTGGAAAAAGGGAAGTTGAAGTGTGCTTGTTGATTCTACTGTTCCCCCCCCCCCCCCCCCCCCAGAGACGACAAGCGACAGATAGGACAAGTTACAAGTTATGACAAGGCAAGACACAGTAAGACATGGATAGAACAAGTGACGACAATGCATGACAAAGTAAGGCATTGATAGAACAAGTTTAGACAAGGCATGACAAAGTTAAACATGGATAGGACAAGTGACGACATGGGAAGACAAAGTAAGTCATGGATAGGACAAGTTTAGACAAGGCAAAACACAGGACAAGGCATGGATTGGACAAGTTTAGACAAGGCAAGATAAAGTAAGACATCGATAGGACAAGTTGTTTAGACAAGGCAAGACAAAATAAGACATGGAAAGGACAAGTTTAGACAAGGCAAGACACAGTAAGAAATGGATAAAACAAATGACGACATGGCATGACAAAGTAAGACATGGGTAGGACACGTTTAGACAAGGCAAGACAAAGTAAGAAATGGATAAAACAACTGTCGACATGGCATGACAAAGTAAGACATGGATAGAACAAGTTTAGACAAGGCAAGACAGAGTAAGACATGGATAGGACAAGTTAAGACAAGGCAAGACACAGGACAAGTCATGGATAGGACAAGTTAAGACAAGGCAAGACACAGTAAGATATGGATAAGACAAGTGATGACAATGCATGACAAAGTAAGGCATTGATAGAACAAGTTTAGACAAGGCATGACAAAGTAAAACATGGATAGGACAAGTGACGACATGGGAAGACAAAGTAAGTCATGGATAGGACAAGTTTAGACAATGCATGACAAAGTAAGACATGGATGGGACAAGTTTAGACAAGGCAAGACACAGTAAGGCATGGATAAAACAAGTTTAGACAATGCATGACACAGTAAGACATGGATATACAAGTTTAGACAAGGCAAGTCACATGACAAGGCATGGATATAACACGTATAGACAAGTCGAGACACAGTAAGGCATGGATAGGGAAAGTTTAGACAAGGCAAGACACAGTAAGACATGGATAGGACAAGTGACGACAATGCATGACAAAGTAAGACGTGGAAAGGACAAGTTTAGACAAGGCAAGACAAAATAAGACATGGATAGGACAAATTTAGAAAAGGCAAGACACAGTAAGGTATGGATAGGACACATTTAGACAAGGCAAGACACAGTAAGACATGGATAGAACAAGTTTAGACAAGGCCAGACAAAGTAAGACATAGATAGGACAAGTTTAGTCAAGGCAAGACACAATAAGGCATGGTTAGTACATGCTGTGTTTTTGTGCAGCCACACCATCATTTGAAGGTCTGGTTGCAAGGAGAAATAGGTCACCAGCTGGCCTTGAACCTTTCTCTCTTTGCACTCACTGTATTGTCTGAGTAACTTTCTAACCGCTATATCAATACACTCGGTACATATAAACAAGGTAAGACAAAACATTACCATTGAACAAGGAGAGACACGACAACATAAAACAAGGCAAGACATATATCATAAGACAACACAAGACACGAATAGTAAGACAAGGCAAGACATAATGACAACAAGGAGAAATAATAGGTACGAAAAGACAAAACGAGATGAGACAATTCAAGGTTTGATTGATTGATTGATTGATTGATTGATTGATTGATTTAGGAACCGACATCACAGCATTCGGGGCATTCCCATAAGCCCTCCGTCCCCATCCCCAGCAGCCAGCGAAGAGTTCCAACACCAATAGTACCAGTAGCAATCTGATTATATGTCCGTCTCGCCTTTCCTCTGAGCGTCGAGCGTCTGCCAGATCCCCTTGTCACTCTTCGCTGTCTCATTCTTGCCAGACCATGGTGATTCATTTGCTCCTCCGAGGTGTACACGTGCTCCCACAAGGCCGCAACCACGTCTGCCTTGTCATGCATCAATACTCCACCAAATTTTGCAGAGCCAGCCAGTCTGTCCGAATGTTCATTCCCCGGCACACCGGCATGCCCCAGAGAAAAGATCCAGGCGATGCTTGCCATCCGTGACCTCCGAAGCGAAGCAAGCCACTCTGCCCGAAGCTTGCCTGTCCTCACCTTCCTCAGCATGCTTTCTGAGTCAGTTACAATCACGATGTATGTGTATATCGTATTCTCCATCCAGCGGAAAGTTGCACTGACCGCCTCCACCTCCATTCTTAAGCTAGATGTTGTGGTATCATATGGCAGGCTCTCCTGTCCCAAACCTCGACCATTAGCTGTTGCTAAGAACCCCCAGGCACTTCTCCTACCTCTCAACACCGACCCATCTGTGTAGATAATCACATCACCCGAGCGAGCATTAGCCTGAATTAGTTGCTGGATTTCCACTTCTGTGGTCCCTGCTGGCCACTCTCTGCACTCCCGGCTCAGTGTGATTATCACTCTGCACAAGTCTGACTGCTCAGCTGGCACTCTGACCCACTCCTCTCGTCGCCTAATGTTCTCCAAGGGGTACACCTGTCTGATCGTATCCTCCGCCTGAGCCATCCATGATTTCCCTCGTATCAGTCGCTGACCCTTAACTGTGTCCAGCGCCTCATGCAGTGGGTGGTCTGTGTCTGCAGCTACTCTGAGATATCCCTTCGCCTGCATCACCTTGAGCCTACCAGCAACAGTCGGCAGACCAAGGATGTAACGCATACACACTACTGGGGTATCTCTAGTGCATCCCAGAATGACCCGCATAGCTTCGTTCTGTATGCGCTCTAATTTCTCCAGCTGACTCTTGAGACAGTGAGCAGTCCTAGTCCATAATCAATCACTGAGAGGATCAAGTGCTGGTATAGTGTGAAAAGCATTCTCTGCTCTGTGTCCATTGCAGCCATAAGACAATTCAAGGTAAGACAATACAAGACAAACCGAGAATAGACAGACTAGACTATATAAGTCAATAAAAGACAAAACAAGACGAGATAAAATGTCTTAAAGTCTTAAAAGTCGAGATGATCGCCTTCATTGCGCCTGGTTTATCCCATATGGCTCGGTCTCTTTCCGCAGGGCGGCCTGTCGATAGCGACTCACACAGCACGAACTCCGTAGTGCCAGCGACGACCCCATGAGTTTCCGAGAAAGATTCACTCGTGAACCGAAAGACGTAGCCAGGAATCGAAACCTCAACCTTCAGAGCGCGAGGCAGGTGACTTGACCACTTGGCCACGGAGACTCCCAAGACGAGACAATACCAGGTGAGACAATACAAGACATAGCAAGACTAGAGACTACAACAGTAGACATTACACAAGACAATACAGGTCAAGAGAAGACAATATAAAACAAGACAATGTTGGACAAGTCAAAGCAGGACAAAATATGATAAGACAATACAAGATAAGACATTACAATGCAACAGGACAAAACAAGATAAACCAGAAAAAACTAAACAAGACACATTACGATAAGAGAAGAAATAAGCAGACACGACCAGATGCTGCAAGAAGCCAAGACAAGACAAGACATCTATACTTTAGAACCATCACACAATCCCACAGAACGTGTTATGGCGTTTAGAAGAAAGATGGCGGCATGCTAAGACAAGTTTTGTGTCCAAGAGTCCATTGTGCCTCGACGAGATGACGGAAATAGCCAGGAGATGCAATGAGAACCGTGGCAGTTAATCTAAGGGGATTACAACACTCCACAGGATGCGCTGATTGGGCAGACGTGTATATTATGTCCAGCACTTGGGGCAAAGCTGGGTGTATACATTGAGAGAATGATCGTCTGCATGCGGACAGGACAGGTCAATTACATAGCAGGATTAGCTGACGTATGTGTGTGAGTGTGTGTCCTAGTGTAGTCTGTGAACATCCTCGGTAGCGAATAGGTTGGAGTTGCTGATGTAAAGGCCTCCATGAAAATATAGCCAGTATTTTCGCCCATGTTCAGGAAGGTTTGTAAGAGTAGTCAAGATGATGTAGGTTGATGCAGGGTCGTGTATACACGATGTAGGAATGTGTAGGATTATGTAGGATAGCGTAGGCTGATGTAGAATGATTTAGTTATTTTTTTTTTTAAGGTTAGTCGATGGATCAACATCACGGCACACGGGTGCAATCCATAAGTGCTCCGTTCTCCTCCTAACTCAAACCTGAGTCTGGAGAAACTCAGCCCAGTACACGAACTCCGTAGCACTGGCGAGGATCCTGAAATACTTTGGGTAGATTGTCAACTCGAAATTTTGCAGCGCCGTTAGGCTACTCTTTTTCGATTTCCAACTGCCAAGATATTTTTTATACGTGCGCAACAATACACACGGGCGTCCGATCTCACTAACTAGAGACCAGGGGAAACTTTTTTTATTACTAGAACTCCAAGAGAAAAATTCTCGGTCATCATCGGGGCTTGAACCCGGGACCTCCAGCACTCGAGGCGGACACCATACCTCGAGATAACGCAGTAGAATGATTATGATGGTGTAGTGTGATGTAGGAGGATGGTGTAGTATGCTGTAGGAGGTTGGTGTGGCATGATATAGGATGGTGTAGTATAATGTAGGAGGATAGTGTAGTACGATATAAGAGGATGGTGTAGTATAATGTAGGAGGATGGTGTAATATAAAATAGGATGATGTAGTATAAAATAGGATTGTGTAGTATGATGTACGAGGATGGTGTAGTATAAAATAGGATTGTGTAGTATGATGTAGGAGGATGGTGTAGTATAACATAGGATGGTGTAGTATGATGTAGGAGGATGATGTAGTATGATGTAGGAGGATGGTGTAGTATGATATAGGATGGTGTAGTATAAAATAGGATGGTGTAATATGATGCAGGAGTTGGTGTAGTATAAAATAGGATGGTGTAGTATGATGTAGGAGGATGGTTTAGTATGATAAAGGATGGTGTAGTATAAATTAGGAAGGTGTAGTATGATGTAGGAGGATGGTGTAGTATAAAATAGGATGGTGTAGAATGATGTAGGAAGATGGTGTAGTATGATGTAGGAGAATGGTGTAGTATGATGTAGGAGGATGGTGTAGTATGATATACGATGGTGTAGTATGATGTAGGAGGATGGTGTAGTATGATGTAGGAGGATGGTGTAGTATGATATAGGATGGTGTAGTATAAAATAGGATGGTGTAATATGATGTAGGAGGATGGTGTAATATAAAATAGGATGGTGTAGTATGATGTAGGAGGATGGTGTAGTATGATATAGGATGGTGTAGTATAATGTAGGAGGATGGTGTAGTATAAAATAGGATGGTGTAGTATAATGTAGGAGGATGGTGTAGTATGATGTAGGAGGGTGGTGTAGTATAATGTAGGAGGATGGTGTAGTATAAATTAGGATGGTGTAGTATAATGTAGGAGGATGGTGTAGTATAAAATAGGATGGTGTAGTATAATATAGGAGGATGGTGTAGTATAAAATAGGATGGTGTAGTATAAAATAGGATGGTGTAGTATAATGTAGGAGGATGGTGTAGTATAATGTAGGAGGATGGTGTAGTATAATGTAGGAGGATGGTGTAGTATAAAATAGGATGGTGTAGTATAATGTAGGAGGATGGTGTAGTATAATATAGGATGGTGTAGTATAAAATAGGATGGTGTAGTATAATGTAGGAGGATGGTGTAGTATAATATAGGAGGATGGTGTAGTATAAAATAGGATGGTGTAGTATAATGTAGGAGGATGGTGTAGTATAAAATAGGATGGTGTAGTATAATGTAGGAGGATGGTGTAGTATAAAATAGGATGGTGTAGTATAATGTAGGAGGATGGTGTAGTATAATGTAGGAGGATGGTGTAGTATAATGTAGGAGGATGGTGTAGTATAAAATAGGATGGTGTAGTATAAAATAGGATGGTGTAGTATAATGTAGGAGGATGGTGTAGTATAATGTAGGAGGATGGTGTAGTATAATGTAGGAGGATGGTGTAGTATAATGTAGGAGGATGGTGTGTAGTATAATGTAGGAGGATGGTGTAGTATAAAATAGGATGGTGTAGTATAAAATAGGCTGGTGTAGTATAATGTAGGAGGATGGTGTAGTATAAAATACGATGGTGTAGTATAATGTAGGAGGATGGTGTAGTATAAAATAGGATGGTGTAGTATAATATAGGAGGATGGTGTAGTATAAAACAGGATGGTGTAGTATAATGTAGGAGGATGGTGTAGTATAATGTAGGAGGATGGTGTAGTATAATGTAGGAGGATGGTGTAGTATAAAATAGGATGGTGTAGTATAAAATAGGATGGTGTAGTATAATGTAGGAGGATGGTGTAGTATAAAATAGGATGGTGTAGTATAATGTAGGAGGATGGTGTAGTATAATGTAGGAGGATGGTGTAGTATAAAATAGGATGGTGTAGTATAATGTAGGAGGATGGTTGTAGTATAAAATAGGATGGTGTAGTATAATGTAGGAGGATGGTGTAGTATAAAATAGGATGGTGTAGTATAAATAGGATGGTGTAGTATAATGTAGGAGGATGGTGTAGTATAAATAGGATGGTGTAGTATAAAATAGGATGGTGTAGTATAATGTAGGAGGATGGTGTAGTATAATGTAGGAGGATGGTGTAGTATAATGTAGGAGGATGGTGTAGTATAATGTAGGAGGATGGTGTAGTATAATGTAGGAGGATGGTGTAGTATAATGTAGGAGGATGGTGTAGTATAAAATAGGATGGTGTAGTATAAAATAGGATGGTGTAGTATAATGTAGGAGGATGGTGTAGTATAAAATAGGATGGTGTAGTATAATGTAGGAGGATGGTGTAGTATAATGTAGGAGGATGGTGTAGTATAAAATAGGATGGTGTAGTATAATGTAGGAGGATGGTGTAGTATAAAATAGGATGGTGTAGTATAATGTAGGAGGATGGTGTAGTATAAAATAGGATGGTGTAGTATAAAATAGGATGGTGTAGTATAATGTAGGAGGATGGTGTAGTATAAAATAGGATGGTGTAGTATAAAATAGGATGGTGTAGTATAATGTAGGAGGATGGTGTAGTATAATGTAGGAGGATGGTGTAGTATAATGTAGGAGGATGGTGTAGTATAATGTAGGAGGATGGTGTAGTATAATGTAGGAGGATGGTGTAGTATAATGTAGGAGGATGGTGTAGTATAAAATAGGATGGTGTAGTATAAAATAGGATGGTGTAGTATAATGTAGGAGGATGGTGTAGTATAAAATACGATGGTGTAGTATAATGTAGGAGGATGGTGTAGTATAAAATAGGATGGTGTAGTATAATATAGGAGGATGGTGTAGTATAAAACAGGATGGTGTAGTATAATGTAGGAGGATGGTGTAGTATAATGTAGGAGGATGGTGTAGTATAAAATAGGAAGGTGTAGTATACAATAGGATGGCGTAGTATAAAATAGGATGGTGTAGTATAATATAGGAGGATGGTGTAGTATAAAACAGGATGGTGTAGTATAATGTAGGAGGGTGGTTTAGTATAATGTAGGAGGATGGTGTAGTATAAAATAGGATGGTGTAGTATAATGTAGGAGGGTGGTTTAGTATAATGTAGGAGGATGGTGTAGTATAAAATAGGATGGTGTAGTATAATGTAGGAGGATGGTGTAGTATAATGTAGGAGGATGGTGTAGTAAAAAATAGGATGGTGTAGTATGATATAGGATGGTGTAGTATAAAACAGGATGTTGTAGTACGATGTAGGAGGATGGTGTAGTATAAAATAGGTTGGTGTAGTATGATGTAGTAGGATGGTGTAGTATGCTGTAGGAGGTTGGTGTGGCATGATATAGGATGGTGTAGTATGATGTAGGAGGATAGTGTAGTATGATATAAGAGGATGGTGTAGTATAATGTAGGAGGATGGTGTAATATAAAATAGGATGATGTAGTATAAAATAGGATTGTGTAGTATGATGTAGGAGGATGGTGTAGTATAACATGGGATGGTGTAGTATGATGTACGAGGATGATGTAGTATGATGTAGGAGGATGGTGTAGTATGATATAGGATGGTGTAGTATAAAATAGGATGGTGTAATATGATGTAAGAGTTGGTGTAGTATAAAATAGGATGGTGTAGTATGATGTAGGAGGAGGGTGTTGTATGATAAAGGATGGTGTAGTATAAATTAGGAAGGTGTAGTATGATGTAGGAGGATGGTGTAGTATAAAATAAGATGGTGTAGAATGATGTAGGAGGATGTTGTAGTATTATGTAGGAGAATGGTGTAGTATGATGTAAGAGGATGGTGTAGTATAATGTAGGAGGATGGTGTAGAATGATGTAGGAGGATGGTGTAGTATGATGTAGGAGAATGGTGTAGTATGATGTAGGAGGATGGTGTAGTATGATATACGATGGTGTAGTATGATGTAGGAGGATGGTGTAGTATGATGTAGGAGGATGGTGTAGTATGATATAGGATGGTGTAGTATAAAATAGGATGGTGTAATATGATGTAGGAGGATGGTGTAGTATAAAATAGGATGGTGTAGTATGATGTAGGAGGATGGTGTAGTATGATATTGGATGGTGTAGTATGATGAAGGAGGATTGTGTAGTATGATGTAGGAGGATGGTGTAGTATGATATAGGATGGTGTAGTATAAAATAGGATGGTGTAATATGATGTAGGACGATGGTGTAGTATAAAATAGGATGGTGTAGTATGATGTAGGAGGATGGTGTAGTATGATATAGGATGGTGTAGTATAATGTAGGAGGATGGTGTAGTATAAAATAGGATGGTGTAGTATAATGTAGGAGGATGGTGTAGTATGATGTAGGAGGGTGGTGTAGTATAATGTAGGAGGATGGTGTAGTATAAAATAGGATGGTGTAGTATAATGTAGGAGGATGGTGTAGTATAAAATAGGATGGTGTAGTATAATATAGGAGGATGGTGTAGTATAAAATAGGATGGTGTAGTATAAAATAAGATGGTGTAGTATAATGTAGGAGTATGGTGTAGTATAATGTAGGAGTATGGTGTAGTATAAAATAGGATGGTGTAGTATAAAATAGGATGGTGTAGTATAATGTAGGAGGGTGGTTTAGTATAATGTAGGAGGATGGTGTAGTATAAAATAGGATGGTGCAGTATAAAATAGGATGGTGTAGTATAATGTAGGAGAGTTATGTAGTATAATGTAGGAGGATGGTGTAGTATAAAATTGGATGGTGTAGTATAATGTAGGAGGATGGTGTAGTATAAAATAGGATGGTGTAGTATAAAATAGGATGGTGTAGTATAAAATAGGATGGTGTAGTATAATGTAGGATCATGGTGTAGTATAGTGTAGGAGGATGGTGTAGTATAAAATAGGATGGTGTAGTATAAAATAGGATGGTGTAGTATAATGTAGGAGGGTGGTTTAGTATAATGTAGGAGTATGGTGTAGTATAAAATAGGATGGTGTAGTATAAAATAGGATGGTGTAGTATAATGTAGGAGGATGGTGTAGTATAATGTAGGAGGATGGTGTAGTATAAAATAGGATGGTGTAGTATGATATAGGATGGTGTAGTATAAAACAGGATGTTGTAGTACGATGTAGGAGGATGGTGTAGTATAAAATAGGTTGGTGTAGTATGATGTAGTAGGATGGTGTAGTATGATATAGGATGGTGTAGTATGATATAGGATGTTTTAGTATGCTATAGGATGGTGTAGTATAAAATAGGATGGTGTAGTATGATAAAGGATGGTGTATTATAAAATAGGATGGTGTAGTATGATGTAGGATGGTGTTGTATGATATAGGATGGTGTAGTATAAAATAGGATGGTATAGTATGATGTAGGAGGATGGTGTAGTATGATATAGGATGGTGTAGTATGATTTAGGATGGTGTAGTATAATGTAGGAGGGTGGTGTAGTATGATATAGGATGGTTTAGTATAATATAGGATGGTGTAGTATAATGTAGGAGGGTGGTGTAATATGATATAGGATGGTGCAGTATATATAGGATGGTGTAGTATAATGTAGGAGGATGGTGTAGTATAAAATAGGATGGTGTAGTATGATGTAGGAGGATGGTGTAGTATGATATAGGATGGTTTAGTATAATGTCGGAGGATGGTGTAGTATAAAATAGGATGGTGTAGTATGATGTAGGACGATGATGTAGTATGATGTAGGAGGATGGTGTAGTATGATGTAGGACGATGGTGTAGTATGATGTAGGATGGTTTAGTATAATGTAGGAGGATCGTGTAGTATAAAATAGGATGGTGTAGTGTGATGTAGGAGGATGGTGTAGTATGATGTAGGAGGGTGGTGTAGTATAATGTAGGACGATGGTGTAGTATGATGTAGGATGATGGTGTAGTATAAAATAGGATGGTGTAGTATGATATAGGATGGTGTAGTATGATATAGGATGGTTTAGTATGATGTAGAAGGATGGTGTAGTATGATGTAGGAGGATGGTGTAGTATGATGTAGGAGGATGGTGTAGTATGATATAAGAGGATGGTGTAGTATAATGTAGGATGGTGTAGTATGATGTAGAAGGATGGTGTAGTATGATGTAGAAGGATGGTGTAGTATGATGTAGGAGGATGGTGTAGTATGATATAAGAGGATGGTGTAGTATAATGTAGGATGGTGTAGTATGATGTAGGAGGATGGTGTAGTATGATATAAGAGGATGGTGTATTATAATGTAGGATGGTGTAGTATGATGTAGGAGGATGGTGTAGTATGATATAAGAGGATGGTGTAGTATAATGTAGGATGGTGTAGTATGATGTAGGAGGATGGTGTAGTAGATATAAGAGGATGGTGTAGTATAATGTAGGATGGTGTAGTATGATGTAGGAGGATGGTGTAGTATGATATAAGAGGATGGTGTAGTATAATGTAGGATGGTGTAGTATGATGTAGGAGGATGGTGTAGTAGATATAAGAGGATGGTGTAGTATAATGTAGGATGGTGTAGTATGATGTAGGAGGATGGTGTAGTAGATATAAGAGGATGGTGTAGTATAATGTAGGATGGTGTAGTATGATGTAGGAGGATGGTTGTAGTATGATATAAGAGGATGGTTGTAGTATAATGTAGGATGGTGTAGTATGATGTAGGAGGATGGTGTAGTATGATATAAGAGGATGGTGTAGTATAATGTAGGATGGTGTAGTATGATGTAGGAGGATGGTGTAGTATGATATAAGAGGATGGTGTAGTATAATGTAGGATGGTGTAGTATTAAATACGATGGTGTAGTATAAAATAGGATGGTGTGGTATGATGCTGAATGGTGTATGATGTAGGATGGCGTAGTTTGATGTAGGTTGGTGTAGTATGATGTAGAATGATGGTGTAGTATGATATAGAAGGATGGTGTAGTATGCTGTAGGATGGTGTGGTATGATGAAGAATGGTGTAGTATGGTTTAGAATGAGGTAATATTATGTAGGATTTTGTAGTATGATGCAGAATGGTGTAGCATGATGTACGATGGTGTTTTATAAAATAGGATTGTGTAGTATGATGTTGAATGGTGCAGTATGATGTAGGATGGCATAGTATGATGCAGGCTGATGTAGTATGATGTAGGAGGATGGTGTAGGTGGATGGTGAAGTATCATGTAGGAGGATGGTGTAGTATGATGTAGGAGGATGGTGTAATATGATGTGGGTTGGTGTAGTATTATGTAGGAGGATGCAGTAAGATGTAGGAGGGTGGTGTAGTATAATTAAGAGGAGGAGGAGGAGCTGCAACACCGAGGGGGAGGGAAGAAGTAGAGGAAGGAAGAGCTAGATGAGGAGAAGTAGAAGGAGAAGAGACGAGAGAAACAAGAAGAGCAGCAACAGTTGAACAGGAGGAGGAAGACATTGCAAAAGAACAAGAGGAACGAGAAAGAAGACGATCAGACAGACAGACAGACAGTCAGTCAGACAGACAGACAGACAGACAGACAGACAGACAGACAGACAGACAGACAGACAGACAGACAGACAGACAGACAGACAGACAGACAGACAGACAGACAGACAGACAGACAGGCAGGCAGGCAGGCAGGCAGGCAGGCAGAAAGAAAGAAAGAAAGAAAGAAAGAAAGAAAGAAAGAAAGAAAGAAAGAAAGAAAGAAAGAAAGAAAGAAAGAAAGAAAGAAAGAAAGAAAGAAAGAAAGAAATCAAAAGATCATGTTAGCAACAATATGTGAAGAATATACACATTTACATAACAAATATAGTATGGAACAACGCTTCCTTACTTTTGAGAAAATATCAAGGAGATAAAAAAAAATGTAACATAACAAAATAAGTAAGAGAAGGATATTGGACAAACACATGAGACTCCAAGCCGTTAGACAAATTGAAAAATGTATCTGAAGTCTAGACAATATTCCTTAATGTCCAGCAGACAGTCACGTTCTTGAAAATTAGAAATTAGACTGTGTTGAATTTAGAATAATCGAAAAATGACATTGTATATTTACTAAAGTCGGAATTAAAGGATTTAGGGAAGACAACAAATTGAGGCACGGCTTTGTTGATGACGCCATGACAGATTTCAGACTAGGATTCTGATTTTCTAATGTCAGAGATTAGCACAATTTTCCCGAACAAAGCTTTCTCATTTTCTTCCTATTTTGTTGTCGCGTCCCTGTGTGTTATCTTGTTTTGTTGATTTCTCCCTGATGTCAATTTCGCATTCAACGGACTGCACTCTTAAACTACAGAATTCGTTTTATATTGTACTAGCTGACCCGGCCCGGCTTCGCCCAGTTCCTGGAGGGGATCTATCTATCTATCAGTCTGTCTGTCTGTCTGCTTGTTTGTCTGTCTGTTTGTCTGTCTGTCTGGCTGACCCGGCTCGGCTTCACCCAGTCCCTGGTGGGGAGCATCTCATTTAATTCATATAAGTAGTCATATAAGCTCCCGTTCCCTAACTATCTGTCTGTCTGTCTGTCTGTCTATCTGTCTGTCTGTCTGACCCGGCCCGGCTTCACCCAGTCCCTGGTGGGGAGCATCTCATTTAATTCATATACGTAGTCATATAAGCTCCCGTTCCCGACTATCTGTCTGTCTGTCTGTCTGTCTGTCTGTCTGTCTGTCTGTCTGTCTCTCTGTCTGTCTGTCTGACCCGGTCCGGCTTCACCCAGTCCCTGGTGGGGAGCATCTCATTTAATTCATATACGTAGTCATATAAGCTCCCGTTCCCGACTATCTGTCTGTCTGTCTGTCTGTCCATGCAACAATAGGACTATAAAGTATATAGAAATGTTATTAAAAGTTAAGTCCTCTTTCTATATAGAAATTATAATGAAAAATGAAATATTAAATTTTAGTAAGTAAGTAGCCGAAAAAAAAACTAAAACACTATGACAGAAAGTTGCACGGGAATGAAAGGAAAACGTGTAGAAAATTTCATCTCAATCGGATGGACCGTTCGCGAACGCATAAAGAACGGATGGAAATACATACATCGTGTTTTGTATATATAGATTAAAATATTTTGTTTGGTTTATATTCCGTGAATGTGTGGTTAAAATTGTGGTTTATAATTGTATTAATACTTTTCAGCTTACCTTCTTGTCACATCGAAATGCACATAAACATCAACTGTGGTAGTCTTTGAGGCCGCTAAGACGGTTCTCAAACGTATTGTTTGGCGCTCATAGAAGTCGAAGAAAGATCACGTTAGTGCATTAAAGGGTTCCCCAGTTGATATCTCTGTGTAATACGTGCACAGAATTAGAACCGACCAATCATTTCTCTTCTTTAAATGTTCGTAAATATTATGGACACCGCATTACGGTCCTATGTGTTTGTATATTTGTTATTTGACCTTTGCTAATTTAATATAAAACTCTAAGAGCTGTGGTAATATTTCAACGGTTAAATACGAATTATGTCCTTATTCCATAGCTGTATGTTCACGTGGATGATAGACTTGGCTAATGAAGACACCTGTTTAGGGGGTTTAGTTGGTCATGCATCTCAGTACACTTGTTCCTGCAGCAAGGCGCTGTCATCATTTGGAGGTGACAGGTGCGAATCCCGGTAGATAAATATCATCATCATCATCATAATCATCATGTACCATGCCGATAAGCGCGGATGGTCATGTTTCACCATCTCACGCGATTACCAGAGTCGTTAATCAGCTCCGTGTTCTTGTCTCGATCATACCATATGGTAAGCCATCCATATATTTACTTGTCTGTCTTCTCCTTGTTCTTTCTCCCTCAATCCTGTCAGTTGTTACTAAGCTCTCTAGTTATATCTTCTCATAACATGCACAAAAAGGTTAACTGTCTACGTTTAATTTCTCTAATCAGTTTACGATCTTCATTTGTTTCTTGAAGGACTTGGTCGTTGGTTTTTCTGTCTGTCTATGGTATTCTTTTCATTTTCCTCAGAAACCAGACTTTTCTGGGAGGTAGAGGTGAGCACATCGCCCATTGATTACCGATTAGTCTATACAAATACGGCGCGAGCACCATGTGCCCACCAATACTCCTCAGTGCCTAGAGAATGATTCTGTTACTGTGCTGTCTACATGGCCCCGGTGCCTAACCGTGCTCATAACACATCTACCATCGACGTTTCTAGGAAGATATAATGACACTGACTACATCAACCATCGTGTACCGGTTGGTCATAAATATGGACTTAGCATCGTGTCCCCCGATATGCCGTCTTGGTATTCATGGGGGTCAGAGAAGTGGCCATGAGAGAAACACAAAGATTTGCCATAACCAGTGCCACCCAGACTGTAGAAGCCTCTAGTTTTATGAGATCAGAAAAGTGGCCATGAGAGAAACACAAAGATTTGCCATAACCAGTGCCACCAAACCTGAATAAGCTTCTTGTTTCATGGGTTCAGAGAAGTGGTCGTGAGATAAACACCAAGACTTGCCATAACCAGTGCCACCCAGCCCGCAGAGGCTTCTAGTTTCATGGGATCAGAGAAGTGGCCATGAGAGAAACACCAAGATTTGCCATAACCAGTGCCACCCAGCCTGATGAAGCTTCTTGTTTCATGGGTTCAGAGAAGTGGTCGTGAGATAAACACCAAAACTTGCCATAACCAGTGCCACCCAGCCTGCAGAGGCTTCTAGTTTCATGGGATCAAATAAGTGACCATGAGAGAAACACCAAGATTTGCCATAACCAGTGCCACCCAGCCTGCAGAGGCTTCTAGTTTCATGGGATCAGAGAAGTGACCATGAGAGAAACACCAAGATTTGCCATAACCAGTGCCACCAAGCCTGATGAAGCTTCTAGTTTCACGGGATCAGAGAAGTGGCCATAAGAGAAACACCAAGATTTGCCATAACCAGTGCCACCCAACCTGAAGAAGCTTCTTGTTTCATGGGTTCAGAGAAGTGGTCTTGAGATAAACACCAAGACTTGCCATAACCAGTGCCACCCAGCCTGAAGAAGCTTCTAGTTCTCTGGGCCGTGGTGTGGAGTTAAATTAGTTGCATATCCTTTACAGGACGTAACAGTCAACTCCATCAGTTTTTGGCCGTTTGTGATCTCTTGGCAAGTTTACGTTCAGTAGTTTGCCATTGCTTTCTGAACGTGTGGAGTAGTCATCGTGATTGCTTACTGTCGTTCATCACGCTAAAACATCCCTTCAGCAAATACCCTATCTTTTAGACGCACATCAGACCGTAGCTAGCAATCAATTATTACTTGTGTTTGACAGTTCAGTCGGTGCAAACAAATTGCCGATTGTTTTCTCTGAAAGGTTCTGTATACACAGTTGAGATTTCCATTGCTTCGCATGATTTGTTCGCGTATTTCCGCTTCCGTTGTTGTTCTGTTGGAATTCGCTGCACTTCCCTGTGAGGATTAAGTGGTCAGTCTTCTGTGATATATAGACCGTAGGGATATAATGATAATTTGAAACCGGTGTGAGTTTGTGTTTGGGGTTGGTGTTTGGCTTGGTGTTTCTGGTTCTGTTTCAAGTTGTGGCCAAGTTGTGATAAGGATTGTGTTTCTGGTTCTTCGGGATGGTGTTCACTGACTCGTGGACTTCCTTAAGTGCGTGTAACTAGTTCTCTTTGTTAGTTACTTTCTCTCAAGATATCTTCATTGCTCTTTCTATCCCTCCTCGCTGTTCTCATCTCCGCAGCTTCTACATAATTCCTCGCTTGTCAGCTAATTGTTCATGATTCGCTTCCGTACATCAGGATTGGTGTTTACATGTAAACTATAGTGTTTGCGTCCTGCGGCCAACACATCCTTGCTCAGATGTACATGGAACCGAGATCCAGTTCAATACTCTGTGCTCAGGGGTCACCGAGGCAAAGTGGTTAACCCCCTGCGTCGTGTTCTCAAAGTCTTGGGTTTGTTCCTCGGAATGCGTCATTCAGAGCAGGCGTGTTTGCTAAAGGAGAGCATGGCATATGATACCATAACATCTAGCCTGAGAATGGAGGTGGTGGCAGTCACAGCGGCGTCACGCTGGTTGGAGAACACACAGCACAGTCATGTCGTAATCGTAGCGGACTCAGAAAGTATGATGAGTACAGTGAACACGGGTATGCTCCGGGCAGAGTGGCTGGTTTCCATTCAACTATCTGTTGGATTTCCCCCGCGGGACATGCTAGTATGGTGGGAGACGAGCAGACGGACAGATTGGCTGGACCTAAACCGCCCGGTGGGGTATTGGTGCATGATAAAGCAGATGTAGTGGAAACCCTTTGGTATCATGTGTGTAGTGCGGTAGAACATATAGATCATCACAGCCTGGAGAGAGTGGTACTGCAGGGATTGACCAGAAGATCTCGTCGACAATCAGGACTCCGAGGAAAGACCAGACGGACACATAATCAGACTGCTATTGGTACTTATTATTGGCGCTCTTCGCTGGCTGTTAAAGATGAGAACGGAACGCTTATAGGAATGTCCCGAGTGCTGTGATGCCGAGTTGAACTCATTTCAATTCAATCTACCCTGCATATGGCATGTGATAACTAATAGTCCACTATTTCAGCAAATAAGATACTTAGATGATGATGCCATCGAATGACACCCTTATAAACTTGCAACTACCATTCTCATCTCCACATACGTTTATAACTTACTTCTTTCCTTCGTACACTGAGTCACACGCATTTAAGAAAAAAGTACATTACGATAAAGGAAATGGAGAATTTAAAACCAAGAAAGCATCCAAGAAATGTAATGAATATCCTAATTTCCATTCTCTCTCTCTCTCTCTCTCTCTCTCTCTCTCTCTCTCTCTCTCTCTCTCTCTCTCTCTCTCTCTCTCTCTCTCTCTCTCTTTCGCTCTCTCTCTCTCGCTCTCTCTCTCTCTGTCTCTCTCTCTCTCTCGCACTCTTTCTCTCTCTCTCTCTCGCACTCTCTATCTCCCCACAGCCCTCTATCCTATCTCAGACACTCTCTCTCCCTTCTCTCTTTCTCCCTCTTCTCCTCCAGCAGCCCTCTCTCCCGTCCCCCCTATCTCGCTCTCTCTATCTCCCGGCAGTTCTCTATCCTCTTTCAAGCACTCTTTATCTCTCAGAAACCCTCTCTCTCCTTCCCTCTCCCCTTTTCTCCACCTCTCTCCCCTCTCCCCTTCTTTCTCCTTACCTCCCCTTCTCACTTTCTCCCGCCTTCTCAACCAGCAGCCCTCTCTCACTTTCCCTTTCTCCCACCCTCCCTCCACCCACTGTCTCCCTCCCTCCACCGCTTCTCTCCCTCCCTCCACTCTGTATCCATCACTTCCCCCTCTCTCTCCCTCCTTCTCTACTAGCATCCCTCTATACTCTCACACTTTCTCTCTCTCTCCCAGCAGCCCTTTCTCCTTCCCTCCACCCTCCCCTCAATTTCTCCCTTCCTACCCTCTCTCTCCTACCCTCTCTCCCCCTCCTTTCTCTCTCTCTCTCTCTCCTCTTTCTCTCTTCCAGCAGTCTTTCTCTCTCCCTCCCTCTCTCTCTCTCTTTCTCTCTCTCTCTCTCTCTCTCTCTCTCTCTCTCTCTCTCTCTCCTTCTCCCTTTCTCCCTCCCTCTAAGCTGCCCTCTATCCTCTCTAGACCAATCTTTCCAATCTTCACAATGCGTGCGGGATTTCTCTGTACACAAAATAGTCAAAAGCATCTCTTTGTTTCCTCGCGTCTGTAATGGACTGCCGCTGTGGCTTGGTCTATTTCCAGAGCATCATTACCATCAGCCCGCGTCTTGAAGTTCTACATCTGAAGTCTACCGACGATCTGTTCGCCAGAGCGAACGTACGAACAAATGATTGGACATCAACTCAGTTCTCAAATAGAATATGTGCGCCAGAGGCGTCGACACCTTTTTCTGCGAGGTTGCATCAATATTTGAAGAGATCTTTCTTAAAATGTTATTGTTGACATGTAGTTGGCTGATTTTTGTTGATTTGTTTACGCAGATCTGTGATTGCTGTGTGGTGTGTGTAATCTATGATTGTTACGTGGTGGGTGTAATCTGTGATTGTTGTGTGGTGGGTGTAATCTGTAATTGTTGTGTGGTGGGTGTAATCTGTGATTGTTGTGTGGTGGGTGTAATCTATGACTGTTGTGTGGTGGGTGTAATCTGTGATTGTTGTGGGGTGGGTGTAATCTGTGATTGTTTTCTGGTTGGTTTAATCTGTGATTGTTCTGTGCAGGTTGTAATCTATGATTGTTGTGTGGTGGATTGTGTAATCTGTGATTGTTGTGTGGTGGGTGTAATCTGTGATTGTTGTGTGGTGAGTGTAATCTGTGATTGTTGTGTGGTGGGTGTAATCTGTGATTGTTGTGTGGTGGGTGTAATCTGTGATTGTTGTGTGGTGGGTGTAATCTGTGATTGTTGTGTGGTGGGTGTAATCTGTGATTGTTGTGTGGTGGGTGTAATCTGTGATTGTTGTGTGGTGGGTGTAGTCTGTGATTGTTGTGTGGTGGGTGTAGTCTGTGATTGTTGTGTGGTGGGTGTAATCTGTGATTGTTGTGTGGTGGGTGTAATCTGTGATTGTTGTGTGGTGGGTGTAATCTGTGATTGTTGTGTGGTGGGTGTAATCTGTGATTGTTGTGTGGTGGGTGTAATCTGTGATTGTTGTGTGGTGGGTGTAATCTGTGATTGTTGTGTGGTGTGTGTGTAATCGTTGTTATATTTTTACATTAATTTACGTGGTTACCGGCTCCGTGGCGAATGGGTTACGGACACAAGTTTGTGATCCCGCATACCAAGTTCGAAACACAGCTGCAGGCGATTTGGCAGCAGACCGCCTTGCATGTTTTTTTTTTAATTAAATGGTATGGATCAGAATGCAACGGCAAACTACTGAACGTAAACTTGCCAAGAGATCACAAATAGCCAACAAATAATGGGGTTGACTGCAACGTCCTGTAAAGGATATGCAACTAACTTTATGAAGTTGATTGCGCTGGTGGAGTTGTCAAGATGACGTTGAGGAAAGTTCAAAAGATAGACTCACATACAGAGACAGACAGTCGAGAGGAGGGTTGTTCTTTTAACATAAGGAGATATGCAGATATACATGATGACAAACCAACAGGCGAACATCATGTACCATGCCGATAAGCGTGGGCGGTCAGGTTTCGCCATCTCACTCGATCACCAGAGTCTTAAATCAGCTCATGTTCCTGTCTCCACCATACCACGTGGCCAAGCCATCCAGGTATGTACTTCTCGGTCTTCACCTTGGTCTCTTCCCTTCAATCTTGCCGGTTGTCATCAAGTTCTCCAATTCATTTCTTCTCATAAAATTTTGACTGTCTACGCCTAATGTCTCTAATCAGTTTACGAACTTCATTTGTTTCTTGAAGGGCTTGTCATTGGTTTTTCTGTCTGTTCATGGTATTCTTTGCATTTTCCTCAGAAACCACATTTCCACAGCCAACAAATGTTTTTCAACTTGTCTGCTCATTGTCCACGCCTCACATCCATATAAAAGTACAGGTTCTATGTAGCACTTCAACACTCTTTTTCTCGTTTCAATTGATATCTTTTTATTGGTCAGTATGTTTTTCATCTTGCAAAAGGCTACCTTCGCAATAGCAATTCTTGTTCTAATCTCTTCAAGGCATCTCCCATTTGGTGTTATGACTGTTACGAGATAACTGTACCGATTCGCTTGTTTAAGAATATGCCCATTTACTTGTATATTACATTATGGTATTTCCTTCTTCTCAGTGACGACCATAATCTGTGTCTTCTTACTATTCAATTCTAAACATAATTGTAACCTAAATTGCAACAACCGCATCTACTAAATTTTGCAGGTCCTGTTCATTGTCTGCAATCAAACTGTATCATCTGCATATCTAATGTTGTTAATGCATCGTTCCCCAATGATGATTCCTTCCATATCTTCTATATTTCAGAAAATACTTTCACTGTACAGGGAAAAAAAGATCTGGAGACATTACATATCACACAGGCTGACTCATTAGTTCATTGATCGATTGGTTAGATTGATAGGTAGGTAAGTATGTCGACTGGTGTGTCTGGGAGGTCAGATAAATACTAGGTAAGTAGGTATAGAGAAGATTAACATACTAGGAATATCGGAAACGAGATGGAAAGGGGCAGGGATAAGGACAGGAGAGGATTATAAGATTATTTACTCTGGGGGAGAAGAACATCAAAGAGGTGTAGCCATTATATCAGATAAACAAACATCAAATACTGTCAAAGGATATCGAGCTGTGTCAGACAGAGTTCTATTAGTGAAATTAAACGGAAGACCTTTTAAAATAAATATCATTCAAGTATATGCCCCAACAAGTGAATGCAGTGAAGAAAGTATAGAGGAATTTTATAACGACATGGTGTCTGCTTTGAAGAACTGCAAAAAATCCGAAATAAATATCATAATGGGTGATTTCAACGCAAAAATGGGAAAGCAAGGCGATGGATGCAGTGTAGGCAACCATGGTTTGGGAGAAAGAAATGAAAGAGGATACAGACTTGTAGAATGGGCAAAAGAACAAGAAATGGTTGTAGGAAACACCTGGTTTAAACAGCATCCTAAAATATTATGGACATGGAGGAGTCCAGACAGCAGGATTAAAACCCAGATAGATTACATCCTGATTAACAGAAGGTTTCGAAATGCGTTAACAGTCGTAAAAACAGTTCCAAATGCAGACTGTTACAGTGATCACAGATTAATTACAGGCACATTGAGGGTAAAGTTAAAGAAAGTCAAGTATATAGCAGGAAACCCTAAATATGACTTGTGCAAATTGAAAACTGACAGAGAAATACAAGATAATTTTAACATAGAAGTAAAGAACAAATTTGATTTATTGTCTGATCTAGAGATCTATTTCAAGATGTAGATGATCAATGGGAAATGCTGAAGAATTCAATCAGTTGTACAGCAGAAATAACTATTCCAAAAGTAAAGAAAGTGGGCCGTAAGACATGGATGACTGAAGAAATTTTACAACTAATGGAAACAAGAAGACAGAACAAATATAATCCTGCCAAATGTGAAGAAATTCACAGAAAAGTCAGAACCTTATGTAGGGAGGCAAAAGAAACATGGCTTGAGGAAAACTGCGAAGAAATTGAAAAACAACACAACAGTAAAAATGTGAAACTAATGCACAAAAGAATCCAGGAGCTTACTAATCAAAGAACACGTACATCAGCAGGCTGCCTAAAGACAAAAGATGGAAGAGTCATAATAGAAAAAGATCAGATCTTACATGTATGGTCTATGACTGAGCTACCGTATAACAGTAGACGGTACTACCTGGTTTCTGTTAGCGCCGAACGTTGGGCGGCGCTTACCAAACCCGACACCCCACATTGTGCCAACGGCTTCGGGCGGAAGAGCGCAATTGGGAGGGTACAAGCCTTACCCTGGTGCGAGGAAATGCAAGCTAAAGACAAAATTGTCATGGCAGGGCAGACCAGGCCCTAAGCCTTGGTTGGCGACTGGTCTAGGATCGAAGCTCCGACAGGCGGACAGTTAGAGCATTGCTTTGCTGATCCGGCAGCTTCTGCAGCTTGTCTTGTTCCAGATGTAGGGGTGTTACCTTTCCTCTGGAGTGAACTAGGCAGGCCGAGAGAGGGATCATGCTGCATGGGCAACACATGATCTCTATATTTTAGCCCAGGCTTTGTGCTATGGAGAGGCAATAACTCCATCCCTGGTCTTAACTGGTCTCGGAATCAAAGCGAGAGGCAACTGTTACGGGTTATAAGTCCTTGTCAGTTGGCGTAGACATGGGGCGCCACGCGTTGCCTCTGACGGTGGGAGACACCTATAGGTGTCACTGATCAGCTACCGCCCGCCTCAAGCTGGGCAGCCCCCAGCCAATTAGGGTGCTGATCCGCCACAGCCTGCCTGCTTCAATGGGTGCTTGGGGCTAGGACAAAATCTGAATCGCAGGCTGTAAAACCAATGCACCAGGTACAAACAAAAATATAAATAGAAACCTCAAGCTACGGCTTGCAACCTGGAACGTGAGAACCATGTGTCCAGGATTTTCCACTGACTTGACCAATATTGACGATGTGAGAAAAACGGCTGTGATTGATGCTGAACTCAATCGTCTTAACATTGATATTGCTGGCCTGCAGGAGACTCGCCTCGCTGAGGAAGGGTCACTCAGGGAAAACAACTACACCTTTTTCTGGAAGGGTAAAGGGCAGGCAGAAAAAAGGCAACACGGTGTGGGCTTTGCAGTGAAGAATTCGCTACTGGGAATGATTGAAATTCCAGCAGGAGGAAATGAAAGACTATTATCCCTGCGCTTGGCAACCTCTTGTGGGTTTGCCACCATTATTACTGCATATGCACCGACACTCGATTCCTCTGATGATGTGAAGGATTTGTTCTATGAGGAGTTAGACTCTGTGATCAAGGCAGTTCCAAAATCCGACTACATTTATATGCTCGGTGATTTCAATGCTCGTGTGGGCAAGGACTCAAGTTCATGGCCAGTGTGCCTTGGAAAATACAACATCGGTCGCATGAATGAAAATGGGCAAAGGCTGCTGGAGCATTGCACCAGTAATGACCTATGTATTACAAACTCTTTTTTTAAAACAAAAGAGATGCATAAGGTCACATGGAAACATCCAAGATCCGGCCATTGGCACCAGCTGGACTTCATCATCACACGGAGACAACATCTGAACCATATATCATTGACTCGTAGTTACCACAGTGCTGACTGTGATACGGATCATTCTTTGGTTGTTGCAAGGGTTAGACTGAGACCAAAGAGAATCTACACAGCTAAACACAAATCTAGCCCCAGGATTAATATTATTAACACTCATGATCCTGAAAAGTGCTTTCAGTTTCAACAGCAACTTGAAGACGCTTTCACTGATACACCAGAAAATTGTACAGTAAATGAAAAGTGGGGTCAAATTAAGGAAACTCTTTGTAAAACTGCCGTAAGGGTTTACGGCACTGTGGATCATAAGAGGCAGGACTGGTTTGCGGCCAACAGCGAGACTCTGCAGCCCTTGATTGATAAGAAGAAGAAAGCTCTCTTAAGAAACAAGGAAAGACCAACGCGTAACACTCTGAGTGAGCTAAGGCAAGCTAGGAAGGATGTGCAAAAGGCTGCCAGGCAGTGTGCAAATGATTATTGGATCAAGTTATGTGAGTCCATTCAAATCGCAAGTGATAAGGGAGACATAAGAAGCATGTATGAAGGAATAAAGAAAGCCTGTGGTCCAGTGATCAAAAGAAGTGCACCATTGAAAACCTTGACTGGAGAAGTCATCACTGATAAGAAACAGCAGATGGACAGATGGGTAGAGCACTATTTGGAGCTTTACTCAAGTGAGACCAAACTAGCGGATAATGCCCTCAACGCCATAGAGGCTCTACCAACTCTTGACCACCTGGACACACTTCCCACCATAACAGAAGTTAAGTGTGCTATAAATGAACTTGCATCTGGCAAGGCTCCAGGTAAGGATGGGATTCCAATAGAGGTTATCAGGAGTGGGCAAGACACACTCACTATACAGATCCACCAGCTAATAGAGCTATGCTGGCGTGAAGGACAAGTCCCACAGGATTTCAAAGATTCAAGCATCATAACACTGTACAAGAACAAGGGCGATCGGAGCGACTGCAACAACTATAGGGGTATCTCACTTCTGTGTATTGTTGGAAAAGTATTTGCCAGAATTGTTCTGCGCAGACTTCAAGTCCTAGGAGATCAAGTCTACCCCGAATCACAGTGTGGCTTTCGACAGAACCGGTCTACCACTGATATGATATTCTCATTGCGACAAATGCAAGAAAAATGCCGTGAACAGAATCAACCACTGTTTATTGCCTTCATCGACCTCACAAAGGCATTTGATTTGGTCAGTCGTGAGGGTTTGTTCAAGGCACTAAAGAAGATTGGCTGCCCACCAACTCTTCTGTCCATTGTGGAATCGTTCCACACAGGCATGAAGGGTATAATCAAGTTTGATGGTGCAACTTCTGAAGAATTTGAAATCAAGAGTGGAGTTAAGCAAGGTTGTGTACTAGCTCCCACCCTCTTTGGAATATACTTTTCACTTCTACTGAAATATGCATTTCGTGATCAGGATGGTGGTATATACATTCACTCACGCTCAGATGGCGGCCTCTACAATGCTCAGAGATTGAAGGCCAAGACCAAAATTAGGAGGGTACTGATCAGAGAGTTGCTTTTTGCAGATGATGCTGCAGTTACGACCCACTCTGAGGAAGAATTGCAATGTCTACTATCTGCATTCTCCAATGCTTGTTCTGAATTTGGTTTAACAATTAGCAAAAAGAAGACACAGATTATGTCACAAGGTGCACATGGGGTACCATCAATCTTTATTGACGACGCCGAACTAGAGATAGTAGACCATTTTACATATCTAGGATCAGTGGTAAATAGCAAATTATCCCTAGATCAGGAAATCAACATCCGGATTGGTAAGGCAGCAACAACAATGAACAGGTTAAGAAAAAGAGTCTGGGAGAACAGGAAGCTTACTGCCAAAACAAAAGTCCTTGTCTATCAAGCCTGTGTCCTTAGTACTCTTCTCTATGGCAGTGAAACCTGGACAACTTACTCACACCAAGAGAACAATTTAAACAGCTTTCATATGCGGTGTCTGCGAAGAATTCTTGGTATTAAGTGGCAAGACAAAATCACAAATACTGAAGTATTGGAAAGATCAGGTTGTGTGACAGTTTATTCCATGCTCAGTCTTCGTAGACTTAGATGGATAGGACATCTTAGGAGGATGGATGATGGTAGAATACCAAAGGATATCTTTTTTGGTGAATTACAGATGGGTAAGAGATCTCAGGGTCGGCCTCTACTACGATACAAAGATGTGTGTAAGCGGGACATGATTGATACAGGCATTGATAATGCACATTGGGAGCAAGTCGCCGCTGAACGTGTTGCATGGAGGGCAAATATCAGAAATGGAATAAAGTCAAAGGAGAAAATTATTGCAGAAAAGTCACACACCAAGCGTTTGAGACGTAAGATGGTGCATGATGGTGGAAATGACCACGTGTTCACATGCACCCACTGTGAACGGACATTTACAGCGCAAATTGGCCTTATCAGTCACACTCGCTACCGCCATAGTTAAAAGTTATTATGCCTTTTTAAAGCACAAACTATCGTCTGTCAAGACGGCAAGGTGCCAATGATGATGGTCAGATTACGTGAAAAACCTTTATGACGACAACAGAGACGAACACTACGATGTTCAAAATAATAATGAAGGACCAGCAATTTTGAAGATGGAGGTTCAGAATGCTCTTAACCATATGAAATCTGGCAAGACCCCTGGTTCAGACAGCATCCCAACAGAAATGATTAATGCTTTAGAAGAATATGGAATAGATAAAGTTACCAGTCAGCTTAATACAATATATGATACTGGAAATATACCTCATGAATTATGTAAGTCTGTATTTATTGCAATCCCAAAGAATCAGGAGCCTTGGAATGTGATCAACATCGAACAATTAGTATAATGAGTCACATCACGAAGATTTTGCTAAGAATTATCATGCAAAGAATTAGGAGGAAAATACAACCTGAAATAGGAGAAGAACAATGTGGGTTTGTAGAAGGAAAGGGTACAGTAAATGCTGTGTATTTACTGAGAACCGTAATTGAACGATCTATAGAAGTAAACAAAGATCTACACCTTTGCTTTATTGACTACACAAAGGCTTTCGATAAAGTGAGACATGTCGACATGATAAGGATGCTTGAAGATCTACAAATTGATGGAAAAGACCTTAGACTTGTAAAAAACATATATTGGAAACAACAAGCTGCCATAAGAGTTGATAATGAAGTAGGCCAATATCAGCCTATTAAGAGAGGTGTGAGACAGGGATGTGTAATGTCTCCAGATCTGTTTTCCCTGTACAGTGAAAGTATTTTCAGAAATATTGAAGATATGGAAGGAATCAACATTGGGGGACGATGCATCAATAACATTAGATATGCAGACGATACAGTCTTGATTGCAGACAATGAACAGGACCTGCAACATTTAGTAGATGCAGTTGTTACACACAGTGAACAACGAGGGTTAGAATTAAATTGTAAAAAGACACAGGTTATGGTCGTCACTAGGAAGAACGAAATACCACAATGTAATATACAAGTAAATGGGAATATTCTTCAACAAGTGAATAGGTACAATTATCTCGGAACAGTAATAACATCTGATGGGAGATGCCTTGAAGAGATTAGAACAAGAATCGCCATGTCTAAGGTAGCCTTTAGCAAGATGAAAAACATACTGACCAATAAAAAGATGTCAATTGAAACGAGAAAAAGAGTGTTGAGGTGCTACATAGAACCTGTACTTTTATATGGATGTGAAGCTTGGACAATGAGCAGTCAAGCTGAAAAACATCTGATGGCTGTAGAAATGTGGTTTCTGAG
Organism: Cepaea nemoralis; assembly: GCA_014155875.1. Lineage (NCBI taxonomy): Eukaryota > Metazoa > Mollusca > Gastropoda > Stylommatophora > Helicidae > Cepaea > Cepaea nemoralis. The sequence goes on along the minus strand of JACEFZ010006112.1, from coordinate 287,696 downwards.
GAAAATGCAAAGAATACCATGGACAGCCAGAAAGACCAATGAACAGGTCCTTCAAGAAACAAACGAAGATCGTAAACTGATTAGAGACATTAGACGTAGACAGTAAAAAATATTTGGGCATGTTATAAGAAGAAATGGATTGGAGAACTTGGTAACAACTGGCAAGATCGAAGGGAACAGACCAAGAGGAAGACCTAGAAACAAATACCTGGATGGCTTGGCCACATGGCATGGTCGAGACAGGAACACGGAGCTGATCCACGACTCTGGTGATTGAGTGAGATGGCAAAACATGACCGCCCACGCTTACCGGCATGGCACATGATGGATGGATGGAAGTAGGTATATAGGTGTGTAGGATCGTAGGTGGAGTTAGATAGGTGGGTGGGCTAGTAGGTAAGTAGTAGGTTGGTAGGTTGGTAGGTAGGCAGATAAGTCGGCGGATAAGCTGGTATGTTGGTAGTTAGACAAGTAGGTAAATATTTTTGTTGATCGGTATTTCAGAGCATAGTTTGGTATATAAATTAGTTGGCTGATCGAAAGTACTCGTTGCTTTGACTTATTAATTGATTAACTAATTGACCGTCAGATATATCGATCTCCTTGTCTTTCACTGTACCTTACACCTGAAACTTAAGGCTCACCCAATCTGTCTTTCTCGTGTTCATGAATATGATCAATAATACAATTGACAGACACGAATTGCTCGACTAAATGAAACTCAAAAAGAAAATGTGCAAGAAAAGCAGCTGTCAAGTGGGCAATGTGCAACAACGACATGACACGGAGCAATTAGTGCTGTCATTCGGAAATTTATAATTTGCACTTGGCGGAGCGCAAAATGATGTCGCTCGTGGCACAATTAAGAAATGGAGAATGAAAGGACAGATGGATACAAAATAGAAGACAGATTGCGTTTCGTCAATATGGCTCGATTGTTTATTTCTTTCCACAGGGAAGATCCGATGTTTGTGGTATAAGCTACTATATACCTATTCATCCATCATGTGCCGTACCGATAAGCGTGGACGGTCATGATTCGCCATTTCGCTCGATCACCAGAGTCGTGGATCAGCTCAGTGTTCTTGTCTCGACCATGCCACGTGGTCAAGCCATCCAGGTATTAACTTCTCTGTCTTCCCTTTGTTCTCTTCCCCTCGATCTTATCAGTTATCACCAAGTTTTGCAATTTATTTCTTCTCATAAAATGTCCAAAAAATCTTGACTGTCTACGTCTAATTTATCTAATCAGTTTACGATTTTCATTTGTTTCTTGTAGAACTTGGTCATTGGTTTTTTTTTCTGTCTGTCCGTTGTATTCTTTGCATTTTTCTCAGAAAAAACATTTCCACAGCCATCAGATGTTTCTCAGCTTGTCTGCTCATTGTCCACGCTTCACATCCATACAAAAGTGCAGGTTCTATGTAGCACTTCGACACTCATTTTCTCGTTGCAATTGACATCTTTTTATTGGTCAGTATGTTTTTCATCTTGCAAAAGGCTAACTTCGCCATGACAATTTTTGTTCTAATCTCTTCAAGGCTTTTCCGATCAGATGTTATGACTGTTAGTTAATTGTGCCGATTCACTTGTTTAAGAATATTCCCATTTACTTGTATATTACATTGTGATATTTCCTTCTTCAAAGTGACGACCATAATCTGTGTCTTCTTACAATTCAATTCTAACCCTAGTTGTTCACTGTGTGCAATAACCGCATCTACTAAATGTTGCAGGTCTTTTCATTGTCTGCAATCAATACTGTATCATCTGCATATATAATGGTGTTGACGTATCGTCCCCCAATGACAATTCCTTTCATATCTTCTATATTTCTGAAAATATGTTCCCTGTACAGGAAAACAAGATCTGTAGACATTAGACATCCCTGCCTCGCTCCTCTCTTAATAGCTGATATTGACCTACTTCATTATCAATTATGATGGCTGCTTGTTGTTTTCAGTGTATGTTTTTTACAAGTCTTTCCCATCAGTGCGTAATTCCTAAAGCCTCTTTATCATTCTGACATGTCTTAATCTATCGAAAGCCTTTGTGTAGTCAATAAAGCAAAAATGTAGATCTTTGTTTACTTTTATAGAACGTTCAATTGCTGTTTTCAGCATATACAAGCATTTACTGTACCCTTGCCTTCTACAAACCCACATTGTTCTTCTCCTATTTCAGGTTGTATTTTCTTAACCCTTTGCATGATAATTCTTAGCAAAATTTCTTGATGGATCGTCAGAAAAAGACGCCTTGGCGTTCAGTCAGGCATCCCACGGATTATGGAACAGCTGATAGCATCGGTTTAGAGGACTATGGCTTCACATCTGTTCCCATGACGAGTCTAAGATGTCTTTACAGAAACTGACTCGCGTGACGCGTTACGAGCACTGATCGATTGATTCGTCATCAGTGGGTTTCTGTTGATGACGCCTCGCCTCAGTCCTTGGAGCAATTATAACATCTCTGTGATCAAATACAGTGCATCGAATATCTTTCTCCGGACGAACAAGGAAGTAGGAGAATTATGAAGCATCTTACGTTGCTGTATCTCCGTTTGAAACACTCACAAGCAAACACACAACACACACGCACGCACCAGAACGGAATCTCATTCTTACTCTACTCGTAATGAGAAAAATGACGTTAAAGAAAAGATCTTGACAAATCCAGCGCATAATTCAAGCCAACATTGCGCGCAGACATTGATTCCCTCTCACTTATGCAAGCTATATTTTCTTATCCACAATTATATCTATCAGAAAAATGCTCCCCTCGTCTTTAAACGCTCTACCATCTCGACACTATATTTAACATAAGCCTGTTTACTTAATGAAATGTTTTCAATACTGAAGCCTGACAGCTTCATGCGCCAGACATAAAATTAGGTCACGAGGGAGTACCAGGCCTCAATTAGGAACCTACGCTGTTCTTCTGTCTGTTTATCTGTCTGGCACTATTTTTATCCTTTCTTCGGTGATCATTCTTGTATTATGTTGTCTGCTCGATAGAATGAAGCAAATCGTTATTTGAATTCCAGATAATGCGGCACAAATTGGATTCCGTTGAATATTTCATACTCACATTTCCATTTCGTAGCACTGACTATTTGTCCAGCTTTGGCCACTCGCATTCATCAACTCATTCACCCACCCATTTATCCATCCATTCACCCATCCATCCATCCATCCATCCATCTATCTATCCACGGATATTAAAATTAGTGCATCCCAGGAGGCAGGCTGAAATGTGCTGATGAATCTACCGTGACGTGTGCAAACATACTTCCATGCAAATGTAGACAACACAGCTACGCACCGCATCGAGACCGCACCAGGCCAGCACTTAATTGATTCAGTGCCAGACAGAAAGTGGGTTGGGACCTAACATGAGTCATTAGTCATTAGTCGCGGTTCCAGCTTCACGGCAAAGGGTCGTCCCCATAATGCTCTGTTCCTGTGCCAGTGAATATCACACAAAATGCTCCCCACTGCCCAATGTGACAAGTGGACAAACAGCAGCACCGACAAACCAACAGAACGCAGATACATACTTGCACAAGGTCCGCCGCCAGAATGCCAACACAACAGTCCGCCACTAAAATTACAGTTCATCGTCGATGGAAGCGGCAGTCACTAGAAAAGCAACAGCTTTACACACACATTAATGGATAATGCAAACCTAGCTAGTTCAGCAAACAGCCGCCGCCATTTTCTGAACATGCAGTTCACAATACAAACAACTGCGGACAGATGTAAAAGCCCTCCACACAAAATGCACAACTCACAGTGTCACCCCAAGCACTTAACTCGGTAGCTGGGCAATGGAACCATTAGACCTAACAAAAAGGTAGGTATGGACCTAAAACAATGTAGGTTTGGACTTAACAAAAAAGTAGGTTTGGACCTAACAAGAAGTAGGTTGGACCTAACAAAAATGGATGGCGAAAATGGGAAGTAGGGGTTTGCCGCAGCTATAACATAACAGTTGTTTATATGGTAGTAGACATGTTGTATTATTTATCAAATTAAAGATGGTTACATAGGGAAAACAACTGTATATAAGCCCTTGGCAGATACAGGAAGTCGCTTAAGACGATTAATCAGCCTATGACCTTTAAGCGGTTAATCATGTTTTCTAAGGAAATGATGAAGACACATCCGGTATCAATTATACCACTTGCCTACCATGTTACTGTCCCTCTGTCTACCTAAATATCTACCTGACTGTCTGTCTGCCAATCTGCCTGGCTGTCTATCTGCCTATCTGCTTGGCTGTCTGCCTGCCTGTCTGTCTGGCTGTCTGCCTGTCTATCTGCCTGGCTGTCGGTCTGCCTTCCAGCCTGGCTGTCAGTCTGCCTATTTGCCTGGCTGCCGGTGTGCCTATCTGCCTGTCGGTCTGCCTATTTGCCTGGCTGTCGGTGTGCCTATCTGTCTGTCGGTCTGCCTATTTGCCTAGCTGTCGGTGTGCCTATCTGCCTGTCGGTCTGCCTATTTGCCTGGCTGTCGGTGTGCCTATCTGCCTGTCGGTCTGCCTATTTGCCTGGCTGTCTGTCACGGGATACTGCAAGTTTAGTGATTCCCTGATAACTTACATATAAAAGTAATTGCAATATATGAGGATGGAAAATTATGGACCGTGAGTCAGAATAACAATCGAGTACTTCAGTCTGAGATGAGGATAAATTGAAGATCATTGACCGAATGGTATAAAAATAGGATACAGTGTGAGGAGTCATTGACCATTGATGTCAACGGACAAAACAACGCGGAGACATCGGGTTGGGGAACCAACGGGGGAACACACGAAGACGGTGATCAAAGAGTTAGAACTCTTTGATGTACGACGAGTGGTGAACGCTGGAACGGGACGTAGCGGGTAACTAACGAATACGTGACTTCACAGACTTTTGATGTGGAGAATTACGGCAAATTTGATTGTGGATCAAAAACAACGGAGAATTGGAACTCGATATAAATGGTTGTAAACTTGTTTTTGTAGTTAGTGTGTGCTCCCAAACTGGGCGGAGATTATCTATGTGTCCGTTATTTTGGAAAGAAATATACGTCCCTTATTGTTTAAAGGCGATGGGATATTAGCGCATCTGCGTTTGTGTATTTCAATTCAGGGACTAACATAGATTATATAAGGTATTATAGCCTTAGCGTAATAGTCTAGTATAGGGAAATAGGTGTTTTATGCTTGGCTTTTACCATTTATTTCTGTTAGTTAATCGGTTAGACGTTAGTGAACTCGTCTGTCTTATGTCAGAGTATCTTTCGGTAAGCGTCTAATTACGGCTGGAGAAAGCTCTCACATAAGAATTAGTATGAAGCAGACTCATATCACCTGATTAAATATATATCCCACAGGTTTCACGTATACTCCTGAGATGCTCAGAAACGATTAAAGACATTAACGTCACTTGTGCAGTGAAAGTATTTCACAAGAGCAACTTCAACATAGCCATTCACTAATTGTGGGCTGACATAACGAATTGCAAATAACAAGTTTTTGAAAACCAGTGAAAGGACTTTCATGATATAAAAGCCGAGCAAAATAGGCTAAATATATTTTAATTGGGTACTCACCTAAAAGAAACAGTGAAGAACTCTAGAACAGTTTACCTATATTCAAAAAAACTGTTAACTAACTGTAGACAGTGGTGATGTGTTTTCACGGATGGATTCTATTAATGTAAAAAAGGAAAACTCTGTCGACTCAAAAGACTTACAGGGATTACATTATTTTACGGTGGACCAACCGTGAACAGTTTTCAATAACGGATTACCTCCAGACTCAAGTGGAACGGAGCATCCAGGGTGAGAGCTGTCCATATCTTTGTGTGATGTCTTGTGGCTTGGCCGTATGACGATGAGAGATCCGATACGAAGCAGAGACATTCAGAGTCCTATCTTGCACTCACAATAGAAGACACTACAAATTACATATACACATTCACTACATACCACTGACATAGTTTTTCAGCAATAAATATTTTATTAATTGTTGGAGGAAACTGTTGTCAGGGTATGTTATGAAGGAATGAGAGAGAGAGAGAGAGAGAGAGAGAGAGAGAGAGAGAGAGAGAGAGAGAGAGAGAGAGAGAGAGAGAATAGAAGACAGAACGGAGGAGTGTAGACATAAGTCTGTCAATAATTCCCAAGTATAAGGATCTAAAAGGTGTGCTTGTTGATTCCACGTTCCTCCCGGGACGACAAGCGACACTGTCGATGTGCCTATCTGCCTGTCGGTCTGCCTATTTGCCTGGCTGTCGGTGTGCCTATCTGCCTGTTTGTCTGCCTATTTGCCTGGCTGTCGGTGTGCCTATCTGCCTGTCGGTCCGCCTATTTCCCTGGCTGTCGGTGTGCTTATCTGCCTGTCGGTCCGCCTATTTGCCTGGCTGCCGGTGTGCCTTCTGGCTGTTCTCCAGCAGTACGTTGGGTGTAGTATCTATCCATCATGTGCCATGCTGGTAAGCGTGAGCGGTCATGACTGGTCATTTCACTCGATCACCAGAGTCGTGGATCCGCTCATTGTTCCTGTCTCGACCATGCCACGTGGTCAAGCCATCCAGGTATTTGCTTCTGTCTTACCTTTGGTCTCCTCCCCTCGGTCTTGCCAGTTGTCACTAAGTTCTCCAATTCAATTCTTCTCATAACATGTCCAAAACATTTTGACTGTCTACGTGTAATTTCTCTAATCAATTTACGATTTTCATTTGTCTCCTGTAGTACTTGATCATTGGGTTTTCTGTCTGTCCATGGTATTCTTGTTTGTATGCTGTTGTGTTTTCTTCTTGTTGTTTGCTGATGTAGGGTAATCGCCGCAACGTCCTCTGTTACCTTTATATTGTTGGTTAAAGCTGTCTTTAACTTCTTTGTCTTCTATTTTTTACCTTTCTACAGCTTTACGGCAGTTTTAACCCATTTTATTTACATCTTTCATGTGGCAAAATAAGGATGAAATTCAGGACCATGTCACAAACAGTACAGAAGACAACTGAGGCTTTTGAACTTTACTGCTCCAGAAACAGTCTTTAAATGCCGCTGGTGGAGAAGAAGTAAAATACTGACATTTGTCAACGTCTGAACGTCAAAGAAAACTGGCCCACAAAAATGATTATGTCTCGGGAGTTGAAACAGTTTGACCACATAAACGTGGCAGTGGGTTAAAGAGGACAGTAATGAAAGGCGGGGTTTCTGGGAGATAAAGCAGCGAGAGAGTGACGTGACAAGAGACACGGGGCATTTGCACACTTGGGGTATTTAATGTATCTACGAGGTTGGCAACTGGTGAAGGGTGGACAGTGGCAACTGGTGAAGGGTGGACAGTGGCAACTGGTGAAGGGTGGACAGTGGCAACTGGTGAAGGGTGGACAGTGGTAATTAGTGAAGAGTGGACAGTGGCAACTGGTGAAGGGTGGACAGTAGCAACCGGTGAAGGGTGGACAGTGGCACCTGGTGAAGGGTGGATAGTGGCACCTGGTGAAGGGTGGACAGTGGCAACTGGTGAAGGGTGGACAGTGTTGTCGACGGGATGTCATCACAGCGTCTTTCTACGGAGGACGCCCTTCATTAATATGTTTTGTTTTATTTTGGTAGGACCTGGTAATTGCTTTCTCTGTTTGTTCATGATATTCTTTGCATTTTCCCCAGTAAACACATTTGCATTGCCATCAGATGTTTTCTAG